>CM070512.1:55079635-55286729 GCA_036346375.1 Guadua angustifolia | reverse complement strand
TTGTTTCTATTCCATTCATGATCAAAGGTATATATACATCGTGAACGGGTGGCTTTGCACCCGTTCGTGGATTACATGTGAGAGGGAGAAGTTAAGAGATTGTGTAGACATCTCTTCGTAGATAGGTGTCTGTTCGTAGATAGGTGTCTACTCCTTTTGCTTCGCGTCGGTTGCTTGTTTCATGAAGAGGTGGATGAGATCATCCATGTCTGTTCGTAACAATTTCATGGAGAGCGCGGGCAAGACGAACCGGTGCGCCGTCTGCCCACTCTGCTACGCACGCTGGCGCCGCCGTCCTTTTGTCGCGTTTGCCACTCGGCTCGAGTAAGCAAAAGTTGCCTCGTCACTGTTGCCATCACTCCGTCTTCGTATATGTTCTTTGTATGCTTTGAGGCGGCCAATTGCTTCTTCAATCGTCATCACCTCCAAGTCAGAGAATTGCTCGATTGCGGCAACAACTTGCAAGAACTTGTCAGGTACTGAAACAAGCAACTTCTTTACCGGCATTGCTTCTTCCAATTCATCTCCCAAACTGTGAATTTGATTCGCCATACTTGTAATTTTCCCAGCAAATTCATCGACAGTTTCTGCTTTCTTCATGCGCAAGGCTTCAAAATCACTTTTCAATGTCTAGATTCTTGCCTTCTTTACCCGATCAGCACCGAGGTTCATGATCTTCAAGCTTTCCCATGCTTCTTTGGCCGTTTTGTGCTTGGCCAACTGCAGCACAATCTCTTCTGGAACCACCTGATAAATGCAAGCCAACGCCATCTTATCTTTTCTTCTTTCCACAGCAGCACCATCCGTGGGTTCTACTGCATCCTAGACGCCTTGTGCGTCCATGAAAACTTCCATCTTGATTGCCCAAGTGGAATAATTGGTCGAAATCAACATTGGGTAGTGTAGGGTTACACCACCCTCCTTCGATGCCGCCCTGTCGATGATCGACATCGGAAGAACTGGATGGGATGAAAAATAAGATGGCTCTGATACCTCTTGTTGTAACACACTTCAGAAAATACTGAAGATTGCGCACTATTCAAGTTCAGAGAACGAACTCGTAAGCACGAAGCTTCAGAAGAACGACTGGGAGGAGACAAGTAGAATTGGTGCTGCGCTCCAACTGCAGCGTTTTCGATTTTTCTTCAATAGCTTAGATAGAAATATTAGATTACAAACTACCAATTAACTCCTCCATTCAAATCTACCTGGTTATATCTGCAGCTAACTACTTGATCTAAACAAACTGAAAACCAAATTACAGATAGACTAACCAAAGCAGAGTTCGGCAACAACCCAAACTAAATAAGTAAATATTGTTGCTTATCTCGGCAACCAGGTACATCAGGCTTAAGTTCAACAGAGTAGAGAGAGAACAAGATGATCAGCAACCAATCTTGTGGGTTCTCTTCTTCCCGGTGGCGACCGTACGCTGTGCCTTACGTACCTCACAGTTATACACGCAGCTGTAGTAAGGTGGTATCTGAGACCTCCATCCAAAAACATGGAATTCTCCTTGAGGTGTCACCATGGGAGCTGAATTATGGCTAGAGGTTTTCATGTTGTGAGCTTCGTTCCTAGCATAGCGGCCTGTTAGGATATCAAGAACTAGAACAACACGTTCAGATGTTCCTCTGTTTGGTGCGATGAGATATTTTGGCCCGGTCACTTGCCAAGGATCAGCTGGACATGCACCAAACAGATGCGGATTTTTCTTCCTGAATTTTACGAGTGTTGCGAGAGCCAAGCTCCAAAAGCGAGGGTTGACATTTGATCTCAGTAATCCGCTGTATATGTTTACAAGCTGGAAACACCCATCCGCCTCCCTGGCCATGTCCATAGCTATGGAAACCAGATTGGGGTGCTCCAAAGGGTCCGTGCTTCCAAACGCACGCACCTTGAAGAAGTACCAGTATGCTTCTCGACTCAAGAACTGCAACCTGAGAGGCTGTGTAGTTCCGAAACTGGCAATCTCGTTGGATCGACTCGTGACAATGATTTTACTGTGACCTGTAATGCAACTTTTGGAAGCCGAGTACAAGCTTCCCCATATACCCTGATCAATGTCCCCATGTAGTTCAACAACGATCAATCTCCTTTCTCCATCCACTGCACGGTTCTGATGCTTAACTATACCACCATCCTTGAGAGTCGTTATGTTCCTATCTGTAAGATCTTCTCTGCTGAAGAACACAATTTGTGAGAAGCGATTACGCACCCTTTCGTCAATGCAGGCGTGCTCGACAAGGGTGGTCTTTCCAACTTTTCCCGGGCCAATGATCGGTAGGACAGCCAGATGTTCAGCAGGTGCTCATGACACGTTCCATCTCCAGCTGACGGTCGAACATGCAATTGTCCAAAAATGAGTACATGTCGTATGGTTGGCGAGGAAGCTGAGGATATCTACTTGAGAACATGACGAACTCATTCACATCTCGGATGGTGGTTTCTAGGCCTCCAATAATTTGCAGCAGTTCTTTCGCAGTCTGACTACTGCCACCAGAGAAACAGACACGCTTTGCACGATTGAATCCTGACAGGGCAAAAGAGTGACTCACCTGCTGCGGACCTTTGGCCTTGTCTTCTTCATCGGCTCGGCATCCGAGGGTGTCAAGGGTGTAATAACCTCTGTACATCTCCTTTTTCAGTATGTTCAGTTGCTGTATCATCGCTTGGTTGGCGATGTGCCGCCCCTCGGCCTCCTCGACGATGACACGAACCCGTAGCAGCAGCCGTCGCAAGCTGCGTAGCTTCTCCTCCATGGTTGGCGCCGTCAGATTCAGGTATTTTTCGATGAGAAAAGACATGGATCTACCAGCAAGTTCACCTATAATAGCAGAAATAACTACCTCCATGTTGAGAACTTGCGGTCAAATATGGATCCACCGTCACTAAAATGGATCACCAAGAGCTAGCTGAGGGAAATTATGTTTTCTGAAACTTTGAAAGTGCCAACTGTTAGCCTTATCTTTCACTACGCCTCGTGTTCCAACAAGTAAAGAATTGTTGGAAGTCAACTGCAGCTCATTGGGTTTGCAGATATAATATGCAGGCCACGTTGCTTTCGCTGCATTTCCATAGAAATTCATGACTCCTTTTTTTGAGACTCGTAGAAATTTATTAGGGCCTTGCATAGATATTGTAACATCCCAAAAATTTCAAAAATGGTAAAACTGAAAATTTAGAATTTTAAAAATGGAATTGAGTAAACAGTTTAACTAAAACCAAGATTTTCATTTTTAATAATATCTTTTTCTTCATTTCTAGTTTGTCAACCAAAAGAAAAGAACAAGTTGCTACATTAAAACTTTTTGGCCAAAATAAACAAACTTTGAAAATGAGTTGAGAGGGTAATCTTACTTTGAATTCCAATCTTTTCTAAAACTTTTTCAACCTTATTAATTATTTTCGAATTTGGGGTAAAAGGAAAAATCAATAAATGAAACTAGTAAAAGAGTAAAAGTCAGATGGTAAAAGATAAAAGTAAAAAGCCAGAAAAAAATAATATTAATTCATTAAAAAGTCCCCATCACATCTTTTCAGCTGTCCAAATATTTTTAATGATTTAGGTAAAGAAGTAAACAATAAAGTGGCATGTTTTAACTTCAAGACAGTGTCATGGCAGAATTTTTCAAAAACAATAAAAGCTTATATCTCACTGAAAATTTTATCATGTCTTCCTCATAACATAATTAACCCATGGTAAAAATGTCAAAAACTAATAATTAATTTTATTGCCATTTAAAATTCAAAAACAGATATCACTTAAATCTGAAATCTGTAATGTCAGAATTTTTATTAAATAATGGAGTATGGTTTTGAGCTGCAAATTTTACAGAAACATCCTTAGCTCAAATTCATTTGAAAAACAACGTTTCACAAATAATAGACTTTATTTACTATTAAAGAAAAATCAAAAACAGTAACAAGGATTTGGAGCAGTCAGTCTTTTAATTGCCAAATCCAACACCTTAATGAAACTCAAAGAAAATTCAAACAACATGCTATAGAAAATAATTTTATAAAATACTAGAGACCAAAAGATGAATAAAAATCAATTTTACAGAATTTTGGCACACCATTTACTGAGCTTAAAAATTCAAAAAAAGATTGAAAACCAGTCTAGTTTGAAGAATTACTGTTCTCAAATGGCAACAGATTTTGAGTTGAAACCAAAGAAAATGGAAAGTAGATCTTCTGGGCTGCCTACTCAAAAATTTGCAGAAATTTTCATCTGAGTTATCACCCCTTACCAAGTCTGCCCAAATGACATGACAATTCAGCCCTTAAAATCGCCAGCTGCTGAATTCAGCCGTTGCAATCGAGGAGAGCTGTAGCTAAGACACTGGCAGGGGGCCCCACGCGTGCCTGGGCCCACTGGCCAGCCCCTCCTCCTTCTCTCCTCCCTCTCTCTCTCTCTCTCTCTCCCCGTCCTGCCCGAGCGCTGCCATGGCACAACTTCCCGTCGCCTGCTTGCTGCGCCAGCAGTTTTCTTGTGCCACGCGGCCTGCAGCGCTGAACCTCGCCTGCATCACCAGGCCATAAAGCCGAAGCCATCTCCTCTCCTCACTCCTTTGCTCGCTGCTGCTGCTCTTGTGCTGAGGAGACCACTCGGCCGAGCAAGCACCGAGCCAAGCCGTCCATCAGGCGAAGCTCAGGTGAACTCCTCCACCGAATCCATTTCTTGCGTAGCTTGCTCATCTCCTGACCACTCTTCTTCATCTCGGTTGCATGCAGCCCAAGCCATCTCTTTCTTTTGCTTGCTGCTGTTGCTGCTCCTTGCCGTGGAGCTCATCCAGCCAGGGCAAGCTCTGAGCCGCACTTGATCAACCGAAGCCCAGGTGAGCTCCTACTCGTTTCATGCGCTCAGCCATCTCATCCATCCATGCGCAGCTGCTGCTCTTTTCCTGAGGTGTTTCCTTACCTTGCATGCAGCCAAGCCGACTGCAAGAACCTCCCCAGCCGAGCCCATATCGCCCTGCAGCTGCTCCTTCTTCAGTCCTGCCAAGTCCCAGCCGCATCGCCATTGTTGGACTTTTGGAGCTCTAGGGTTTGTAGAGGTGAGCCTAAGTAAATGAGCATGAGACATTCTCACAAATGAATGCATGGCGTAGTGGTAAAGCACCAGTGTTTGTATTCAACAGATCTTGAGTTCGAATCCCACATTCTGCACTTTATTTTTCTTATTTTTGCCTTACGCATTGAAACCTTTATAACTTTTGCTGTGAAACTCCGATTAATGCAAACTCAATTCCTAATCTTGAGTTACTCAGTAAAGATTCAAAATATGCAATAAAAAGTTATATGTTGCTTGCAGCAAAAACTTTTAATTAGGAGTTGAATGAAAGCCATGATTTAAGTATCATGAAGGAACTATGATAATCCTAGCTCTAAAAATTATGAAATAAATCCAGCATACTCCTGCAATCTCAAATGTCCCATTTCTGTAAAAATATTTAGGATTCAATGTGTTTTGCATCAAAAAGTTGATTGTGCCAAGCCTTAATATCATGCAAGATTCAAATAGTTAAAATATGGATTAAATGGACTCAAAAATTGGTGAAACCAGTTTGGATGCAATCTTGGGTTTGTATAGATCACCAATATATAAAAACAATTAAGTTTCACCTTGGTTTGCCATATTTTCTCACTAATCAAACAAGCGATCGGTAAAACGGACGATTGGCCGAAACGTCCGCAAAAGAACCCCAAACTTGATGAAACCAAATTCTATAACCCTAAAATGTCATATAATTGCTTGCTGTGGGAAAATGGTATCATAATGAACAATTTTGAGTTAGGTCATATTACGTCGCAATGAACTTCGGTATGAAAAACGTCTTTAATGAAGGTGAAAAATCATGAAACCAACTTTAAAACACTCTTAGGGTTACCCTCAGCTTATCCCTGAAAAATGGTTAGATTATCCCATAAGGTGTGATCGCAATCGAAGAATGAAAACTGGACCGTAACTACGCGAATAATGTGGTCATATAAGCCTTTTCGGCAACCTGTAAAATATCTTATATACATGCAAAATAGTGAAATAATAGCTGAGTAACATTCTATGATACTTATACTACCATGTTCTGGAAAAATATTTCATTTATAACCTTCTTATCATATAAAACTAGTTGCTGCAAATACCTTAAGTGACCACAAACTGCACATTTTCAGAATCACTTAAGCACTTTTGGTGGCTTGTAAAACTACTCGGCCAAACATAAAATTTTGGGGAAATGGTCTAGAATCATACCCCAGTATAAGGATAACCAAAATATAGAATAACATCTTAATTACAACTTGCTTAACATATGAAATTCATTAGAGCAAACACCCTAAATAATAATGATATCAAGATTGTGGTTTAATGAATAGTTGAGTTCGGAAGTCTTAAAACGAAACATCGGTAATGCAAGAACCATCACATAATCAAGTATTCTCAACCAGTAACTCAAAATTCCAGATCCACCATATAGGAATTACTTCCATGCATGAACACTTAAAGTAGGTACTATTCATGCATAATACTACAACGAGTGACTTCATCCAAACTATTTTTGCATCTTGAATTCGAAATTGAAAACACCAAAATCCACCATGACCTTCTTGGTAAGATTTAATTTGGTAATTTTATCTGATTTCTTTTTGTCCCATTTTGATTCGTTGTTATTTGCTTGTCTCGGTTATTATTATTCGGCGTGTAGAAGACGATATTTCGGATTCGATTAATAACAACAACGACTACGATCCGGATTATATTCCCGACGAAGAGCAACCAGGCAAGCACCTCCTTTGACCATCTTGATCCCATATTTGCAATGATATTTTGTTTTATCAAAACTATATGCATGCGTGTATGTTTTAAACTTGTTATATTGTGGGTGATGGTAGCTAAATCCAATTGTTGCATTCCCATTACCTTGACATTTGAATCACTGCCATTGTAACCTAGTAATGGTGTAGACAATAATTAATGTCACTTGGGTAAAACTTGTGAGATTAACATATGTATATGCTTAGACTTGCTCATTAGATTGGTTTCAAAATGACGGAGATGTTTCAACTACATTGAGCAAACTTGTTTAAATTGAGCGGAACCGAGGTATGGTTTCCGTGTATCTTAGTAAACCCAACTCAAAACTTATGATTTAGACGCGGCGAGTTATTACTTAACTTGCGGCGTGAAACGGATCTCACGCGTAGTTAGGGGAGATTCTCGCTGGGTCGATTAAGGACCGAACTTGATGCTATCATCTAAGTGAATTCGTGCAACCACAAGTTCGGTATGGGACGGACTGGCTAAGTAATTTGTGCGTGTCGTTATTAGCCGCCATTGGGTTGTGTGGGGTCGGGTAGACCCTTGCAAGGCGCAAGAGGGGCTCTGTTGCAGGCGGTTAGCCCTAACGGTAAATGAAACCTTAGCGGCGAAGTTGGTAGCGGTGTCGCGCATTGTAAAACCTTGTCATGATCTCTCTGCCGACACACCAAAGGAAGTGTGTTAATAGCTTGGCATTAAGGGAAGATCATGTCTTGTGGGTAAAGTGTACACTCTCTGCAGAGATTAAAATCTAATTAATTAGCCGTGCTCGTGGTCATGAGCAACTTGGGAGAATAATGTCAAGTATAGTCTTTTCTTTTGCTAAAGCTTTTAGAAAATTGTGTTGGAATGAGTTGGTGGAATGGGAAGCCAATGGTGGCTGTTTTTACTTGTCATTTGCAGCCAAGGAGGGCTGTGAATTGCTGTATATGAACTCTACTTACTGTTATTTAGCTTTATATTAAATGTTCTTTACAAATTCGTTACCGTTTTATGAATCTTTTGCTTGCAAACAAAATCTGCCTTATGCTGAAATGAGACTAGTGTAGAAGCTTAATTCCTTGTTATAGCCCTGCATTTACTGTATTTCCATACACTAAAGTCTTGCGAGTACATACGTGTACTCATGGTTGCTAATTTAAACAATATAGACAATGGAGTGGAAGAACTCTCCGGCGACACGTACTCACTCCGGGTTTCGACAATCTTGTTGACGGATGAACTTGGGCTTTTCCAAGTCGGTTGCCTTTGGGTTTTATGGATGGGCATACCGCTGTCCTACTTTTGGTATATGTTTAATTTCCGCTGCAATTTACTTTTGGATATGTAATATTTGGCCGGTCGGCCACTACTTGTAATATTAAGTAGTTGTAATAGTTGAAGTTTATGTTTATGCTATTCCAACTGCTTAGATTCATGTGTATGTGTTGCGATACATCTCGAATGCGGGATATGTGGGTGCTAGGCGTTGATCTTGGGAACTAGCACTAGACACATATCCGGGTACTGAATTGTCATCAACCATCAATGCATACACTCGTGCAACCGTCGTTCTTTGGCTATTGCTCGTGCTTTCCTTGGAGAGTGCAGGCGATACCAAGGTCCTGAGACGGATGGCGAATGCTATGCGTGGATGAGTTGGTCTCAATCCCGGTATGGTTATTCGGAATGGAATCGAAACTCTCATGGACGCGTAAGTGTGTACGGTGCGACTATGTGGCTCATATTTGCTTGGGTGAGGGCCATTTAGTCAATACTCCGTGCACAGGACTTTTGGATGGCAGTGAGCATACACTTAAGTGGAGTATGGGTGTCACCTCTAAGTCCAACGCACGTGTGAGGATCAATTCATATTTCCGGGTGCCCACAGATATTCCTGACTTTTTTAAAACTCATAGTAAGTTCGAGGTTCTTGCGTAGAAAGTCATGACCGATTAGGGATGGTATTGCTCCCGCTCAACTTAATTACTGGTAAAACCTATACAGAATGGAATCTATGAGGTGCTCATAAATCAAACCATCAAATCTCTTAAGTAATTTTCTACTGGCTAGCACAACAAAATCGGCTATGGACTGCACTGCGTTTGCAGCTCAGGGATTGGCCTAATCAATACTTTTGGCTCATATGCTGCCGAAGCCTAGAAACGGTTTTCCACCTTTTCGTTGACTGCCCTCATGTCCAACGTATGTGGTCCTCTATTGCACAATGGGTTCGCATTCCGTCCCTCCAACCAGGCAATTGGGAGACCTCCGCGCGTCTCGAGCAATGGAGCCTGCACCGCATACTCCACTGCTCGGCCTCCTCGAAAGGTGTTAACTTAATCATCCTAACATGCTGACAATGGTGGAAAGAGCGCAACAATAGAATCGTTCAAAAGAGCTGGGCAACTCACGAACAGATCCTTCAGTTTGTCAAAGATGAGGCAGCCAACTGGACTTTGGCGGGAGCAACACACCTCGGCAATCTCACTCAGGGGCGGCCCTAAAGGCTTTCTTCTTTTCCAACCTCACCTCTCCTTTTCCCTCTTTCGGGTGCATTCTCCGCACCTTGCATTTTACTCTTTTGTACCTTTTGCCTTCTAATCCAATCACGGCTTTTGCCGTTTTCAAAAAAAATCTCTAAGTAATTTTCAAATCTAACCCTTAAAAATTTAGGGTACACCAAGGATCAGCAAAATCACGATTTGCACCCTACAGTAAGAGACAGTGGCAGAGCTAGGATTTATGTACGTCTGTAAGTTCAACCTTCATTAGTTATGGTTTTAGTGTTAATGACAAATCTAATGACAAATCTAATGACAAATCTAATATTGAGTTTAACCCCTAATGCGATATTATTATTAATGACTAATCTTATATCGAGACTAACTTGTTTATTTAGAATATCTTTGATTAGTCTCATCGTATTGAAAAATGGATAACCCAAGGTATGTGTGCATTCATCTTAGCATTAATTGCATACTTTGGATTCAAGTTAAAGTATGAACATTCCCATTGAAATAACCACAAAATGTGCATCGTGTTTCCCAATCCATATATTACATGGATGCACATATTTAGGGGGAGTTCACACTCTAACTTGAAGAGTCAATTTAAATGATAATTTAAATTGAGTTCATTTGTCTTGTTAATCATTAACGAACACTTCATCATGTGTTGATGGTGTTCCGTGATTAATTAAGGACAAATGGATAGTTCTTAAGTATAATTAAGCATGTGTTGTATTATTATACTTGAGACACATTTACAATCATTTCAATTGATTTAGGTTGTGCTCAATTGATCTAAAGGCATCCATTATGTGTTAATGGAGTGCAAGAGATAATTGAGACAACCATGCATCTTGGACTAATAAGTTTCATGAGTTATGTTTGAGTTAGGTCCAAAGATGAATGAGATAATGAAAACGGGACAAGGACGGCATCATGAGTTGATGGGCGTCAAGAGTGGATCCCGAAGAGGAGTCGAGTGGAGATCCCGGGGGAGTATCAAGCGATGATCATAAAGACCCCAAAGGGGATTGCTTGCGGACGGCGAAGGTATAATTAGATAGGCTAAGGACTTTCTAGTCTTTGAGTCTAAGGTTTTATCGCCGTACTATTAAGAGGGGTCGTTCCCTTTGCTTGAGCTTCATCATGTGTTGATGATCTCAAATCCGCGTTCACTCAAAGCTCAAATCTTATTTGATTTGGTTTTTGCATATGGGTTAACCATTTGGCATGTGTTGCAAATGTGTTAAGCCTATGCTTGGTTGTTTTGCATTATGCTCTGATTTGCATGTGTTGCAAAGATGAAAGAGTATATGCATTTGGTTTTCGCATTATGCTTTGATTTGCATGTGTTGCAAATAGGATAAGCTAATGCGTTGAGGTTTGCGTGAAGTTCACTTCTGCATGTGTTGCATTAGTTGAAGCTTCATGCTTTGGTTTCGCAAAACAATCTTTACAAAACCGTGTGGTTGCTTGGAACTAAGTTTTGCATGTGTTGCAAAAGGAGAGAGCTCAAGCATGTTTGTGTTTGTGTATGTGCTAGAGACTCGCATGTGTTGTGAGTAGAGAGCACATATGCTCGATTTGGTGTTTATGTGATTGTATGGAGCTAGAGGCTTGCATGTGTTGCAAGTAGAGAGCCCATACATGTGATTTGGTTTTAGTGTGTTTGGTTTTGGTGTTGCATGGAACTAGAGAATTGCATGTGTTGCAATTAGAGAGTTCATGCATCGTGATTTTATGTTGCTTGGAGCTAGACTTTTGCATGTGTTGCAAAGAGTAATGCTCAAGCATGAAATGGTGTTTATCGTGTCATTTGCAAAGTCGTTGTGCGAATAAACTGAGGTTTATGAGTCCGGAATCCTGAGAGCATGTGAGTGGGGCTTGCAACGGGTGTTGGCAAGTTGACCGGGTCTTGTGTTGAC
This sequence comes from Guadua angustifolia, assembly GCA_036346375.1. Classification (NCBI taxonomy): domain Eukaryota; kingdom Viridiplantae; phylum Streptophyta; class Magnoliopsida; order Poales; family Poaceae; genus Guadua; species Guadua angustifolia. The sequence continues at coordinate 55,275,495 of CM070512.1, read as the reverse complement.
CTTCACATGGCTAGGGGGATTAATCTTATAAACTCGAGTTTGATTCGCTTAATACGATTTGCGAATAGTTCTTGAGTCGATTGTGAAATGTGTTTTCGCGAATTTGGTCGAATTCTTTGAGCATGAGTTATATTGGTGCAAATGTGTTTTGCACGGGTAATTGATCATGTGTTGATCACCTTTGAGGCTCAAAGAATTGCATTTGGATCTTCGGAGAAAAAGATTGGGAAGAAACTGGAGTCGGCCTGCCAGGGGCGGTGTGACCGACCCCTGGGCGGTTGGACCGCTCGGGCGGTCGGACCGGGGTGGCGCCGGCGCGTGTCTTCCTGAGTCTGTGCATTGCGGCTGGAGGTGGCGCGGTGCGACCGGCCTGGGGTCGGTGCGACCGGGCGTGTGGTCGGACCACCGGCCGAGCGGTGTGATTTTTCACAAGCGGTGCGTCTTGGTGGCGTGGGGCGGGCGGTCGCCCGGTCCGGGACCGACGGCGGTGGTAACCGACCCGTCGCGCGATTATTTCGATGAGCGCGTGCTTTGGCTGATTTGCTTAGTTTTGTTGGGCGGTGCGACCGGCCGTGCGGTCGGACCGGCCGTGAAGCGGTGCAACCGGCCGTGCAACGGTCGAAAATCCGACCATTGCCCTGTGAGGGGCGGTCGGACCGGAGGAGGTCCGGTTGGACTGCAAATTTGCTGATTTCGCCCATTTTGCCCCCAAACGGCTAGTTTTCTTGTGGGGGGCTATAAATACCCCCTTGGGGGGCTTGGGCAGGAGTTGTTGGCTGTGTGTGGGAGTGTTTTGCATGTGTTGCTCTTTCTCCCTTTGCCTCTTGAGCTTAAGAGTGAGCTAATTGCATGTGTTGCAATTAGTGAGTGGTTTGAGAGCCTCTTGTGCATGTGTTGCACTTGAGGGAGTCCTTGTGCATGTGTTGCACTTGAGGGAGTCCTTGTGCATGTGTTGCACTTGGTGATCACCGGGAGCGCATGTGTTGTGCTCGGTGAAGTTCAAGCGGAGGAGCGGCTTGTTACTCTTGGAGGTTGCCGACTCCTAGGCAGCGTGGCGTCGTCTTGCGGGAGCTCTCGAGGTGTGAAAGCCCGGCGAAGTTTGTGAAGGTTCGGGTTGAGCCTACGCGCGAGCGTGAAAAACCACGACTAGTGGAAAGAGGCGGGTGCTCGAGCGGGAGCCGGTCCAAGTGTGGGCTTGCCTCAACGTGGACTAGGGGAGACCGGCAAGTCTCCGAACACCACGGAAAAATATCGGTTGTCCCTTGTCTCTTTACATTCTAGTATTTATCTTTTGCATATTATTGATTGCTTGAATTAGAATTGCTTAGTATTATTGATTTGATCAATTTAGCAATTCATACATAGAGACATAATTTAGCTAGTGCACTAGTGAGCCTAGTTGATTTAGGCTTTAATTGACAAAACCATTTATCTCTTCCGCATATATCTTTGATTAGGTTTTGACTAAGGGGTGTATAAGTGCGAATTGTTTAGTGAGCAATTAATTTTGTAAAACGCCTATTCAACCCCCCTCTAGGCGCATCCTCGACCCTACAACGTCTCGGGCCAAAAATAAGTGACTATTTACACTGTCAAAGACTACGAACATTCAGGTATAACAAAAGTATAGCACAAATACACAATTAAAAATAAATTTGAATTCCATACTTAACATAGATAAAATATGTCAAAACAAAATAAATTTCAATAAAATAGATAAAATATGTCAAACCAATATAGTGTAGTCGAGTGGTAGAAAAGTTAATACATAATTAATAAAGGTTCGGTGCATCTGAGACTATTGTATTGGTTTTTAAAGCAACTTTTTGTTCCTTAAAATTTTAACTAATTTTCTTATTAAACAGGGTTGGCACATCGTAAATCTCAACCTATTGGTCTAACATTTATGAGAGTAACCTGGAAAGCAATACAAAAGATTCACAACAAGATTTGTGCTTGGCCAACTGCAGCACAACGCCATCTTATCTTCTTTCCACGACCGCACCATCCGTGGGTTCTACTGCATCCCAGACGCCTTGTGCGTCCATGAAAACTTCCATCTTGATTGCTCAAGTGGAATAATTGGTCAAAGTCAACATTAGGTAGTGTAGGGTTACACCACCCTCCTTCGACGCCGCCCTGTCGATGATCGACATCAGAAGAACTGGATGGGATGAAAAATAAGATGGCTCTGATACCACTTGTTAACACACTTCAGAAAATACTGAAGATTGTGCACTATTCAAGTTCAGAGAACGAACTCGTAAGCACGAAGCTTCAGAAGAACGACAGGGAGGAGACAAGTAGAATTGGTGCTGCGCTCCAACTGCAGCGTTTTCGATTTTTCTTCATTAGCTTAAATAGAAATACTAGATTACAAACTACCAACTAACTCCTCCATTCAAATCTACCTGGTTATATCTGCAGCTAACTACTTGATCTAAACAAACTGAAAACCAAATTACAGATAGACTAACCAAAGCAGAGTTCGGCAACAACCCAAACTAAATAAGTAAATACTGTTGCTTATCTCGGCAACCAGGTACACCAGGCTTAAGTTCAACACAGTAGAGAGAGAACAAGATGATCAGAAACCAATCTTGTGGGTTCTCTTCTTCCTGGTGGCGACCGTACGCTGTGTCTTACGTACCTCACGGTTATACACGCAGCTGTAGTAAGGTGGTATCTGAGACCTCCATCCAAGAACATGGAATTCTCCTTGAGGTACAGCAGCGCCTAAAATGATATCTTGCAGTGTCACCATGGGAGCTGAATTATGGCAAGAGGTTTTCATGTTGTGAGCTTCGTTCCTAGCATAGCGGCCTGTTAGATTATCGAGAACTAGTATAACATGTTCAGATGTTCCTCTGTTTGGTGCGATGAGATATTTTGGCCCGGTCACTTGCCAAGGATCAGCTGGACATGCACCAAACAGATGCGGATTTTTCTTCCTGAATTTTACGAGTGTTGCGAGAGCCAAGCTCCAAAGGCGAGGGTTGACATTTGATCTCAGTAATCCGCTGAACATGTTTACAAGCTGGAAACACCCATCCGCCTCCCTGGCCATGTCCATGGCTATCGAAACCAGCTTGGGGTGCTCCAAAGGGTCCGTGCTTCCAAACGCACGCACCTTGAAGAAGTACCAGTATGCTTCTCGACTGAAGAACTGCAACCTGAGAGGCTGTGTAGTTCCGAAACTGGCAATCTCGTTGGATCGACTCGTGACAATGATTTTACTGTGACCTGTAATGCAACTTTTGGAAGCTGAGTACAAGCTTCCCCATATACCCTGATCAATGTCCCCATCTAGTTCAACAACGATCAATCTCCTTTCTCCATCCACTGCACGGTTCTGATGCTTAACTATACCACCATCCTTGAGAGTCGTTATGTTCCTATCTGTAAGATCTTCTCTGCGGAAGAACACAATTTGTGAGAAGCGATTACGCACCCTTTCGTCAATGCAGGCGTGCTCGACAAGGGTGCTCTTTCCAACTTTTCCCGGGCCAATGATCGGTAGGACAGCCAGATGTTCAGCAGGTGGAGTCTCTGCTTGCAACAGAAAGCTCATGACACGTTCCATCTCCAGCTGACGGTCGAACATGCAATTGTCCAAAAACAAGTACATGTCGTATGGTTGACGAGGAAGCTGAGGATATCTACTTGAGAACATGACGAACTCATTCACATCTCGGATGGTGGTTTCTAGGCCTCCAATAATTTGCGGCAGCTCTTTTGCAGTCTGACTACTGCCACCAGAGAAACAGACACGCTTTGCACGATTGAATCCTGACAGGGCAAAAGAGTGACTCACCTGCTGCTGACCTTTGGCCTTGTCTTCTTCATCGGCTCGGCATCCGAGGGTGTCAAGGGTGTAATAACCTCTGTACATCTCCTTTTTCAGTGTGTTCAGTTGCTGTATCATCGCTTGGTTGGCGATGTGCCGCCCCTCTGCCTCCTCGACGATGACACGAGCCCGTAGCAGCAGCCGTCGCAAGCTGTGTAGCTTCTCCTCCATGGTCGGCGCCGTCAGGTTCTGGTATTTTTCGATGAGAAAAGACATGGATCTACCAGCAAGTTCACCTATAATAGCAGAAATAACTACCTCCATGTTGAGAACTTGCTGTCAAATATGGATCCACCGTCACTAAAATGGATCACCAAGACCTAGCTGAGGGAAATTATGTTTTCTGAAACTTTTACAGTGCCAACTGTTAGCCTTATCTTTCACTATGCCTCGTGTTCCAACAAGCTTATTGGGTTTGCAGATATAAATATGCAGGCCACGTTGCTTTCGCTGCATTTCCATTCTGCACATCGCTAGCAGAGTAAATATCTGGAACAATGTGGACATATTAATTGATGATAGGAAATGTATATTAATGATGTTTGACTAAAAACAGTGTAATGTCAGATTTTTTTAAAAATATTCATAGTTCACCTAGACCTGAAATTTTTTAATATATCATCCTCAGATCATTGTTAACCTCTAGTAAAGATATCAAAATTAATATTCACATTTAGTGCCTTTTAAAATTCAAAAACTGAAAACTGTAAAATCTGGAAATTGCAGTTTCAAAATTATTAGAAAATAAATACTCAAGATCACTTAGACTATTTTAAATATTTTTAAAAAAAATTCAAAAATTTCTGACCTTAATTAGAGCTCTAATTAAATGAAAAACCGAAAAGATTTATTTCTGCAGCAGTGCTTGTCAGATTTATTAAAATTTTTCTAGCGAATTTTTTAACCCAAAAATTTTACAAAAGGTAGATAGCACTCTGGAGACTTCATAAAAAAATGTACAAGAAGGTTTCGACAAGATTAGATAGCCTAATAAATGCCTTGACTCGTTGTGTCCGAAGTGAAGGAATGGAATTCTTCTCCTTGTGACTTACCCGCGGCCTATTTTCTCCGGCTGGCCCCACACGTCAGACTGAGTCACCTTGCTTCCTTTCCTTTTTCCTTAGCCACTGCCAAATGGGCCCTGGTCCCATGCGCCAGGCCTCATCCTCTCTTATTCTTTTCCTCCTCCTCCTCCTCTCTCTCTCTCTGTCTCTCTCACGGCCGGAGCTGCCTCCACCGCCTCTGGACCTTGTCGCATCTCCGGTCAAGCGCTGCAATTAAACAGCCAAGACTGAGCCACGTCGCTGGACTTGACACACCGCTGCACAACCACAGCACCTCATATCCAGTCTTCTTCTCCTTCCTCTGTACTCAGCACCGACCCCTTTGTAACGGACCACCTTTTTCAGGGGTGCGTATAAATACCTTTACAGTACTCAGTATTTTAATTGTAGGTAACCAAGTGTACATTGTCAGATAAAAAAACGAAAGTGAATAATTTATAGATAAGTTAAGAGCTTAACGGCCAGAGTTTTACAAAAGGGTGCGACTGGCACCAGAGACCTTCAAAACCAAATATCATCGTCATCTACGAGCTCGTGGAAATCGCCAACTTCATTGAAATCTAGAGGAGGAATGTCGACTAAACCTGATGCAGTAATCGTTTTTTTCTTTGTTCCTTCGTGTGTTTTGGTCCGGGGATCATGTCTGGGTTAGTTTCAGTTAGTTACGCACATGGCTGCGCAATGTATGCAGCGGATGCCGGTGTGCGTGCGGTTGTGTGAGTGGCGCTGGACTCGGGCAAAGCCAGTGCTACAAATGCGGGTGTCTGCTAAATAAAAGGAAGGCTAATAGAAACAGAAAACTGCATCGTTTTGGCAGAACCAATTATCTAGCAAGTTAGGGCCTGTTTGGTAGGGATTCAGCTTCTCCAGATTCTGAAAATCTGGTGAAGCTGAAAATTTTAGCTTCACCAGATTTATGAAGCTGGAGCTGTGAGTACATTAAAAGTGTTTAGATGGATCATATTGTTTAAATTTTAGACTAGAAATATAAACTTAATTCACTTTATTTTAACCTATAAGTTTCAGATTTCAAGTGAAGCTAGAATCTGAAGCTCTACCAAACAAGCCCTTAGTTGAGTTCTTGATTGCTCCCTTAGTGAGCCGTGTTCTCGTTTCCTTCTTGTGGGCCGCGGGGGAGAAGGCGGCTTGGGCCGAAGGCGCCAGCCGAGGGAGAAGGCGGGATGTTCAAAAAGGGAAAGCGGGAAAACGGGGGAAATTTCCTAAAATGGAAATTTTCAAAATAAAGCCAAATAAAATTCGAATAAAATCCAGAAAATTCAAATAAAATCCGAAAAGAAGATTTTGAAATTTTTGGGGTATTTCACCCTTAACCTCATCTCTGCCATAGCAATAAACTCAGCCCTGAATCACTACCATGGCAAATCGTCAGCCACAGTACCCCATGTCTAGTCTGCTTCTTCCCCATGCCACTATGGCAACGTCTCACCCTTGCCCAACCTTTGCCACGGCAACTAGTGAAGGTTCGAATCTCCACCACGACAAGCTTGGGTAGCGTGAAATCGCTGCCATGGCAGTTCGATCGCCCGATGTTGTGATCGTGCCAGAAGAGAAGGGGATTGAGGAACGTAGAGAACAAGAAAGGAAGAAGATAGAGAGGAAGACGGCTATGGTATTGCTTTTTCGACCCCCAAAACTGTCTTACATGGCAGTATTTATACCCCTTACCCTTCCACACTCACGAGGCCCATGGCCCAAACAGAAACACTCACAAAACTCTATTGCCAGACCCGACTCTGAATATGTCCAACACTTCAACGCACGCGCCGCTCAAGCTTCAGACGCGCTCCCCATCTTGCTCAGCGTTCGGCACTGTTCCTCATCCAACAAGGGACATAACATTCCCCCCCCGTTAGACTCGGCTTGTCCCCAAGCCGCAGCTGACGGAAATTGAGATTGGAGCGCAAACTTATGTTCCCAAGTAGCAAGAGACCTGGATAAGCCGGACCACTGAACCAATACCGAAGGAAGTACACGATTGCCCAGTTTAACCAGTCTGTGTTGCAAAATTTCTTCAGGCAGACAAACGTTGGTAGGCTGAAGGTAGTGCAGCGACGCATCGTCACTGATCGTGTGCGATGGAGTATCATACCTGGCTTGTGAATATTCTCCCAGCATCCAAATGAGAGCCGCTTTGCTGTTAGGCTCCTGAATGTTGTTGCTACTGATATTTCCAACAACAGCTACACAATCATGGCTCCATTGAGGATATTTCCTGAGAAAATCTTTCACCCAGACAAGAGTTTCAGCAGTCACATAATCTTTGTCCATCTCAAGAAATTGTAGAAGCCTGTCCACCATAGCGTTCACATCATACTGCTGCCACGCTATTTTCCCAACTGCCCGGATAGCCTCTCTTGCAATAGATATGTCCACATTTTCAGCATATGCACACAGCTCACTTACAATTTCATGGGTGTTGTTCTCCTTTGCTATAGCAGTCAACATGTCCAGTTTGAGATTCTTCACATAAGAAGGGCCACTAAATGGAGTAAGCAGCGGTGCTTTGATACGCTCATAAACCTGTTGGTGAACATCAGTCATTGACATTGTCAAGTGGAGGCAAACACTGTACCTAATATGGCATGGCTCAAACACTCTATTGTTACCATTGCTATGATGGATCTCCAAGTGCCAACCTGAATAGATTGTACAGTCGATTTTTTTGTCACCCTCAATACTACACTATCATCCCTTCCTGCCCCACTTTTCTGCCAAGCGTCTAGTATATAAGAGAAGCAGCTCAAGCCTTTCACAATCACTATTAACCTTGTGCCCTGTGTTCTATGGTCACCAGGATCCCAGCAGGTAACTAGAAACATCTTTGCCCCTCGTTGACCCACATGCCAGGAGCTTTTTGCGCCGAACAACACTATCTGGTACCTCGTTGGCCACCTCGCTTCTGGGACAATCCAGGAGCACAGCAGGTACTCCATTGGCTCCAGCAGCTCCAAGAACAGTGCGGCTGCACCGCCACCCATGACGTCTCTCCACTCCATTGTGCTCGCCAAGACACTCAGCATGTGCCACGGTGGTGATCGCGACACCTCCATAGCTGACGAGTCGCAAAGGATGTCCAATGGCTCAAATGGCGAACATGACACAAAGAGGAACCAAATGCAATCGGTGGTACACTCTGCGATGGCTGCCAAGACGAAGACGAACGGGTCGTTGGTTCCGCCCTTTAGGCCACAACTGGGCACTAGTGGCTCCAGTGGACGTGGTGCTCGCGAGGTCCTTGAGAAGGACGATGATGGTATGGGCACTAACTTGCAGTTTTTCTCAACAATGGCGATTATGGAGATTTCCCGTGCCGCTAAGCACAGCCTTGCACTGCGGCAATCCGTGTTCAAGCCCAGCTCTTCGGTGGCCAAGGCGATAAGAATGCCACTCCTCAGAGGCATTTCCTCAAACACCTGGTCGCCCTTCCAGAACATCATTGCCCACCGGAAGCTCTCCCTGAACCCCGAACCTACGAAGAACACCAGCCCCTCCTCCTCCTCCTCGCCGTGAGCCGCCGCCGCGGCGTGGTGGTGGAGCCTGGAGCCGGACTTCCACTCGTCGGCGAACTCCCTGTTGACCCGCGCCCATGGCTCCGGGTACCGGTTGTGCGCTGCGTCGGGGTCCTCGCCGGAGTGGAGCTCCGCGTCCAGCGTCCCTGCATGCCGACGACCGCGCCCGGACGTGATCCACCTGGAAAGAACCGGCGGCCATCCGGTTGACTCCGTATAGCTCGTGATCAGTTCGGCCGGCGAATCTCCGTGCGGTATTCATCCCTGAACTGAATCTCCGTGGTAGATCTGAATCTGTAGCTGAGGAGATTGGCGGCAAAGGTGATGGGCTGATCTCCCCTGTCGATTCCCTGTTCCTGCACGAGGACGGGCACCCTCCTCCCCTTGAACTCCACGCGGTGAACGCTGCCGCCGGGCCGAAGAACCACTCGTCCCGTCGCTCGCGTCGTGAGAACAAGCGGTTGAACTCCTCCGCCACCGCGCCTCCTTCTCTCTTGCCGCCGATGCTCTCTCCGTCGGCGGCAGCAACGCCGAGAGTTCCTCCCGGCTCGGGAACCCGGAGGAGAGCTTCTTCCTGCTGCTGTTGCTCCTCTGCACGCGCGCCGCCAGGCATAGGCGCAGGCTGCTCCGGTGGAAGTGGGACCTTGGAGTTGTCGTCGCCGGCGGTTGCTGTGGTGTTGTGGCCAGCGACGAGCTCCTCAGTGGCGGCAGCCACCATGGATTGCCCTCTGCGCAACTCGACAAACAGCTTCTCGCACAGCTCGATGATCCGGTCACTTTTCGCAATTGCTCTCTCAAAAGCGTCCGCCATGGCTTGGATCGGAAGCTCTGATACAAAATGTTGTGATCGTGCCAGAAGAGAAGGGGATTGAGGAACGTAGAGAACAAGAAAGGAAGAAGATAGAGAGGAAGACGGCTATGGTATTGCTTTTTCGACCCCAAAAGCTGTCTTACATGGCGATGTTTATACCCTTACCCTTCCACACTCACGAGGCCCACGGCCCAAACAAACACTCACAAAACTCTATTGCGGACCCGACTCAAATATGTCCAACACTTCAACGCACGCGCCGCTCAAGCTTCAGACGCGCTCCCCATCTTGCTCAGCGTTCGGCACTGTTCCTCATCCAGCAAGGGACATAACACCCGACTTCCTCTGTGCGTTAGCTGTGCCACGGACTTACTTCATCTTACCAAGCACACTCCACGTCGCCTCGGCCACGCCCGAACGCGCTGCTTCCCCAATTCCGGTGAGCACCGGTGAAAGGGTAAAACCGAATAGCCGCTTGTAAATCATTTCTTGATTCCTTCGGTTTACACCATCCTCTTGCTTTTCTAAACTCAATCCTTCACTTTTTATAGCTTTCTTGACCAAAAACTTGCCGCATGAAACTTCCTTCTCCACGATTCACGCCCGACGCCTGTTTAAGCGAGTTTCTCTACTAATATAAATTTGCGATTAGTGGCGGTCCGTTCTTCCTAGCCCTCCTCCGCCATATCTCCAATAATGGCCATCATTATAGCTAATTATTCTTTCTTGATTCTGACCACCAAATCTCTCTAAATATGGTGATTATTATAGCAAAATCACGAATATTCTTTGGTAATTAATAATTGTCCAATCATTCCTTTTGTACTCTATATATATTATGCAGTTTTCACAGAATCAATCAAGATAATTCATTCAAGATCTCCTATGTCGTGTCGCCGCGGTGAATGAACTCGATTTAACCGATCAATAAGTGATGGACTCGACGAACTAATCAATAGCCGCGAGGCGCAGAGGCCGAAAGCACCGCGATCGGTAATGCTTCAGCCAAAAGAATGACCAGAGCGCGATGCCCACAGTGTCGTGACCCGATCTGCGCCGGTTGGGCGTGAACAAAGTGTCTGACGTTTGACGCGGTTGCGAGCGATATCGGTGGGGCGTCGTCGGCGGTGAAGTCAGCAAAACCCTTAGAGATAAGCGGGTTGATCAAGCGAGCGTCACGAGAGAGAGAAACGACGTGACGACGCACAGCGTGGCGGGCGCCTCGGCGCTGGTGTTTTCTGGTTTACCTTCATGGGCTCCGGCGTTATGGCCAGTGAAGCCAGTGATGGCTAGGTACACCAGAGGCATGGAGACGAGTAGACCGGCAAAGGTGAGAGGATCATCTGGGACGAGCAGCGCCGAGGATCAGCAACATCGAGTTTTACACATCGTTCAACGAAAATATAGCAAATAATAAACTTTAATAAGAGCAAAAAGAAATCAGATAGAGAATCAAATAGAACCTTACTACTTAAAATAGGTGTGGTTTAGGGTTAGGGTTTCTTGATTTCATGTGTAAATGTCTTATTCATTCTTCATTCAAGAACTGATTTTTAGTGGCTTGAAAGCATGAACTAAGCTTTTGTTTCATCTTACAACATGAAACCTTGGTTTCTATAGATTAGTTATTCTTATTCTACGAATTCAAGAGGCTATATATATATATGTGTGTGTGTGTGTGTGTGTGTGCAGGGGCGGATGTGTAGTAGAGGGGCCGGGGTCCGGTGACCCCGATGCTCCTGAATTAGCCCTTTATACTCCCCGCTAAACACTTGTTGGCGACCCGTGGCAGATTAGTCTCGATCGATCCGGTGCTCATCGATCGACCGATCATCTGAAAGCAAGCGACACAGAGGCGCATGTCGGTGATGACCCCGACGACCAATTTTCCTGGATCCGCTCCTATGAGTGTGTGTTTAATCACAAATTCATTAAGACATTAGTCATTATATAACATGTTAAGTTTTATTCTAGTTTCCAACCGAAGCTAGCTTTACTTTTGATGAGAATAAGGGAGCGTTTGGGACAGCTCCAGCTCCACCAAAATTCATGGAGTTGGTAGAGCAGGGTACTCCTAGCTCCAGAAATTTATGGAGCTGGAGCTGTGGGTACATTAAGAGTGTTTAGGTGGGTCATCTTGTTTATATTTTAGACTAAAAATATAAATTTAATTCACTTTATTTTAATCTACAAACTTCAGATCTGAGGTGGAGTTGGGATCTGGAGCTATACCAAACAGGACCTAAGATTCAAGTTTAATTATTAGCATAGAGGTGTGGTTTCAACGTAATAATAGATTTAGACATTGATCTTTACGACATTTTCTTCCAAGGGCTATGCATGATTAAGGAGGTGTTTGGGACAGCTCCAGCTCCACTAAAATCTGTGGAGTTGGTGGAGTAGGGTATTTCTAGCTCCAGAAATTTGTGGAGCTGGAGCTGTGGGTACATTAAGAGTGTTTAGGTAGACCATCTTGTTTACATTTTAGATTAAAAATATAAATTTAATTCACTTTATTTTAACCAATAAGTTTCAGATCTGAGTTGGAGCTGGAATCTGGAGCTCTCCCAAACAGGGCCTAAGTTTAAATGGGTCACAAGGCATTATTGTTTATCGACTAATGTATATAAGATCTACATGAAGACTACTAGTTATTGGACATGGTTTTTTTATTTTAAGAAGGTTACGGTGATATAAATGTTTTAATTACTGATTTCTTATTACTTAAGTTCATTTACGTATTACTGAATTTTAGGGTTTATATTACGAGGTTAGGCTTTTAATAGGATTTAGATGCAAAGCATGCTTAACTAGAATGATTTCTATAGAACAGGATGGTCTTACCTTAGGGAGTATTTCTAAGTTGGTTCCATTAGTATTAATGTTTATCCAAGATGTTCTATTCATTTCTTAATCTTGAGTATTTCTAAAGTTTACATTATAAAGGATTAAGACTTTGTTTTAGATTTGCGATTGCACTTTACATGATCATGCATGCAACCATTATTATAGCATTAGCAGGTTATGACCCTGAAATGTCTTGAAACATGTTTTGCATCTTTTAGCCTTTATTTGTGAAAGTTATTAATATTTTAGTTGTATGAATATAGGAAATGAAGCCTTTTATGAACTTGATTCAAATTAGATCTTTTTGCTGACTGATATGATCTTGACCATAGAAATATTTTGAGATTAGTCCTACTTATTCTGTCTTTTATTTATGACATTCTATTCATATTTATTTGTTCATATTTTGACTCTTTAAGTACATATTACATGAAAGCATATCTTGGTTAACATATTTTTGCATAGTTAGGAGTATTAGGGTCTTATCAGAGCCTAGAAATTAGTTTACCAATATTTGAATTTACATGCACCATGTATGACTATTTGAGTTTAAGTGCACTATATAATGATTTATTTACAAATTTGATTTAAAATAGGTTCATATCTAAATATTTTTACATATTTGGAATACTCATGAACTCATGAATATTTTAAAATTTGCTTCATGATTTAAGGAGTTATGGTTTATATCTTTTAATAGTAACCATATTTGGGTTCACTTATATATTAATTTAAATAATTCAAACTGAATTTAAAAAATTAATATTTTTACACAAATGAGTTTCCTATGGTCTCAGAAGCATTTATAAATTTATTTCATATTTTTAAGAATTATGGTTTTTATATTTGCAATAGTGGCCATAATAAGGTTTCATACAAATTTTATTTCAAATGATTCAAACTATGGTGCAAAATTAAATATTTTGTATATTTTTAAACTACATGATTTTATAAATTTATTTCACTAAAATTGGATTTAATATGCAAAATATATAAATAATTGAATAGATTTTGGTTGAAAATTTACCCTAAAAACCATGTCTCCCCTCCACCCAGCCCCGGGTTGTCGCCGAGGCAGAGCATCTGAAGAGTGACGACTGACGAGCTTGCCCAAAGCTGTCGGTATCTCGCCGACGAGCTGGTTGAGTAAAGCATCAGAACCGCTAGCCTCCCCAGCCCCCCGAGCTCCGCCGGGACGGGGCCCGTGAGCCTGTTCAAGGACAGCCAGTTGCGGATGGTCCGGGACGCAGCGCCTCCTCTCCACGCCGCCTTGCCGAGGACGCCGACTGGCCCCGCGCCGACGGCCACTCTCCTTCCGCGACTGCCGGCCCCATGTAACTCCCCGCTCTCCTATCTCCATCTTCTTCCATGTAGTGGCTACCTCCCTAGAATGCTCCCATTCATGCTTAAGGATCTTGATTGAGCGCTTGTTCTACCCTTGTCTGGTGACTCTGGTCTGCACTCGAGGTGTTCGACGTTATGCGTGAGGAGTGAGGGCATGCCTGATTCTTGATATTGACTGTCTCTTTGGCCTTTCTTGTGCCCACTTGAGCTATTTATCTGTTCCAAGTTATAGTTCCTTAGTCGTCATGTTCTGAATTCTGATGCTTTCCTGAGGTGCTTGACAGATGCGTGTTCATTTGAATTGGAGCTGTGAGCTACTGCCTTTTCTGTCCACTCTGTGTGAGTATTAAGAACTTAAGATGCTAAATTTTGTGCTCCGTTTGGTTTGGCTGATGGAAGTCCTGGATTTCATGCATTGGTGGTGATTCTCTAGCATACAGTCAAGGTGTTCCATGCTATGTTTGCACTTAGCTCGTGTCAAAGGTGTTTATTTGGGCATCTGTACTCTGCTCCGCGCTTTTGCACGTGATGCTAGTATTCCCTTTACTCTTTGGAATTGGGGGTTACACTGAAGGTGATGGATGGTATGTTCTATAATAGAATTGTCTAGTGCATTATAGATGTGTTTTCCTGTTACGCTTGTCTAGTTTGTTCTTGAGTTAAATTCATGCTTTACGTCTCTAGCTTAAGTGCAGAAGAAACACAAATTACAATAGCTATGGATTCTGAACTCTAAAGCCACCTTAGGTCACAATAACCTGCAAATGCTTCTATTTTCAGTATTCATCTGCCGGTGATCCTGTCAACATGGGCTAGATCCGCTACAGAGAAGCTTCCAAAATTTTAAGTAAGCAGTAAACATACACATTTTTAGCACTAGAAGGTGAACTACTTGGCAAACCGAGATGGGTCATCTGACTAGTTTGTAAATATGCACACTTGCTTTAATTATGTACTGCTTAGTAGAGTATTACTGATCGCTGACAAGGAATTAAGCAAATGGCCCAGTGTCCAAATACTTACATGAACGCATGTAAATAATGCAAGACATGTGCATATAAATATCTGATATGTGAAAATGCTGGTTCGAGTTAGGAAAACAAATTGTAATGAGTCTCAATTGATATGAACAAATGATTTATTGAACTCTACAATCGTAACTCTTCGTGCTTTACATCTTTGCACTTCCTGTTATTTATTTTCTTCAGTTGTAGCTGGCTGATAATCTAGTATAGCTGCAAGTCCAAAACTTATTCCCAGTTGTTCTACTTTTGCTCCTACTTTAAAGGTTAGTTCCAAAATACATATGAATCAATGGATAGGTTGACAAAAATATCCAAAGTTCGAAGATGTCATATCCTGCAACCTAAAATAGATGACAAGTCGCTGCATCTATCATCTGTGATTAATTCCAAAAGAACTGCACAATAGATTATCTCCAAAAAAAGCCTGTGCGGATTAGCTTGCATAGTTCTTATCATGATACATCCAATGTTTTCATGTAGATAGGCATACATATCAATTGCCTTGTTTACTGTTCTGACCTCAAAGATAATGGAACCATTTGTTCTAATGGGCAATTCCTTCACTCTATTCCAGGCATCTGCCGGTGGATACATGGTAGCTTTTGCTGGGAGGAAATATGCAGCAAGGTCATTTTCAGTTTTTGTTAGCAACAGCTCATACACCTTGACAAGCTTTACCCTGGTGCGCCCATAAACCGTAACCTGGACACCCAGTTGTATGTTCACAGAGTTCACCGCTGATCAATTGTTCAACTGAATTCTCTGTTTCAGGTCTTTGAGTTGCAGAAAGACATGCTCTAGAACTTATATTGGAAAATCAATGGTTGCTCCTCGTGCTTTGAGTAGTCGTCTTTGGCCTGCGTCGATCAGAGCTGCGCGATCAAAATGTCCAGCTGCAAAGGCAAGGGCGGCCAGCTTGTCAGGTCAAATCCCTAATTCCCTGACCAATATCACTACTCTCCAAGTACTGTAAGTTGCATGTTGTACTCAATCGTGGTTCTCCTTGGAGGTTTCGTTATATGTTGGGATGAATATATAACACTTTCAATGATGAATCTTATTTATTTATCATAGTTTTGCCAACAATCCATTTCTTTGTGGTCTTGGTACCACAAAGCCCTGCCCTGGGGCTGGGGAACGTCCTTTTGCTCCACCTCCTCCATTCATTCCTCCAACACCACCAACTCATTCAGCAGGTGATTTTCTGAATCTACTCTATTTGTTTGATTATATATTAATTAGATTCTATGTTGGAGTACGTATGTTTATTTAACTGTATGTGTTGTCTTATATCTTAGTTTGACTTTATGTGTTGAATTATGTGTAATAATTGGACCATGTTTGTTAATTAAATTATTTTTATCACATACTTTGATTCTAGGTAGTTTGTGTACTATTCGACTAAGTACTCGTTATCCATATTGTACCCGTCCGTATAATATCCGGTATCCGTTTTCTACCCGTTCATAAATACCCGGTATCCGTATCCGTATGCTACCCGATTTTTCACTACCCATACCCGTATCCGAAAAAATAATTAGGGTAGGATACAGAATAACCTACTATCCAACCGTATCCGATCCGTTTTCACCCAATGGCGAAGCTGGTGGCTCTCTTGATATGGTCTCGAGCTAGAAGTGAGCGGGGATGCGGGAGCTTACAAGTTACAAGTGCTTCGAGTAGTTTTATATCTGAGTTAATGTGGTGCGTCAGTGGTGTGAACGGGGAGGCCATGGCGGGCGGTGCTGTGCGCTGGTATTGCGGTTGCCAGAGAGTCGCAGGAAGGGCGAAAAGACCGCCGAGGCAGAGTATGGTGTCTTGCTGACAGAGCGGGGTATGGCAATACTTGGCAGCTCGCGATCAATTGGGGTCAGTCATTCGATACACAGAGAGGCGGTGCACCTGAGAGGATATATCAAGGGTGCGGCTGGCAATGAGATGGCAGTGCAGCGCATGAGCTTGATGGCGCAAACTTGACTGATGCCAGGGCAGGGTGTAGCTGTGTTTCAGGATGTTAATGGCAGCGCATGGTTGGTGCAGCGCGGTTTGTAGAGGTGACAAGACTAGCAGTGATTGCGCCGCAAGGGTTGTGCTTGAGTTCACACGACGATGGCATGATCGATGTTCGTCGTGGCACTGAAGTCAGCTTTCGCTCCCGGCCGTGGCACTGTCCTGGCCGTGATTCAATTGCCGTGGCAGAAGATGAGCAAGCAGTGGCTGGCTGAGGGAGGAAGACAAGAGACAGCGTTTTGGCTGGGGAAGAAACAGGGCGCAAAGACGAGCTGACGATTTCTCGCCGTGACAGCGAATCAATGCAGCAAATGTTTGCCGTGGCCGCGTTTCTGTTAACCAGATCGCCACACGATTAGCACACGACGCACTCACGCCACCAGCTGCGCGTGTGAGTTCTTGGGCAGGGTCTTGTTCGTCTCCGGCGCCGGTGTTTGCTGGGAGTCTCCAACATTTGGTATCAGAGCCGGAAGATGTCATCGCCGCCGAAGATCGGAGAGAGCTCCAAGACCGGTGCCGCCGTGGAGCGCGTCATCACCAACTCCGGCGCCGTGGAGCTGCCGCTGCTGACCAAGACCAACTACCATGAGTGGTCCTTGGTCATGCAGGTGAGCTTGGAGGCGCTGGGAAAGGGTAGCGGTGGAGTCCGACAAGGTCGGCGTCGCGATGACAATGGCGCTGCCGCCATATTCTTGTGAGTGCCGTCGAGTTGAAGGCGGGGCTCGCCGTGAAGAAGTCGGCGAAAAGAGGCATGGGAGGCCGTGAAGAAGATGAGGGTCGGCGAGGATCGCGTGAAATCATGACGTCGGCGCCTCATGAAGGAGTTCGAGCGTGGCGTTCTGCGACGGAGAGTCCATCGACGATTTCGCCATGCGCATCAACGGGCTTGTTGGCAGCCTGCGCGAGCTCGGGGAGACGATGGAGGACAGCCGCGTGGTGAAGAAGATCCTGCGCGTGGTCCCCAAGAAGTGGAAGCAGGTCGCGGTGGCGACGAGATGCTTCTCGACCTCAACACCATGTCCGTGGAGGAGCTCGTCGGCCGGCTGCGCGTGGCGGAGGAAGCCGATAGTGAGGAAGCTGCGGACGTCGGGCGGTTGTACCTCACTGAGGAGCAGTGGGAGGCGCGTCGTCGGCAACGCGGCAAGGAGCGAGCGTGCGGCGGCGATGCGCGGCGTGGCAACGGCGACAAGGGCAATGGTGGCAGCGACGATCATGGCGAGCGCGACGACGACGCGAGCAGCATGAGCTCGGGTTACAGCAGGCGTGGGGGGAGCCGCTACCGAGGACGGTGTTTCAAGTGCGGCGAGCGCGGCCACCTCGCCAGGCACTGCCGTGAGAAGACGGAGAAGGCGCTCCTGGCTGGCACCGACGAGGAGCCGACGTTGCTGTGATGGCGGAACGCGCCATGTCGTGTTTATGGGGAGTTTGTTGGAAATAAACACGCCACAGGTCGTGTGCGTCGTGTGCGTCGTGTGCGTCGCGTGTGTTAGTTAATGAACTTGTGCCTGGTTGGTGTGTTTAGCTTTTGCTTTGTTAGAGCCATGCATGAGCACGTCGTCTGCGTGGAAGCCGTGCATGGCGCGTAGTGTGCGGGTTTGTAGGAGAGGGCAGGACGTTCGTGGCTATGGGATGGCATGGCCGTTCAGCGACGTGCCGTGCGAATAGGGCAGAGTGCTACCATGTTTAGGATTAGCATTCCTTTATATTCAGTCAATACATATGAGAAAAGCTGCCGGGGTCTAGCAGCACAAAAAAAAATTTAAAATGTTAACCAGATCGCCACACGATCAGCACACGACACACTCACGCCACCAACTGCGTGCACGCACACGCCGCTGGGTCGCAGGCCCAACCAGAGCAGCGGGCCAAGTTCTTTTGGGCCATCTCCCCCCAAAAAGCTAGCTCAATGAGGGGGTGCTCCCTCACCCTTATAAACCGTGCTCAGGCCCTCTCCACAACCGATGTGGGACTATTCCCAACAATCTCCCCCTCACACATCGGGCCGAGATTATCTGGGAACCATCTGGGCTACCTGGGCTCTGATACCAAATGTTAACCGGATCGCCACACAATCAGCACACGATGCACTCACGCCATCAGCTGCGAGCACGCACACGCCGCTGGGTCGCAGGCCCAACCAGAGCAGCGGGCCAAGGTCTTTTGGGCCATCTCCCCCCAAAAAGCTAGCTCAATGAGGGGGTGCTCCCTCACCCTTGCCGCGGTGACGAACTCGCCTATATCTTGGCACTTTTATTCACTGGACTTCACTCAAAAAATCAGAGGAGCATAGGGCTACAAATAGGCCACGGACTCGCTAGGAGCTAGCCTCCACGTCCGGCCTACGCGCCATGATCCGCAGGACCCGCTCAACGTCGCCGTGAGCCAGTCGCTCGCCCGGACAACGCGGCCTCACCCATGCAGATCACCGCCACGCACACCACTCCCCTAACTGACATCAACCGTGCCCACCGCAGCTTCTCTGCAGCTCACGCACGACTCGGCGACACACGCCACACACGCATCCGACGCGCACGACGCGCCATGCCGGAGTTTATTCCCAACAAACTCCCCCTAAACCTGGCGTGGCGCGCTCCGCCATCTACAGCAGCGTCGGCTCGTCGACGACGTCGGCGAGCAGCACCTTTTCCTTCTTCTTCTCATGGCAGTACCTGGCGAGGTGGCCGCGCTCGCCGCACTCGAAGCACCGTCCTCGGTAGCGGCTCCCCCCACGCCTACTGAAGTCCGAGCTCATGCTGCTTGCGTCGTCGTCGCGCTCGTCATGGTCGTCGCTGCGACCACCGCCCTTTTCGCCGCTGCCGCATCACATCATCATTGCTTCGCTCGCTCCTGCGGCGTTGCCGACGACGCGCCTCCCATCCCTCGGTGGCGGCGGCCGTAACGCCCTCTGCGACCTCTTTCACCTCGTCGTTGTCGGCGTCCTCCGCCACACGCAGCCGGCCGACAAGCTCCTCGATGGTCGTCGTGTTGAGGTCGGTGAGCATCTCAATCGCCACGGCAACTTGCTTGAACTTCTTCGGGACAACGCGTAGGATCTTCTTCACCACGCGACCGTCCTCCAGCGTCTCCCCCATCTCGCGCAGGCTGCCGACGAGCCCGTTGATGCGCATCGCGAAGTCGCCGACCGTCTCGCCATCCTGGAACGCGACGTTCTCGTATTCCTTCCACAGGCACTGCGCTTCGCGGCCTTCACGCGATCATCACCCACCCTCATGGACTTCACGGCATCCCACGCCTCCTTCGCCTTCTTCTTCAAGCAAGCCTGCCTTCATCTCCGCGCGCACCACAGAGAAATGGCGGCGGCCCGCTTATCCTGGCGCGCTCCTTGCACACGGCCTCCACCGCGTCCCCACAGCTCCAACGCCTCCACGAGACACGCATAACCAACGCCCATTCATGGTAATTGGCCTTGGTTAGCATCGGAAACTCCACCGCGCCGGGCGTGGCGTGCTCTCCACCGCGACGGTTCGTGTCGAGTCCTCATCGCCGCTTGATCCACCGGTCTTGCGGCCGCCATGACGACATCTTCACGAGCTCGATACCAAATGTTAAGCCGATCGCCACCACGACCGGCACACGACGCACTCACGCCACCATTGCGCAAGACGACACGCCATTGGTCGCAAGCCCAACCAGCGGCGGGCCAAGGTCTCTTGGGCCATCTCCCCAAAAGCTAGCTCAATGAGGAGTGCTCCTCACCCTTATAAACCATGCTCAAGCCCTCTCCACAACCAATGTGGGACTATTCCCAACAATCTCCCCTCGGACATTGGTAGAGATTATCTAGGAACCACAGGGGCTACAGGCTCGATACCAAATGTTAACCGGATCACCACACGATCGGCACACGACGCACTCACGCCACCAGTGCTTGCACAACGCGCTGCGCCATGGGTCGCAGCCCAACCAGAAAGCGGCGGGCCAAGGTCTTTTGGGCCATCTCCCCCCAAAAAGCTAGCTCAATGAGGGGGTGCTCCCTCACCCTTATAAACCGTGCTCAGGCCCTCTCCACAACCGATGTGGGACTATTCCCAACAATCTCCCCCTCACACATCGGGCCGAGATTATCTGGGAACCATCTGGGCTACCTGGGCTCTGATACCAAATGTTGGCTTCGCCCAGGAACTCTTCCTCTCTCTCTCACTCACACACGAACTCAAGGAAGAAGATGAACAGTGATTTCCGGCGACGAACGCCGCGGCGATGAACTCGCCTATATCTTGGCACTTTTATTCACTGGACTTCACTCAAAAAATCAGAGGAGCACAGGGCTACAAATAGGCCACGGACTCGCCAGGAGCTAGCCTGCACGTCCGGCCTACGCGCCATGATCCACAGGACCCGCTCAACGTCGCCGTGAGCCAGTGCTCGCCCGGACAACGCGGCCTCACCCATGCAGATCACCGCCACGCACACCACTCCCCTAACTGACATCAACTGTGCCCACCGCAGCTTCTCTGCAGCTCACGCACGACTCGGCGACACACGCCACACACGCATCCGACGCGCACGACGCGCCATGCCGGAGTTTATTCCCAACAAAATAACAGTTTCGGTTGGATTTGAGCTACTACGGCAAGACTATAGAATTAACAAAAACAACTGCATCACAATATGAGTGTTTTGCATTACATGAACAGAAAAAATTACCGTCAAGTGGACGTAGCAAGAATTGCGGAGAAGGAGCCGGCGTTGGACGGGCGCTGCAGATGGCAGAGGGTGATGAAGCTACAGAGGAGCTACGCTCTAGAATTGGGCAAATGTTTCGGTTGGGCAAATTTTATAAAGGCAACGTATACTGTGTACACAGGTCTTTTTGTGTACACATCAACTAACAAAAGTCACGAAAAATTCTGAAAAAAATTGTAGACGTACTTCATAGATTACTCTACCTATGTATAAAATTGTAGGTTCAAATTCATTATATTTCAAGAGTTACAAAAAAGAGAAAATTCTGACAAGTTTAGAGAGTTTAAACTTGTCAGAATTTTCTCTTTTTTGTTACTCTCTATATATAATGAATTTGATCTTGAAACTTCATACATAGGTAGAGCAATTTATGAAATTTTTTTCAGAATTTTTCGTAACTTTTGTTAGGCCCTGTTTGGCAGAGCTCTGCTCTCAGCTTCTGCGGAGTGAATCTGTGGAGCTCTACCAAATAGTAGTTTTCTGATAATCGCTCCCAGGGTGATTCTCGTGAAGTGATTCTCCGAAATGAACTAGGGGTTGGGAGCTGAAAAAAACTGCTTCTCCTGATTCACTCCCAACAAAGAGTCAGTTTCTCCATAGAATTTATCCTATGGATTCGTTAGAGAATTACTTTCAGCGACAGAATCACTTCTCTCGGAGAATCACTTCTAACAAAGAATCAGAATCAGAGGGAGCTCTACCAAACAAGCCCTTAGTTGGTGTGCACGGTGTGTACACGAAAAATTTGTATGCACAGAATATGTTGCCTTTTATAAAACAGCAAATGTTTCGGTTGGGCAAATGCAGCAAATGCTACTACGGCAAGACTACAGGGCAGAGGGGTAGAGAAGGGATCGGTTCAAAGAAAGGGATGTGCCAGCGACTGTCAAGTGGGGCCGGCTACAGTAGAGGGTCCATTGTCAGTGATAGAAAGAGAAACCGACTTACTGTGTCCTGGACAGGATAAGACTCATCATATTAAATGAGCAATCAATTCGTGAATCGTGACTAAAATTTCTGAACATTTTTGTGAGTGACCTGAAGACAGTTTTAACCGTACTGTAAAAATTTTAGCTAAAAATATTTTCTGTGCTATTCATTAAAATTATGACAATATTGTTGTACCAAAATTCTATTTTCTGTTTTTTATTTTTCTTAGATAACAAATAAGCTATATTTTATACGAAACTTTTTCTGTGCAATCCTATTAGTTATTAGGAGTTACCATAAAAATTTCAGGTGATTATCAGTTATATTTATTTTATAAAATTCTTCATTGATAATATTGTTTTAAATTAATTCTGTTTTTGAGTTCACAAAATGGTCAAATCAAATTTATTATTTTTGAAAAATTTTCTTCAAGTTACCATAGTGCTGTAGAAGAATATAATATATTATAAAATTTAAATAATTCTGACATGAGTGCTGTTCGTTGACACAATATATTGTTTTGGATTCCTTTTAGTAGTAAATGAGTTCACATTACTTTGAAGATTTTTGGAGATACCCTGGAGACATTTTGGGATTTCTAAACATTTTTTCCAAATTTTATTTTTTATGTGATTTTGGGTTTTGTATTGTAGAGAAGAAGAAAACAATTTATATAAAATATTTTCTTAATAACCAAAATTCAAGAAAACTAGAAAAGATGGAAATTCAAAATAAGTTTATATTTCAAACTCGTTTTCATTGTTTGTTCATTTTAATAGAAAAGGTTTTACATTGTAACTTATACTTTCCTAAGACTAAAATTAAAGATAGTGAGGAAAAAGGATGTTATTTAAATTAAAATCTTAATTCCAATTAAAATTTTTATTCAATTTTATTTTAAAATTTTAACATTTTTTCATTTTTGAAATTTTGGGATATTACATCAAATTAATCATCATCACACACACACACATATATACACACACATATCACAAATAGACTTAACAAAAACAACTGCATCACAATATGAGTGTTTTGCATTACATGTACAGAAAAAAAATACTTGAGCAAACTAACACAAATCCTTCCTCTTCTGACAATGCTTGTTCCCAGTGACCATACACTTTGACTGGTGAATCACACAGCTATAAATGTAGCTGTAATAAGGCGGTAAGTGAGATTTCCACACAAGGACCTCAAATTTCCCATGAAGTATAACACTTCCAGACGCTATCTGTTCGAATGTAATTTTGGGAGCCTTTTCATGAGCAAGCACTACTCGACCTTGGCCGCAGATTTCAAAATATATACTACTTCCAGATATTGTCGGAAGTAAACCAAGTTTACTTTTCACCCCAAAATCACTTGAACATCTACAAAGAAGTAGCTGATCCTTCTCCCTGAGCCATTCAAGAACCCTGCGCCAATGCCGCGCATCACCACTGGCTCTAAGAAAGTAAGCCATGCCATTTGCATGCATGAAAGGCCCAGTGAACTCCTGATATTTGTTGTCTTGGTCAAAATACTCGTCAAATATCTCCACTGCCATGGATGCTAGCTTTGGTTGGTCTTCGGGATTCGAACTTCCAAACGCAAGTACCCTGAAGAAGTACCAGTGTGCTTCTCGAGACAAAAACCTTAGACGGAGAGGTTGTGTGGTTCCAAACTTTACGACCTTTTCAGATCGACTCGTGATTACGATTTTACTGCCCGATGAAAAGCAGCCTCGAGAAGCAGAGTACAACTTTCTCCATGCATCCTCATCGACATCCCCAGCTAGCTCAATAACAACCAGGAGCCTTTCTTCATTTGAGGAGGAGGTACGTTGATGTTTGATTACTCCTCCATCTCTTAGGGTGCATGGCTTTTCTTCTCTAAGATCATTCTCACTAAAAAAGATAATACAAGAAAAGTGGCTGCACACCCTTTCGTCGAAGCAGACATGCTCAACAAGTGTACTCTTTCCAACTTTTGCTGCACCGATAATTGGTAGGACACCCAAATTGTTAGTCCCCAGAGGTTCTCTATCCAACAAGAAATTGACGACCCGTTCCATCTCCATCTGGCGGCCAAACATGCACTTCTCCATAAACATATACATGCTATATGGTTGGCGACACATAGGAGGGTAGTTCTTCAGAAATGTAACAAATTCATTCATACCAGTAACAGTCATCTCTACACTTTGGAGCATCTGCTCCAACTCATCTTTTCCGTGTCTACTGCCATTATAAAAACGAACAAGCTTGCTAGGATTGAATTTTGACAGGGAAGAATAGCTCACTTCATCGCCTTTGTGGTCTTGGCATGTGAACTTGTCTAGCACGTAGTAGCCCCTGTACATCTCTTCTCTCACCACGTTGAGCTGTTGAAGCATGGCTTGGTTTGTGATGTGCCTCCCCTCGGCCTCCTCAACGGTGACGCGAACCCGGAGCAGCATCAGCTGTAGTCTCCGTAGGCTCTCCTCCTTGAACGACGCCGGCGGCTTGCAGTATTTGTCGATCAAGAAGGAGAGGGATATGCTGGTGAGTTCGCCTATGACTGCAGAGAAGAATGTCTCCATTGGGCAACCTCTCTCACCAAATGATCGAACAAGTGATAATAAATATATGTGATGCGAAATACTCTTGGTTTCGTGTCAATGTTGTTGCTTTCATTTCTTTGACTGGAAGTGGACAGGAAACAGTCTAGACTCTTGACGGTAGTAAAAGCTCCAAGTTTTACTCTACGCAACTGTTATCTCCTTTCTGCCCATCGCTAGCTATTTTTCTTAACTACTTTTCACCCCAAAATCACTTGAACATCTACAATGTAGCAGCTGATGCTTCTCCCTGAGCCATTCAAGAACCCTACGCCAATGCCGTGCGTCACCACTGGCTCTAAGAAAGTAAGCCATGCCATTTGCATGCATGAAAGGCCCAGTGAACTCCTGATATTTATTGTCTTGGACAAAATACTCATCAAATATCTCCACTGCCATGGATGCTAGCTTTGGTTGGTCTTCGGGATTGGAGCTTCCGAACGTGGACAGCCTGCCGGCCCTTAGGCCGCTATGCCGTGCCAATCTCATTCACCTTCGGTGAGTCCGTACACTCTTAGCGAGACGTGCAGGCTTAGTTTCGAGCAATTTACCGTATTTGTAGTATTTATCGATCAAGAAGGAGAGGGATCTGCTGGCAACATGTGATCGAAGAAGTGATAATAATTATACATGTGATGCGAAATACTCTTGGTTTCGTGTCAAAGTTGTTGCTTTCATTTCTTTGACTGGATGACCAACGAAAATGGAGAGGAAACATTCGACACGTTAGTCTACGCAGTTGCCATCTCCTTTCTGCAGCTACTTTTCTTAGCTAGTAGCATTATGGCAACCACAATCTGTTTGGGATTAACTCACAATTCTGAAATAAATTCTTACTTAGAATATTCTACAAAGCCTAGGAAATTAAAATGTTAAATTTGATTTGTTCCCAACTGTTAGGATTGGAAGCACGGCAAAATAACTGGAGACAAAGATTTAACGTAGAAAAGCTCTTGCGAGGAAAAAAACCACGGGAAACAGTCCATTATGATGCTTCAAAATTAAAGGTATAGAGGGGTTGGTTTATATAGCTAAAGAGTCCAAGTTGTAGACGAGTTGGACTAACAACCTATTTGAATAGAACCAAAAGATATGGTAGTTAGAGATATTAAGTTATCTCCAACAAACCTCCCCTTAACTCAAATCTATAACAAAGTTGTTTCCGAAAAACCCCGAAGAGTAGTTAAACACATGAATACAAGTTTGTTAAAAGTCGAAACGACTACTGAACAAAGAAGACTGGAACAGTCAAGCTAAACACTTTTAGTGAGAAAATCCTCTAATGGGTATAAAAGATTGGAACAGTCTTATCCAAATGCTTCTCATGCAGCAAGATTGAGCAAACCACCAGTAGGTCGAGAGAAGGACTGGAACAGTCTATCCAAATACACAGCTATAACAAAGCAGATAAAAAAATCTGGGTCTTCAATGATTCATAACCCCAGAAAAGTCTGAGTCTGTGTAACTGACCTCCTGAAACAAAGGCTCAATCATCAAATAGCATAAGCCAAGACATTACCTGTGGTGCTGGGTAGACAGTGAAGAACTCATAATATGGATTTTTGGCATGCTTCATATGGAACATAAAATTTAGCAAGCTGACTACTGAAAATCCATAATATGGTTGAAACTATTCCACCAAAAATACCAAGATGAAGAAAAACTGTCGTGCTATCAATGGAGTATAAATTGCAGTAGACCCCTCATATCGAGTAAAGATAACAAAAAGAAATGTTGTAGTATCCACGCAGAAACAAACTCCTTCTTGCACTTTAACCTTCATCTCAAACTGACATTGGAGTAAAACCTTCACTAAAAAAACTCCAAAGAGTATAATGCTACCAGCAGGGTGTCGTCAAATTCCAAATGAACTTGCCAAAAACCTCCATCATAGTCAACATATCCAAACGGTGAATAAAACACCAAATAAACGGTGATGGAACACCAAGTTCCAAGTAACTGTGATGAAATACTAAATTCAGTTGTCTCCTCAACTGATATATATATTTTTATTCTCCAAATAGACGATGAAACGTCAAAGGAATCGACGGTGAAACGTCGAATAAATTGTTGATGATAAATCTCACATGAATACCGTCAATAATGAGCACAAAATAATATAATAACCTAAATTGTGTATGAAATATCCCACCAAATAATCAGAATTGCAATAAAATCTCACTTTTGTTGGCACTGGAATAGTCGTCAGGGTAAAAAGTAATTCTTTCCTCACACCCACATATTGAAAAACAGCACTCATCTAAATCTGCTATATTAGAGAAATTGATCTTGTCATTGAAATTCTCAATGTCAAATTTAGTGGATGGTATGGTGAAGAATAAAAAATTGCAGATCTAAAAATATATGGTAGCTAGATTCTCGGATGCGAATAGCACTTTTGACCTGAAGAGTCGGCTCTGCCAAGAAACCGAGAAGACACTAGAGTTGGAGCCGAACAAAAAAAAACGAACTGGAGCTGCTCTGAAGCCGAAGCCAGTGAAACTCAAGAAATAGATTCAATCCGGTTTTGATTGAGTTCAAGTCCAATCTATTACTTCCGATCAGGAGGGAGTCCAGTTAACCAAAACATTTCGTTGAGTGGACACGGGCGTCTCTTTGGTTCAAGCCATCAAGGAAACTTCGTCCAAACGGCAGAGGACTTGGTGAAAGCCCTAGCTCTGATATCATTTATTAGGATTGGAAGTATGGCTAAATAACTAGAGACAAAGATTTAACGTGAAAAAACGCTTGTGGAAAAAAATCACGGGAAACAATCTATTACGGTGTTTCAAGATTACAAGTACAAGGTGTTGGTTTATATAGCCAAAAGGTCCTAGTTGTAAACGATTTGAACTAACAACATTTTTAGATAGAATCAAAAGATACGGTAGTTAAATATATTGAGTTATCTCCAACACCAACTAAATTCAGTCATCAAGTTATAAATTTCATTTTATAATGCATGTTTTGATCAGCACGAAGGTTTCGTGCTAAAAAGGTGCTATGTTCAATGAAAATCAAAGAGAGAAAAATGATGCAATACCTTTCAATTAAGTGCTTCGAGAAGTTGAATGATGATTATTTGTGTAGCACTGAATTTTAGGAAATGAGGCGATACCTTTCAATTAAGTGCGAGGAAAATATAAGATGATGATTTTAGGAAAGACAATGAATTGAACAAGATAGGTTAACTGGCACTAAATTAATCTACTTACATATGGCTTATAAAACGGAAAATGTCTCAAAAAATAATATGTTTTGGAGAATTGCAAAAATGCCACCCCTAACATTGACCCTCGCTAAAATGCCACTCGGGCCCATTGTCATAGACACAGAATGTCCCACATGTCAATGAGAGAAGAGTGGCATTTTAGCGAGAGGTAATTTTAAGGGTGGCATTTTTGCAATTTTTACCATTCGTAGAGGGCATGCAAGATATAGTCCATATTACTGCAGTTCAACACATTCGTCCGGTAGAAAAAGAACCACCGGTACTGCAGTATACGGAGCATCGGGCAGACCGACAGTGAGTGTGGATTGGTGCAAACTAACACTTAAATCTATTTGTTCTTGTTTTTATTAATTGTAGGAATTAATAAAATAATGATCAAGCCGAAAGAATCAATTTAGTATAAAGGGATATAAGCAAACTAGAAAGCATTTGTACGAAAACACGAAGAACAAAAACGAATAGATCGAAATCTATACTCACTGATTTATTTCTCAAACTAGAGATGCGTAACATGCACAAAGATCCATTTACATAGAAACAAACCCTAGTATAAGCTCTCGAATTTTCCTTAACTCTTTTCTATCGGTTTTTTCTCTCTTTCATCTTCTTTTTCCAATCTTGCTTTCACTGTGTTTCGTTGCGCCGTACAGCCAGCAGTGAATCGGAAAGAGATCCTCTGCGATCTTGCCCTCGCCAAGATCTTGCCGGCGATGAGTGGGCCCACAACACAAGATCTGCAGAGAATCTGGCGTCATAGCGAATCCAGTCGTTGCCTCTGGAACTGCCTTGCTTTATCTTGGCTCCCTACTGTTGAGCGCCGCACGTCCCTTGCCACCGAAAGGAATATCTCCATTTGCGGGACTCTGTCCTCAGGAAGATTGTGACTTCTCTGAAACCCAGTCTATGCTCTGCTTCTGGTCATTGCTGGTTAGGAAGGTCAAGCCTCGTTGTCAAAACCAAGAGAGCAAATGACGAACAAGAACAGAGAGAAATCACTATAGAAAATGACTCAGTCTCTTTGCTCTGAGCGCCGAAAAATCAGTCATTCTTTTTTTTGAAGCTGTAAAAACCAATCCATCCCATGCACATGATCTTTGACAAATGGGCTTCCTCTCTCCTGTACCTGCTGACTATGAAATACTGCTGTACTAAAATTATGACAATAATGCTGTATTAAAATTCTATTTTCTGATTTTTATTTTTCTTAAATAACAAATAAGCTATGTTTTATATGAAACTTTTTCTGTGCAATCCTATTAGTTATTAGGAGTTACCATAAAAATTTCAGGTGATTATCAGTTATATTAATTTTATAAAATTCTAACATTGATAATATTGTTTTTAAATTAATTCTGTTTTTGAGTTTATAAAATGGTCAAATCAAATTTATTATTTTTGAAACATTTTCTGCAAGTTACCATAGTGCTGTAGAAGAATATAAGATATTAGAAAAATTAAATAATTCTAACATGAGTGCTGTTCATTGACACAGTATACTGTTTTGGATTTCTTTTTAGCAGTAAATGAGTTCACATTACTTTGAAGATTTTTGGAGATACCCTGGAGACATTTTGGGATTTATATAAATTTTTCCAAATTTTATTTTGTTATGTGATTTTGGGTTTTGTATTGTAAAGAAGAAGAAAACAATTTATAGAAAAGGTGGAAATTCAAAATAAGTTTATATTTCAAACTCATTTTCGTAGTTTGTTCACTTTCAAAGAAAAGGTTTTACATTGCAACTTAAACTTTCCCCAAGACTAAAATTCAAGACAACGAGGAAAAAGGATGATATTTAAATTAAAATATTAATTCTAATTAAATTTTTTATTCAATTTTATTTTTAAATTTTAATTTTTATTTTTCTCATTTTTAAAATTTTCAAGATATTACATCAAATTAATCATCATATACATACATATATCACAAATAGAATTAACAAAAACAACTTCATCACAATATGAGTGTTTTGCATTACATGTACAGAAAAAATTAATTGAGCAAACTAACTCAAATCCTTCCTCTTCTGACGATGCTTGTTCCCAGTAACCATACACTTTGACTGGTGAATCACACAGCTAGAAATGTAGCTGTAATAAGGCGGTAAGTGAGATTTCCACACAAGGACCTCAAATTTCCCATGAAGTGTCACACTTCCAGACGCTATCTCTTTCAAGGTAATTTTGGGAGCCTCTTCACAAGCAAGCACTGTTCGACCTTGGCCTGAGATTTCACAATATATACTACTTCCAGATATTGTCGGAAGTAAACCAAGTTTACTTTTCACCCCAAAATCACTTGAACATCTACAAAGTAGCAGCTGATCCTTCCCCCTGAGCCATTCAAGAACCTTGCGCCAATGCCGCACATCACCACTGGCTCTAAGAAAGTGATTAGCCAAGCCATTTGCATATATGAAAGGCCCAGTGAACTCCTGATATTTCTCTTGGTCAAAATACTCGTCAAATATCTCCACTGCCATGGATGCTAGGTTTGGTTGGTCTTCGGGATTCGAGCTTCCGAATGCAAGTACCCTGAAGAAGTACCAGTGTGCTTCTCGAGACAAAAACCTTAGACAGAGAGGTTGCGTCGTTCCAAACTTTGCGACCTCTTCAGATCGACTCGTGATTATGATTTTACTGCCTGGTGGAAAGCAGCCTCGAGAGGCAGAGTACAACTTTCTCCATGCATTCTCATCGACATCCCCAGCCAGCTCAATAACAACCAGGAGCTTTTCTTCATTTGAGGAGGAGGTACTTTGATGTTTGATTACTCCTCCATCTCTTAGGCTGCATGGTTTTTCTTTTCTAAAATCATTCTCACTAAAAAAGATAATACGAGAAAAGTGGCCACACACCGTTTCATCCAAGCAAACATGCTCAACAAGTGTACTCTTTCCAACTTTCGCTGCACCGATGATTGGTAGGACACCCAAATTGTCAGTTCCCAGAGGTTCTCTATCCAGCAAGAAATTGACGACCCATTCCATCTCCATCTGGCGGCCAAACATGCACTTCTCCATAAACATATACATGCTATACGGTTGGCGACACATAGGAGGGTAGTTCTTCAGAAATATAACAAATTCATTCATACCAGTAACAGTCAACTTTACACTTTGGAGCATCTGTTCCAACTCATCTTTTCCATGTCTACTGCTAGTATAGAAACGAACACGCTTACTAGGATTGAATTTTGACAGGGAAGAGTAGCTCACTTCATCGCCTTTATGGGCTTGGCATCTGAACTTGTCGAGCACGTAGTAGCCCCTGTACATCTCTTCTCTCAGCACGTTGAGCTGTTGAAGCATGGCTTGGTTTGTGATGTGCCTCCCCTCGGCCTCCTCGACGGCGACGCGAACCCGGAGCAGCATCAGCTGTAGTCTCCGCAGGCTCTCCTCCTTGGACGACGCCGGCGGCTTGCTGTATTTGTCGATCAAGAAGGAGAGGGATCTACTGGCGAGTTCGCCTATGACTGCAGAGATGAATGTCTCCATTGGGAAACCTCTCTGGCTCTCTCACCAAGAGATCGAAGAAGTGATAATAAATATTTGTGATGGGAAATACTCTTGGTTTCGTGTCAAAGTTGTTTCTTTGATTTGTTTGACTGGAAGTGATAATAAAGTTGTTTCCACACGGTCGTAAAAGCCTACGCAGTTGCTGGAAGACTAGCGAAAAAACCATGAATGGACTGGAAGCAGTCTACACGTTAATGGAAGCCTACGCGGTTGCCCATCGCTAGGAGCTACTTTTCTTAACTAGTAGCATTATGGAAACCAATTTAACAGCTAGTCATTTTTCTATAATCTTTTTGGGATTAACTCATAATTGTGAAATAAATTCTTGCTGAGAATATTCTACAAACCCTAGGAAATTAAATTTTAAAATTGATTTGTTTCCAACTAAATTCCGTCATCAAGTTGTAAATTTCATTTTAGAAATATCTCCAATTGCGGGACTCTGTCCTCAGGAAGATTGTGACTTCTCTGAAACCCAATTTATGCTCTGCTTCTGGTCATTGCTGGTTAGGAAGGAAATGACGAACAAGAACAGAGAGAGAGAGACCGCGTGAGGAATTACTATATAAAATGACTCAGTCTCTCTGCTCTGAGCGCCGAAAAATCATTCCATTAATTTTTTGAAGCTGTAAAAACCAATCCATTCCATTCACATGATCTTTGACAAATGGGCTTCCTCTCTCCTGTACCTGCTGACTATAAAATACTGCTGTACTAAAATTCTATTTTCTGATTTTTATTTTTCTTAGATAACAAATAAGCTATGTTTTATATGAAACTTTTCTGTGCAATCCTATTAGTTATCAGGAGTTACCATAAAAATTTCAGGTGATTATCATTTATATTTAATTTATAAAATTCTGACATTGATAATATTATTTTTAAATTAATTCTGTTTTTGAGTTTATAAAACTTTCAAATCAAATTTATTTTTTTAAACATTTTCTGCAAGTTACCATAGTGCTGTAAAAGAATATAAGATATTAGAAAAATTAAATAATTCTGACAAGAGTGATGTTCATTGACACAATATACTGTTTTGGATTTCTTTTTAGCAGTAAATGAGTTCACATTACTCTGAAGATTTTTGGAGATACCCTGGAGACATTTTCGGATTTATATAAATTTTTCCAAATTTTATTTTGTTTTGTGATTTTGGGTTTTGTATTGTAGAGAAGAAGAAAATAATTTATATAAAATATTTTCTTAATAACCAAAATTCAAGAAAACTAGAAAAGGTGGAAATTCAAAATAAGTTTATACTTCAAACTCATTTTCGTAGTTTGTTCAAGTTGTAAATTCCGTCATCAAGTTGTAAATTTCATTTTAGAATGCGTGTTTTGATCAGCAAGATGGTTAAAAAGGTGCTATGTTGTAACACCCTGAAAAATGAGCAAACAAATAATGTGGCAGTCTGGCAGATCATGAATTCATTGCATATTTGAGTATCTTTTTATTTGAACTTATTTTCCGAAATTTCCTTTTTATCCCAAATTCCAATAATTGAATCAGTATCATTTGGAGCACCTAACCTAATACATAAAAGGAACTCACAGAAAACCCAAGTAACATACCATGTTAAACAGTTTTATAAAATACTAGGACTC
This sequence comes from Guadua angustifolia, assembly GCA_036346375.1. Lineage (NCBI taxonomy): Eukaryota > Viridiplantae > Streptophyta > Magnoliopsida > Poales > Poaceae > Guadua > Guadua angustifolia. The sequence continues at coordinate 55,242,443 of CM070512.1, read as the reverse complement.
AAGATAAAAATAATATAATTTTTCCAGAAATTTTGCTTAACATTTAAGTGCCCTAAAAATTAAAAAAACAGCCTAAAACAGTCAAATTTGAGGAATTTTCATTTGCAAACCACGATATGAAATTGAGTAAAACCAAGAAAATGGAAACTAGGATCCTTGGACTACCAGCAAAATTTTTTTTAGGATTTTTCGAATACCCTAACATCACTTTTGGGCTTGCCCAAGTGTTCTACCCGAATCTACCAAATAATTGCTGAAGCTATAGTGTCCCTCGCTGATTCTGGCAGAACTCCACCCGGCGTCACTGGTAGTGGCCCTACCTCTGACCCTGGCCCATTGGTCAGCCTCTCCTCCTCTCCTTCTCCCTCACTCCGCCCCTACTCACGTGCTGCCACGGCAGCGTTTCCTTGCATTAACGTGCTGCTGCGGAAGACTTCTCGTGCCACGCGGCCGCCTACGGCCTGAGTTGCTGCCATCTTCGCTGTTGCGTGCCTGCGCCCCATATCTTCTCTGCCAAATCGCCATCATCTTCCTCGAGAGCTCCCGCGCGAGGCAAAGTCGAGTTCGGCAAATTAGTGGGAGCCAGTTCAATTCCGTAGAGTCTCGGCACCTTTGGCGCATGCTAATCCCTCCCCTCTCCTTCGTCTCCGCAGGGATCAACCGTACTGCCGCTGCCTCTGCCACATTCTTCCCCAACTCCGGCTGCTCGGTGGTAGCCTTCTCCAGCCACTCTCTGCCACACCGCAGTGGCCTATCGGCTTCTTCTTCACCCGCTAGAGCTTCTCCCCACCTCCACTAAGCTTGGGAACTCTTTCTTCTCTCTCTCTGACAACCGCCCGCACCGAGCTCCGCCCGTCTCCGCCACCGACTCACTGTCACGTACATGGGCCTTGGAAGCATACGGGCTCACTTGCGGCCCGCTCAGCTGGGAGGAATGGCAATACAAAAGCCAGAAGCAGCAGTCAGGCAGGCATCGAAGAAAATTACGATTGGACTCATCTCTTTCCCCTGCTGTTCTTCCCCAACTCTTGTTCTCTCTTCCTCCTTTCCCACGTCTCTCTCTCATTTCCTGAATTCTTCTTTTTATGCCTCCCTGCTACCAATTTGTATCCCCAAATACCATGGACCTTGTGTATGGTGTGTCAATCAAGTGCTTGTGTTGGATTTATCTGTGATAATCAAGTGTGGATCGCGACATTTGGTATCAGAGCACCTGCAACCTGGGAAGTTTCCGATCTGCTGTGCCGCCGGTTCGTCTTCTCGGTCCACGCCGCCGGTTCGTCCTCTTGCGTCGGCGCACCTGCCGGCCTAGGCGTCTGCCGGCACCGCCACTCCGGCTTCTGCGCGCCGAAGCGCCGCGCGCCTTCTCCGGTGCTTCTCGGCACCTGCTCCTCCGAGCAGGCCGTCGTCGTCTTCATCGAGCAACGCGCCGTCCACCCGGCGTCACCAGCCTTCGGCGCCTTGCCTCGCGCCGTCCGCCTCTCGGGCCCGTGACCCTGCGCCGTCTGCCGAGTCTTCTGCATTGTCTGGACCGTCGGCCGCCCGAGCACCTCGTGCGTCCACCAGCCCGCACTGGCCGCTCCTCGCCCACGCTGGCTGCTCCAACCGAAGGACCAGAAGGCACAGTCACGAAGCTGACGACCACATTGTCACAGTCTGCCAGCTCTTCGCACAACCAAGGTGTTCGACGAAATGGCAACTCAGGAGATGCAGTGCATGACATCTTCTAGATTCCTCCGCATCTACATTCACCATCCGCTCTACCCTGGGCAAGTGACTGAGGAGGCACTTCGTCAAGTCTTTGGTCGATGAGGACCAGTGGGTGGGGTGTATGTACAGGAAGGTATGGATGGCGTTGTGGCTTTCGTCGGGTTTCCAACTTGGCCTTAGGCATCTCAAGCTCGCGAAGCCTGCCATGGTCGGTGCATTTGGGATGACTGTTGTTGGATGAACATTTAGTACGAACAACAGTTGTCAATCGATAGGGCAATGGTGACATTCGGCGGCGAGATGAAGGTATCCGTGAAGACGCTCATGGGCTCCAGCTTCCAGATCGAAGTGAGCCCCGCCGACAAGGTTGCTGATGTGAAGAAGCTCATTGAGAGTACACAAGGGCAGAATGCCTACCCTGTTGACCAACAAATGCTCATACACCAGGGAAAGGTGCTCAAGGATGACACTACATTGGAGGAAAATAAAGTTCTTGAAAATAACTTCCTTGTTATAATGCTTAGCAAGACTAAGGGCTCATCGAGTGCAGCTCCAGATACATTGAGTGCATCCTCAAATCAGGCGCCCCTTACTCAGACAGTGCCCGCTGCACCTGCATCTCAAGCACCAGCTGCACCAGCAACTACTAGTGTACCTGTCAGTGCTCCTGCTCCAAATGCCACAGCCTCCCCAGCTCCTGTTGTTGTTGTATCCACTGAAGCAGATCCTTATGGTCAGGCTGCCTCAAACCTTGTTGCTGGCAGCAACCTAGAGGTAACAATTCAATCACTACTTGAAATGGGCGGTGGAAAATGGGACAGAGACACTGTGCGGCGTGCTCTACGGGCTGCATTCAACAACCCGGAGCGGGCTGTTGCATATCTATATTCTGGTGTTCCTGAGCAGATGGAGATTCCTGCACCACCTCCAAGTGCCGAGCCAGCTAATCCAGTTGAGGATCAGTATAGTGTTGGTTCGAAACAGGGTGATCTGCCAAGTCTGGTTAATGGGTTTGCACAACGTCCAGTTCATGTGATTTCTCTTTATGGTTCTGGAATAGGAAGGAATGAATTTAGGTTGCCTTTGGGAGCTAGATATTTGTTGCAGTCAGACCGCACAGCATCACTGAGGATAAGTAGCTCAAGGAACCAGAGTTTACCTACTACAGCAAAAACATCTCAATCCTCTATTGTGTTGGGCCCTACAATTGAACAGGACGTGAAGTCTTATCAGGCTGTTGAATATCTATATTCTGCATGTATACCACATGTTCTCACGACAAACAATGTAAGTGTTGCAGCAGAGACTGGCAGTGGCAAAACACATGGTTACCTGGTTCCACTGATCGAAAAGTTGTGCTCTGAACCATCTTCCACAGAAGATGGTAATTTCCATAACATTGCCCTAGGGCCACATAACATTGTGTTGGTCCTCTGTCCCAATGTTATGCTCTGTGAGCAAGTTGTTTGCATGGCTAATTCGTTGCTTGATGAGTCTGGTGAACCACTCAAGCATGCTGCTGCAGTTTGTGGAGCAAAGGGTTGGCCAGCTATTCACCCAGATATTCTTGTTGCCACTCCAGCTGCTTTCTTAAATTCTCTACTTGACTATGACACAGAAAAGAGGCGGAGGGAGAGATTCCTACGTAGTGTCAAATTCATTGTATTTGATGAGGCAGACATGCTACTTTGTGGAAGTTTTGAAAACCAGGTCATTCGTCTCCTCCACATGCTGCGCTTTGATGAAAAGCTACTGTCTAGGATGGAAGTGTGCTGGAAAAGGGTTCACAAGACAAATGACTATGTGACAAGGATGAAGGAGGGCTAGAGCTTCATCTACATGGTTGACCAATGTGTTGATCAAGTTGGGAGCAGACGTCTGTACTTGCAGTTGCCATGGGATCCTGGTGGTGACAACTTATCCAGTCTGAGGTGCTATCATCGGCTTGGGGACAAGCCGAGATTTAAGGAGGGAGGAATGTCACGTACATGGGCCTTGGAAGCATACGGGCTCACTTGCGGCCCGCTCAGCTGGGAGGAATGGCAATACAAAAGCCAGAAGCAGCAGTTAGGCAGGCATCGAAGAAAATTACGATTGGACTCATCTCTTTCCCCTGCTGTTCTTCCCCAACTCTTGTTCTCTCTTCCTCCTTTCCCACGTCTCTCTCTCATTTACTGAATTCTCCTTTTTATGCCTCCCTGCTACCAATTTGTATCCCCAAATACCATGGACCTTGTGTGTGGTGTGTCAATCAAGTGCTTGTGTTGGATTTATCTGTGATAATCAAGTGTGGATCGCGACACTCACCTCACCGTCGATCAGCCCCAACCAACTGGTCCCCTAGGTGCGCCCTGACCTCCTCTTTCTCATGCCGCTACCCATTCATCGGCTCCGGCCGTACCTCGCGCGCCAACAAGCCCTGAACCAAGAGCCTCTACTCTTTCTCACCGACATGTGAGGCACACCCCTTTCGTCTCATGCAGATAAGGTGTAATTATTTTGCATAATTTTTGACATTGTAGGATTCAGGTTTTTCGTGATTTCTGATTTTAAATTTTAAATGGCATTAAATATATTTACAAATTTTTGATACTTTTACTAGGGATTAATATTGCCCTGAGGAAGACTTGATAAAATTTTCAATCAAAGATAAGTTTTGGAAATTTTTATAAAATTCTGACTACACACTAATTTGGGATAAAAATGAGCATATTCATTTTTCAATCTGTTATTTAATACCCTAAAATCCTTTTGATAGATAAAAATAGATACTGAGTATTCTTAAAATTTTAATACGATTTTTGTGGGTTTTTACTGATGTTTGATCTTTTTCTTTAGAGTTAACACTCAAATATACAGCAATAGCACTAGACAGATTCATAAACAAATATCTTTAAATGCAATATCTTCATTTTCTTTTTATTTAATTTCTAGGATGTTACATTAAGCACCTTTGTTTCTTACTCACAGCTACCTAAGGCCCCCTTCACCGCTTCCTATTACCGTCGGCCACCTCCGGTCACCCATCACCATTGCTAAGGCCTCCCTTGAGTTCCTCTCACTTCACTCAAGCTAATCGTACCATTCACTCCTCACTACCTATCCTATACAAGAATCTAATGCTAAAAAATAATCTAGCCTTTAATCCTCTCCTGCACCTCTTGTTGATGAGTTGGTTTATGGCTTTTTAGTTGATTGGGTACTTTATGACCACCCCATGAGTTTATATAGCCCCTTTATTTCTCCTTTAAAGCAAGTAGGAATCATAATCTTATAATGATTCATCTAGTACATATTTCTAAATCCTAAGAGACTATGAGTCACCATAATCAAAAGATCAAGATGCACAAAAGAATGCAACACAAAAACCCAAACGAAATGCTACAACAATCTGTATGTAAACTTAAGCTAGATTATCCTACAGACTCAGATAATCCACTTGAGTTAGATTATCCTATTCACTCGAATAATCCGGATCAACGTAACAAAAATAACAGCATAGATTAAAACTAAAACAAGCACAACTTTTAAACCGAAGCCCCAAATGAATTGAAATCTGAAATTGTAACATCCTGAAAATTTCAAAAATTAGAAAAATACAAATTTAAAATTTAAAAATAGAATTGAATAAAAATTTAAATTGGAATCAAGAGTTTGATTTAAAATATTATCTTTTATCTTTTTTCTTGAAAACCAACCTTAATAAAAGAATGAGCTGCAATATAAAACCGCTCCTTCCAAATTAAACAAAATATGAAAATGAGTTGGAAATAAGAACTTATTTTGAAATCCTATCCATTCTGTAATTTCTCTTGAATTTTTGTTTCCTTAAAAAAAGAGCCTTTACCCTAATCATTTCTTTTCTCTAGAATACACAACTCAAATTTCATAAGAAATAAATTATAGAAAAATCTAAATAAATCTAAAATCATCTCAAGGTCATCTCCAAAAACTTTCAAGGTTATGTGAACTCAATTAAATTCAAAAATAAATTAAAGACAGAATTAAAATAATACAATCTTATCAATATTAGAATTTTTACAAATTAAATATAAAATATATTGATTTGAAATTTTTACAGTGAAATATGATAGCTAAAAGGAACCTCTATAAAAAGTTTCAAAAGTAAATAATCATATTTATTGCAATTATAAAAATAAAAAATAGAATAAATTTAAAAAAGCAATTTTGGCAATATCAGAATTTTATAAAAATATATATAACTGATAATCATCTGAAAATTTTATGGTAGATCTAAATAACCATTAGGATTGTACAGAAGAAGTTTCAAATAAAGAAAAGCTTATTTGTTATCCAAGAGAAATAAAAATCAGAAAAAGGAAATTTTGAGCAGCAGTGCTTGTTAGAATTTTATTAAATTCCATAGATAATATCTTCAGCTAGATTTTCTGCCCCCCGAAAAATGCCACCGGTCAAGCCACCAAAATGCTGCTACGATCAGCAAAGAAACTTGCCCTGTCAAGCTTATTTTTGCTCTGGCGCCCCATGTGTACAGGTTTTTTAAAAAATTCTAAAAAAATTATCATACGTAGAGAAGATGAGCTTCTACAGTTCTACAAAATTTGAAAACCAAACTCAATCGTATTTGAAAGATATGAAAAAGACAAACAGAGAGGTGAATAGTGTTGAACAGTGAAAACCACTATTCAATCTGAATTGATCTTTTTTATGTATTTCAAATGCGATTGATTTTGGTTTTCAAATTTTGTAGGAATGTAGAAGCTCACCTCCCCTAAATATGATAATTTTTTGAGAATTTTCGAAAACTTGTACATATGAGTTTCACGGAGTTATCACGGTAAGACAGGTTTTCACTAGATATGTTGCGCCATATATAGTAAGTTTTTATTTAGTTTTCTGTCTGTCTTCTTTTTGCCATTATTAAAGTTTGTTATTTGCTATATTTCCGATGAACGACGTGTAGAAACCGACGTCACTAATTCCATCGTCAGCAACGTCAACTGTGATCTTGACTTCGTCGTAATCAGCAAGGCAAGCACCTCATTGATCATTTTGTTCCCACTATTTCAAATAATTACTTTACATTGTTTTTTCAATTTATTATGCATGCACATAATTTTATAAAAAAAACAGCTACATTGGGGTAATGGTAGCTATGCCTAACCACTCATGGAGCTTCCTTACCGAATACATAATTGCAAACCTTGATAATCCTAGATTAAAGGGGTAGACATAATTGCGAACCTTGATAATCCTAGGTTAAAGGGGTAGATGATACATTATGTCAACTTGGGTATATATTCCTAGTTAACTCCATGCTTAGCAGAAAAAATTGTGACAATTAGATTAAACTACTCTTGAGAATTTAAAAAAGTTGGATATGATATTGATGGAGATTGGTATTTTGGTTAAAAACTCACAATAAAACCATGATTTTGACACAGGCATGTATTGGCAATAGTCGGTTGTGCGAGGGATGGATTTGCACGTAGTATAAGGGGAGATTCATGCCCAAGTCAGATTAAGGACCGAGCTAATGTGTTGCTTACAAGCCAAGAACACCGTACAACTACGAGTGCTGGTATGGGACAGCCTTACCCTATTAAGTTGTTTAGAACTGGCTTTGCACAATGGTAGGCTGAAGTAGTACAGGCATTCCGGTTAGGTTTTCTTGGAAGGGGCTTCCACACCGAGGTGTGGGTAAATGCATATCGATACAACGGTGTATGCCCTGCTATGGGGAGAAACGGTGACTGATTGTTTTGAGAATGATATCATGTTTTATATATGTTTCTACCGCCATAGCGAGGGTTTAACGTCACTAGGCTAGTGCAAAGTTAGGTCTAGGCAATGTAACAGTATGTTATGATCTCCTTATCGACACACAAAAAGAAGTGTGTCAACTGTCTTGGCAAAAGGGGTAGATCATTTCTTGTGGGTAAAGCTGTACACTTCTACAGAGCATAAATCTAATTGATTAGCCATGCCCACGATCAAGGGTACTTGCAACGTCATCACATAGTTATATTTTTCATTATTTCTAAAAAGGTATGTTTTTAAAAGCTTACCCTATAGATGACTCAATACTAAACTATGTGTTGGCAAGTATTGGTATCAGCTGTTGTGTCATGTGTTGGCAAGAACTGAATATATGCCATGTGATGGCAATGAGTGAATCGTAGCTTACATTGTGGAGAACTATGAGTTGTTACTTATGCTTTACTATTACTTTCATATCAGTCAAACTTACTTTTACAAATTCCATTATAAATTACAACTTGATTTACAACTTCAATATCGCTTTATGCAAATTAACTGTAGAAGCCTCCTTTATCATAGCCTGCATTACTGCATTTTGCAAATATCATCTTAAGTCTTGTTGAGTATGAAAGTACTCACCCTTGCTTATTTGTTGGTTTAGGTGAAGACATCAATCCTCCAGACAACACGGTCCTTGATGCAGGTTGTAGGAGCATTATTAGCAAGTTTTTCTAAGGTTTATGCCTTATCAGTTACCTGAGAGTTGGATGGGCACACTACAAGATTTTGCTTCTTCTGCTGCTATATACTCTGAATTGTAAAATACTATATGTAAATAGCTTCCGCTTTAATAATATGGTGTATGGTTGTGAGTCCAACTGTTGTAAATATGCGTACTAGCCACTGATCATGAGACTAGTACTGTATGCACATGAGATTCTCATTTTCGCATTTTATGCCAAAATGGGAGTCGTTACAGAAATACAACTTCCCTAGGACTTTACAAACCTATTCCAATAAACAATCATAAGGATTGTTACTAAAGTTCTAACATTTATCTATTTTAATTGAAGCTGCACAAAAATCAGGCAAAACCACAAAATCAAGATCTTGAGTTGCTCGTGCGAGGATTCAAGCCAACACGACCAAGGATGTTTTCTCACACATCCTAGCACTCTTAATGTCAACAAAAATTAAAACAAAAGCTTTTGAATCACAAGAACCAAGATCTCACCCTATTCAAGCCAAAACCCAGTCAACCTCCAAATATTTGCTATGAGGATGCCTAGATAGATGGGAGATGACCTCCTGGTGGTTTTTTCATCTCTTACATGTCCTTGGCAACCAACAATACATATGAGAGGACTAACCACAAGAATCAAATACAACCAAGGCAAAAAGCTCAAGAACAACAAGAACAAGCACTTGCACGAATTTGATAGAGATATCAAACCTAAGGATAATAAAAAGCTCACATCCAAGGGCCTAAGTCATCTATCCCTAAGGACTATGGAGAATATAGGAAAGAGAGTTGAAAAGAAAATACACATGTGCTGTACAATAACACTACAATAATGCAGATATTAAACCTCGAAGCTTTCCGAGCCTCTCGCCGTGGCCACGTTGATTTCAGGCTGATGTGGCCGCACGCCATCACGCCGCGTCGCCGCTTGATTAACGCATGGATACAACTTAAGTATTTTTTCCTCTCCTCTAGGATGTAGTGCATGCGTAGCGCAGCAGTAACGTTCTTCGCTGCGAGGCCCGCGGCACACGTTTGACTTTGCTCTTTCGTCGTGCTGTGAGCGCCAGTGAGATTTTGCCACACGACACCTAAGCGCCTCGCTGGCGTAGCTAGCACTGCTGCCGAGTGGCGCCTGCTTTTTTGCGAAAAGGCCCCCACGTATTTATACAATTGCATACAGATCCTTTTTTCATGGAAAGGCCCTAAAAATTCACGTTTTCTTACGAAAATGCCCCCATGGATTTACAAAAATTATTCTTTCGCGGAAAGGCCCTAAAAAATTTGTTTTTTTAATGCCCACCCCAGATTTGCAGAGTTACATACAAACCCTTTTCCCGTGTGAGTGCCAAAAATTCCCTAAAATTACGGAATAATCTATTTTTTTCCTAAAAGATCCCCGAGGCTTCTTTGTTTGTTTTTTTGCCTCCCTTTTTTTATGAAGAGGTGGTTGGATCTTTCTGCAGGCCCTTCGGAGCTTCTAAAATTTCTTTTTAACACGCCGTTTTTTATAGAGAAGCACTCGGATTTTTACTTAAAACCCTCGGAGCTTCTGCGGTTCATTTTTAACATGTTAGTTTTAAGCAGAAATTTATCCAAAACTTTTAAAAAATACATATTAGTCCATTTTTCCCGGTTAGACCCTCGAAACTTACATGATTTACACTACTTGTCTTAACACGGCTGGCGTGGCGTCCGTCGCGCCCCTGCATCTAGTGGGGATAAAAGGATGAAGTAAACAATCGCCTCAAAAAGTGCTCAAGTTCGTGAATTTCCACTCGTTCTTTGAGGTACCAGAATCTGTGAGACCCGTTCGGATGAGCAGGAACCTCCATGTGATTCTTGTGCTATTCCTGGATCGATAGCTAGCACTCACATGTTTACAACAATTGGAAATCATAACCATTCAAATAATAATTAAGCGGAAGCGATTACATAAATAAATATTACAACTCGGAGGAATAAAGCGAAAAGGAAGCAATGTCTCGTAGTTTGCCCAACCATTCCCGAGCAGTAACCGACTGCATAAACTCCAGACAGAAAATAAATCGCTTCAAGAAGAACCCGCAACCTGCGACGAAGAGAGACTCGAAGCAACGCTAACTCAACCACCTACAATATAATTAAGCAAGGGTGAGTACTTTACGTACTCAGCAAGACTTGAGCAAAACCTACAATACATGCAGGCCATTCCAAAGGAGGCTACTACAGTTAATTTGCATAAAGCGAATTTGAATTTGTAAATCAAGTTATTTACAAACGGAATTTATAAGAGCAAGTTTAATTGATAACAAGTAAGTAAAGCATAATAACACTCACAGTCCTCCATGACGTGAGCGACAAATCATTCACATTCCTGAAATTCCATCAATGTCGGCCCTTCGACGAAAATCACAGTTGCAAAACAAATAGAACCAACCCTTTTGAAAATCATAAAACATCTAACATTGGAATGACATCACCAAGTGCCCATGACCGCGGGCGCGGCTAATTAATTAGATTTAAACTCTGCAGAGGTGTACAACTTTACCCGCAAGGAATGATCAACTTTTGCCCGACACACTTCCTTAGGTGTGACGTCAAGAAGACCATACATAGTCGTTATAATACCTAGACATGGCTTTGGTCCAGCCCGGGCCGTTAACCCCCGCCGTAGAACTAGAAACACACACCCAAACCGTGGATCCACTTTCACACACCAACACAACGTTTCTAAACACGGCAGGCGAACAACCGCTGCATTAGCAAGTAGACTGATGGAATACCCGTCGAGAATAGACTGACCGGAAAACCTGTGCAAAGCTCCCGCCTAACAATGAACAAAGCCATGTCTAAATATATAACAAGCTATGGCTAACCCATCCTCACCCTTGTGGTTTGCACGGAAACCTTGGATCAATAGCGTCCCATTGCTCGATCCTTAATCCGACACGGGCGACACTTCACCCTACACTACGTGCAATTCCTGTCGCACATCCGGCTATCGCCAATAATCGCCCGCATCAACACAAAGTTTTCTTTTGGGTTTTTAATCAAAGTACCCACAACCAACAGTGACATTTTCAATGTTTTCAGGAAACAATTACTGGTTTGATCATGTACACCATTGATTCTAAAGCATGGCTAAGCATGAATAATATGAACGCATATACCCAGGATGACATTAAGTAATGCCTAACCTTAATCTAAGGTTATCAATGTTCACATGTTCATAATCATCAAAGGAGATTCACAAGACAACAGGTATAACTACCCAATCCACAAGATAGCAATTTACATAAAGTAATCGCATGCATAAAACAATTTGATGCACAAAAGGAATATAAAATACTGGGATCAATATGGTCAAAGGATGCTTGCCTTGCTTAATTATGGCTTACGGCGAAGACGAGGATTGCGGCGACGACGACGACGACGAAGCTAGAGACGTCGGGTCTACTCGCCGAACAACGGAAAATAAAGCAAAGCAATAAACTAACTTCAATAAAGGCATAAAGAAAATAGACAGCAAAACAAATAAACTCTGATAAAGAAACAGGGATTGCTCTTTTATGAATTTATTAATCTTATTTTACAAATTCAAGATGCAAAGATTGGTTAGATTGATAGAATTAAGCATTAGTTGCGACTTCATTTGAATTTACTATTCATAATATGAGTTTCTGCCAAATCTTATTATTTACAGGTTTTACTCTATTAGGATTCAGATTCAAAGCAAGGTGAAATAGGAATATTTTCTTAGACTACTGCAATTTATATCTTAGAGATCAATTCTAAGCTGTTCTTCACATTATTCGGATTTAGATGAGTTGCTTCGCGAGTTAATGAAAAGGCTTGGTTGATCATGTTAGAGTATGAATGATTAGCTCTTTATCCTTAATTGACTTTGCTTAGCAATTAGCTTTACTCTGATTAGATCTATTGATTTGGGCCATTGGCTTTATTTACATGATATTTAAGAAGGTTCTGATGATACAATAACTTAACTACAGTCTTCCTTCATTATTACTTAAAGTTTATTCATTTATTTTAAAGTCTAAAGTGATGTGATAACTTAGGGTTATTTGGCTATTAGGATTTGCATGCAACACAAGATGAAATATGGTTGTTTCTTCATACTAAGATGATTTATACTTGTATAACAATCCTAAGCTGATTCCATAAATTTTAGGCTTTGGCTGATACATTAGATTCATTGTTGAAAAGGCTTAAGTGGTATCGCTAAATTGACGTTATTCGGAATCGGCCAAAGAGTGAAACAAAGGTTATCGCTTAAGGGTTTTGATCTGATGAGATTAATATGAAAACCTTAATGGAATATGATTCTTTTTACAGAACATGGTAGTATAAACTTTGTACAGTGTTTCCAAACTGATTTTATTGATTTTAGTATTTGGATGAGTTACTTCATCTATTGTTGAAATAGACTAAATGACCACATTTGAAAACCTTAAATCGGCCAAGGTTCAAGCTTAGTTTCTAACTACATTAAACATGCTTCTTGATTCATTTTTCAGGCATTAGCAGAATACCATCCTAGAAATGTTTTAAAGTTGGTTTGGAATCATTTTGACTTTGATCGCAATAGATTATCTAATTACCTATTGTTATAATTAACATTTCCTTTCATTAAAAGAATGAAATTTCAACCTTATCTTTAATATTTTCACATACACAGATCCTTACTGTTTTTAGGAACTTGATATAAATTACATTATCAATTTGTGAGCCATTATGCTATTATTCTTTCTAATGTTCATACTAAGGTTTATTAATGGTCACAATGCAATGCATTAAACTTAGCTCAATTATTTAATATCTCTGCATGATCAGGCTTATTATAATCCCAGCAACACATAATCATTTCATTATATGATTTTACAAGTTATATTCTTCACATGAGAAATAATGATCATAATAGTGTGTTCTTCTCATTTTAAATCTAACTAATTATCCTGTTATTTAAAGATTGAATATTTTTGTATATTTGAATACATCTTGATCTTAACATCGCATGAATATTTATTTCATCAGTTCATTACTCATTATACACAAGTTCTCATTAAAACTCACATTAGCACCATAATCAAGGTTTAAATTAAATAACAATCCTATACTTCAAAAACTAAATATTTTTACATATTTAGATTCTTCTGAATTTTAAATGAATATGCAAATTTATTTTACTGGAATTGGATAAAAATTACAAAAGATATTAAATGATGAAATCTACTCGGTTAGAGATGACTGGAAAATGGGAAATGCGTTTTCTAAAGGAGAAGGCGCCTTTTAGTTTGGGTCTTCTTCTACCTGAGGCTCGGTTCACTGAGTGAAGACAGAAAACAGGGGAGCAGCTAGGGCTTCACCGCGACGGTCTTCCGGCAACTTTTCGGCGACGGCAACGGCACCAGGAGGATCAGCACGGCAAGGAGAGCTCGGTGGCATTACCGATTCGGCCGGAGAAGGAGCAGGGCGATGCGCAGCCGGAGTTGGGCGCAGGCAACAATGGCGGACGGTGGAGGAAGAAGAACACGGCGTTAGAGGTGAAATCGGTGGCCTTGTAAGCATCAGGAGGTGCTAGAGGTTCCGTTTTCAAAGTTCACCTGAAGGGAGAAGGCCGGAGGAGCTCCACCCACGGTGGCGGTCTTGAGGAAGAAGGTGCTCGCGGTGGTGGCGCAATCTCGCATGAAGAGTTCAGGATTTTCTGGAGGGCTTTTAATCAGTGGTGTATGAGGATGCTTCGGCTCAACTGGATTGGAGAACGGTTGGCTCTATTGCGCAGATTTTGCTTCGCGGCCTGGAGCACAGAGTTTGGCAATGGCGGCAATTGGGGAGAGTTTCTTGCTGTCTTGGCTGAGGGAGAAGAAGGGAAGTGAGGGGGGAGTGAAGCACTGCCTTGCGGTGTGGTTTGTAGCCAAGAAATGCAGGGAGTGAATGGGATTCGTGGCAATCATCGCTAGCTTTGCTCCACTCAGTGCTTCGATGGTCTCGCCAGTGGAAGGAACGGAGGAAGAGGGCGATGAGTTCGGCAGCAGAGACCTGGGTCCGTTGTCAGTGACTGCAAACTACTCCAATGTGCCAACGGAACGGAACAGGAGGTAATTGGCCCACGCGTCGGTGGCAATTCGAATTTCTGATTTCATTTTGATTTTCCTTTTGAGATCAATTGAAATATATTCTTTTTGAAACTTTGTTTTTCAAAAGAATTTGACTTCGGAATGCTTCTATAAAACTTTCATGCCAAAATATGGTTCCATCATTTTATGTAAATTCTGGCAATACATTATTTCGATTTAAAGTTATCTTTTCATTTTACTTCTTCAATATTTTATGCATAAAATCTCAATTGGTAGCTAAAACAATTTGATGGAATGATTAGAGTTCTCATGGCAGTTTTTATAAATTTTTACTTTTTACATTTTTACCTTTTCTCCTTTTCCATTCTTTAATTCTCTTTATTTGATTTTTCATGCAATGCAAAACTCCAAAGGAAATCCAAATAAAACCAATAATGTCAAGAAAACTCAGAAACAATAATATTCAAATTCGAAATATATATTTTCACTTTATTAAAATTCTGGGATGTTACATAATCCTTGCTATGCTACCATAGAGACCACGTGGATATTCTGGAGCTATTTTATTTATACTTTGTCCGGTAGAAGAGGAGTAGGAATACTCTTCCACTATATATTTATTAGTATAATGCATTGTAAATTATTTTCTATCTACTGACCTAGATGGGTATGTGCTCTAACTATCGTGTTCTTTAACCGTCACTGACGCGTGCTAAAAGCAGTAAAATATCATGATATTTCCAGTACCCCAAATAGGGACCATGAGGTCTCAATCCATGAAAGGAGCCAAGCTTAGCTAGCATATATAGGGCATATAACATAGATCATATATTCGTTAATCATTTCACATCGCTGTGCAGCTAATAATCTTTGACGCAAGTTGCTCATGACTCAGGAGTGAATCGTGACGATGCCAGCAACTTGCGCCGGTAACTACGGGATACCGATCGCCAAAGATTATGTTTTTTGCTACTACTTTCGCATCCACCATGATTTGTGCATCCAGTTCGTCTTCTCAAATTGTTGTTGTTTTTCCGCAAGGATTCTTAATTAATAATCAGTACTAGCTGCTTTGTCAAAGATGTCAACCAAGACTGCAACCTGGGCCGACCGTACTGTACTACAGTGTGTGACGACCCGGGCCAATTCAAGGATGAGCATGATCAAAGCAGCCAATTAATTCAAGTGTAATGTTAATTCCTGGTTCGTACCGACAAATTAAGGCTATATGTATGCTGACTCAAAAGAAGAAAGAAAGAATCAACACGGTGCGCACTTGTTCTTGTTGCTTTACAGGTACAGATATTGGTTAGGCCACGAACCATTAGTTATTAGCCGCCAATGCACAACGTACGTTTCCGTTCTTTAATTGAGGAGCGTCGCTGTTGTGCATACATACATGCTTAGAGAGCATCACAGTTCACAACTGGCTCAGAGCCGTTGCCTAGTATCACAATATGAGTGTTTTCGCCTTACATGTACGAAAATTTTACTTGAGCACACTAACTCAAAGCCTTTCTCTTCTGACAATGCTTGTTCCTAGTAACTATACACTTTGACTCGTGAATCTCACAGCTATAAATGTAGTTGTAATAAGGTGGTAAGTAAGATTTCCACACTAGGACCTCAAGTTTCCCATGAGGTGTAACACTTCCAGACAATATCTCTTTGAAGGTAATTTTGGGCGCTTCTTCATGAGCAAGCACTACTCGGCCATGGCCATAGATTTCACAATATATACTATCTCCAGGTATTGTTGGAAGTAAAGCATTTTTTCTTTTCACCCCAAAATCACTTGAACATCTAAGTAGCAGCTGATGATTCTTCTGATCATCCTTCTCCCTGAGGTGTTCAAGAACCCTGCGCCAATGCCGCGCGTCACCACTAACTCTAAGAAAGTTAGCCATGCTGTTTACAGGTATGAAAGGCCCATAGAACTCCTGGCCTGCCTGGTCAAAATACTTGTCAAATATCTCCGCTGCCATGGATGCTAGCTTTGGTTGGTCTTGAGGATCTGAGCTTCCAAATGCAAGCACCTTGAAGAAGTACCAGTACGCTTCTCGAGAAAAAGAGCTCAGTTGCGTTGTTCCAAACTTTGCGACCTCATCAGATCGACTTGTGATTACGATTTTACTGCCTGGTGGAAAGCAGCTTCGAGAAGCAAAGTACAACTTTCTCCACACATCCTCATCGGCATCCCCAGCTAGCTCGATAACAACCAGGAGCCTTTCTTCATCTGAGGAGGAGGAGGAGGTGCGGTGATGTTTGATTACTCCTCCATCTCTTAGGGTGCATGGTTTTATTTCTGTAAAATCATTCTCACTAAAAAAGATAATACGAGAAAAGTGGTTGCACACCCTTTCGTCCAAGCAAACATGCTCAACTAGCGTACTCTTTCCAACTTTTGCTGCGCCGATAATTGGTAGGACACCCAAATTGTTAGTCCCCGGAGCTTCTTTATCCAACAAGAAATTGATGACCCGTTCCATCTCCATCTGGCGGCCAAACATGCACTTCTCCATAAACATGTGCATGCTATATGGTTGGCGACACATAGGAGGGTAGTTCTTCAGAAATATAAGAAATTCATTCATACCAGTAACATTCATCTCTACACTTTGGAGCATCTTTTCTAACTCATCTTTTCCGTGTCTACTGCTAATATAGAAACGAACACGCTTACTAGGATTGAATTTTGACAGGGAAGAATAGCTCACTTCATCGCCTTTATGGGTTTGGCAGCTGAACTTGTCGAGCACGTAGTATCCCCTGTACATCTCTTCTCTTACCATGTTGAGCTGCTGAAGCATGGCATGGCTTGTGAGGTGCCTCCCCTCGGCCTCCTCGACGGCGATACGAACCCGGAGCAGCATCAGCTGTAGTCTCCGCAGGCTCTCCTCCTTGGACGACGCTGGCGGCTTGCAATATTTGTCTATCAAGAAGGAGAGGGATCTACTGGCAAGTTCGCCTGTGACTGCAGACAATAATATCTCCATTGGGAAACCTCTCTCTGGCTTTCTCACCAAGAGATCAAAGAAGTGATAATAAATATTTGTGATGCGAAATTCTCTTGGTTTCGTGTCAAAGGTTTTTCTTTGATTTCTTTGACCGGAGTTCTCTTGGTTTCGTGTCAAAGTTGTTTCTTTTTCGTGTCAAAAAAGCCTACGCAGTTGCTGGAAGACTAGCGAAAAAACCATGAATGGAGAGGAAGCAGTCTACACGTTAATGAAAGCCTACTTTTCTTAACTTGTAGCATTATGGAAACCAATTTAACAGCTAGTCATTTTTCTGTAATCTTTTTGGGATTAACTCACAATTCTGAAATAAATTCTTGCTCAGAATATTCTACAAACCCTAGGAAATTAAATGTTAAATTTGATTTGTTTCCAACTAAATTCGGTCATCAAGTTGTAAATTTCATTTTAGAATGCGTGTTTTGATCAGCTCGATGGTTAAAAAGGTGCTATATATATGTTGTAACACCCTGAAAAATGAGCAAACAAATAATGTGGCAGATCATGAATTCATTGCATATTTGAGTATCTTTTTATTTGAACTTTTTTTCCGAAATTTCCTTTTCATCCAAAATTCCAATAATTGAATCAATATCATTTGGAGTACCTAACCTAATACATAAAAGGAACTCACAGAAAACCCAAGTAACGTACCATGTTAAACAGTTTTATAAAATACTAGGAGTCAAGATAAAAATAATATAATTTTTCCAAAAATTTTGCTCAACATTATGTGCCCTAAAAATTCAAAAAACAACCTGAAAACAGTCAAATTTACGGAATTTTCATTTGCAAACCACGATATGAAATTGAGTAAAATCAAGAAAATGGAAACTAGGATCCTTGGACTACCAGCACAAAACTTTTTAGGATTTTTTGAATACCCTAACATCACTTTTGGGCTTGCCAACTGTTCTACCCGAATCTGCCAAATAATTGCTGAAGCTATAGTGTTCCTCGGCGATTCTGGCAGAACTTCCTCCTCTCCTTCTCCCTTACTTCGCCCCTGCCCGAGTATTGCAGAAGACTTCTCGTGCCATGCGGCCGCCTGCGGCCAGAGCTACTGCCAGCTTCGCTGCGTGCCCATGCTGCTCCTCGCCCCTCCGCCAAGTCCCATACTGAGTATTCTTAAAATCTTAATACTGAGTATTCTTAAAATCTTAATACCATTTTTGTGGGTTTTTACTGATGTTTGATCTTTTTCTTTAGAGTTAACACTCAAATATACAGCAATAGCACTAGAGAGATTCATAAACAAATATCTTTAAATGCAATATCTTCATTTTCTTTTTATTTAATTTCTGGGATGTTACATTAAGCACCTTTGTTTCTCACTCGCAGCTACCCGAGGCCCCCTTCACTGCTTTCTCTTACCGTTGGCCACCTCCAGTCACCCATCACCATTGTTGAGGCCTCCCTTGAGTTCCTCTCACTCCATTCAAGCTAATCGTACCATTCACTCCTCGCCACCTAGCCTATACAAGAATTTAGTGCTAAAGAATTATCTAGCCTTTAATCCTCTCGTGCACCTCTTGTTGATGAGTTGGTTTGTGGTTTTTTAGTTGCTTAGGTACTTTATGACCACCCCATGGGATTATATAGCCCCTTTATTTCTCCTTTAAAGTAAATAGGAATTATATTCTTATTATGATTCATCTAGCATATATTTCTAAATCCTAAAAGATTATGAGTCACCATAATCAAAAGATCAAGATGCACAAAAGAATGCAACACAGAAACCCAAACGAAATGCTACAACAAGCTGTATTCAAACTTAAGCCGGATTATCCTACAGACTCAGATAATCCACTTGAGTCAGATTATCCTACTCACTCAAATAATTCGGATCAACGTAACAAAAATATCAGCATAGATTAAAACCAAAACAAGCACAACTTTTAAACCAATGCTCCAAATGAATTGAAATTGTAACATCCTCAAAATTTCAAAAATAAGAAAAAAATAAAAATTTAAAATTTAAAAATATAATTGAATAAAAATTTAAATTGGAATCAAGAGTTTGATTTAAAATATTATCTTTTATCTTTTTTTCTTGAAAACCAACCTTAATAAAATGGATGAGCTGCAATATAAAACTGCTCCTTCCAAATTAAACAAATATGAAAATGAGTTGGAAATAAAAACTTATTTTGAAATCCTATCCATTCTGTAATTTCTATTGAATTTTTGTTTCCTTAAAAAAAGAGCCTTTACCCTAATCATTTCTTTTCTCTACAATACACAACTCAAATTCCATAAGAAATAAATAATAGAAAAATCTACATTAATCCAAAATCATCTCGAAGTCATCTCCAAAAACTTTCAAGGTCATGTGAACTCAATTATATTCAAAAATAAATTAAAGACAGAATTAAAATAATACAATCTTATCAATATTAGAATTTTTACAAATTAAATATAAAATAATTGATTTGAAATTTTTATAGTGAAATACGATAGCTAAAAGGTACCTCTGTAAAAAGTTTCAAAGGTAAATAATCAAATTTATTGCAATTATAAAATAAAAAATAGAATAAATTTGAAAAGCAATTTTGGCAATATCTGAATTTTATAAAATATATATAACTGACAATCACCTGAAAATTTTATGGTAGATCTAAATAACCATTATGATTGTACAGAAGAAGTTTCAAATAAAGACAAGCTTATTTTTTATCCAAGAGAAATAAAAATCAGAAAAAGGAAATTTTGAGCAACAGTGCTTGTTAGAATTTTATTAAATTCGATTTATAATATATTTAGCTAGATTTTATGCAGTGGGATGAAGATTATCTCCAGATCAGTCCCAAAAATTTTCAAAAATATTAAACGTGATTTGTTAGCTTAATCAATGCATTGAAACTTATCTTGTCCAGTGAACAGCTAGTCAGTCTTGTCTCTTTTGCTCACAGACTCATGGGCCCATTTCCTTAGCCTAACCCCACCAGTCAGCCGCAGCATTGAATTTCCTCTTGTTTTCTTCCCTTAGTCAGCCACATCTCTCTCTCTCCCCAAAAAAATGCCACCGGCCAAGCACCAAAATGCTTATCCCTGTCAAGCTTATCTTTGCTCTGGCGCCCCATGTGTACATGTTTTTAAAAATTCTCAAAAAATTATCATATGTAGGGAAGTCAATCGCATTTGAAAGATATGAAAAAGACAAACAGCGAGGTGAATAGTGTTAAACAGTGAAAAACCACTATTCAAGCTGAATTGATCTTTTTTATGTATTTCAAATGCGATTGATTTTGGTTTTCAAATTTTGTAGGAATGTAGAAGCTCACCTCCCATTGATATGATAATTTTTTGAGAATTTTTAAAAACTTGTACATATGGGTTTCATAGAGTTATTATGGTAAGGCTGGTTTTCACTATATATGTATACACAAACACATATATACCTAGTAAGTTTTTATTTGGTTTTTTGTCTGTCTTCTTTTTGTCATTATTAAAGTTTGTTATTTGCTATATTTCTGATGAACGACGTGTAGAAACCGACGTCACTAATTCCATCGTCAACAACGTTAACTGTGACCTCGACTTCATCGTAATCAGTAAGGTAAGCACCTCCTTGATCATTTTGTTTCCACTATTTCAAATAATTACTTTACATTGTTTAGTCAATTTATTATGCACAAGCGTAATTTATAAAAAAAACAGCTACATTGGGGTAATGGTAGCTATGCCTAACCACTTGTAACAGCCCAAAAATTGTAGAACAGTAAAAATATGGTATTTAAATTTGAATTTGAATATTTCTGGATTTTCCTTGATGTGGTTTATTTTATTTTGATTTTCTTGGATTTTGTTTTATGAAAAAAATTAAATAAAAGAGGAATGGAGAATGAAAAAGGGGAAAAGATAAAAAGACAAAAAGAAAAAAATTGGAAAAATTGCCATAAGAACCCTGAGCATGCAAGTAAATTATTTTAGCCAGAAACTGAAATTTAATGCATGGAGAAATGAAGAGATAAATAAAGAGAGCAACTTTTAACTAAAAATAATGCATTGTCAGAATTTATACAATACTTTTGGAACTTATCTGGAGCTATAAAAATTATCATGAAAACCTTAATACAATGTATACATATGGTAAAAATATATTAAACTAATAATGTGATTTAAGACTTTTTGGAATTTAAAAATAGAAACTCTGAAAATCTAGAAATTGCTATGTCAGAATTTTTATAAAATAATGGTGCAGTGTTTTGACTTTAAAATTTTACAATAGCATGCCTAGCTAGAATAAAACTGTAGTAAAAAGTTTCAAAAATATCTGACCTAATTTTTAACCCAAAGTAAAAATAAATTCAGAGACAAGATTTTGGATATGTCACTGTTGTAGGAATAATAGTAATTTTTTTGTAAGTCATTTTAACCTCAAATTTTTATAAGCCATCAAAACCTGTCTAAAGACCCCAGTAAAAAATTTTGGAAAATTTTCTTCATGGTTTGACAGCCTAATAAAATCAATCTTTGAGATATCTGAGCCGGATTCATTTTCTAGCCGTACTGTCTCGCTGACGAGTGGGCCCGTGACAGTTCTAGCTCCTTTTGCTGGCGCACATTGGAAATATGCTCCCTCACTGCCCAGTGGACCTCAGCTCCACTGTTAGCCTCACTTGCCCCTCCTCCTTTCTCTTCTCAGTCAATCGGCTTTGAGCTCTCACGATCAACTCTCTAGCTCGCTCTCCTCCGTTCGGTTCATCGCATCAACACCGTCCAGGAGCTCAGCCATTGCCACGTTCATCCTTGGGATCTTCAAACCATACCGTGTTGATTCCGTGCTGTGCCCTACCTTCTTTGTTCTCCGGTCGCGCTGACAATTGAAGAGAAGTGCCAACTCGCCCGGGCTCACTCCTCCCCGATCAGTCTCCTCACTCCAGCGCTGATCCACCGCGTGTCTACCCTGGCAAAACCTTCCTTAGTAAAATGCTACCTCAGCACTAATTTCTAGCCTGTTTTGTTGCCACGACATGCTTTGACTGTCCCAGCCATACCGCATTGTTCTGAGTCCGAAAAATCTCGCGCCACCTTGCCATTCTGGCAAAGAACCGAGCAACAATTCCCTCTCCATGTTCAAACTCTGTGCCAGACCGACTTCACCAGCTATTAAGCGCCACAAGACTGTGTCCAAGCATTGCCAGTCCTTCCTAGCTTGTTCCACAGGCGCAAATGTCATCTTCTTCCTCCAACCTCTCTCAAACCAACAAAATAGGGAGAAACCCAATTCAAGTAGCTTGGCAAGAATTGCTTCAATTCCATCTGTTCAGAGCCTCCTTGCGATACTTTGAACTCAATCCATAGCTCATTTCCATCTTTCACCACCGAAAATCGTTGCTACTGCTTATTGTTCTTCTTCTCCAACTCCGACGCATAGTGGTGGAACTCTTTGGTGAGTTTTCAAATTATCTAACTGCGAAAATGTAATGCACGTACCACTTGGATGCTCACCCACCTGTTCTTCTCCATGCCCAAGCCTTCTTCAACCTTCCTGTCCAAGCAACCATGGCAGCCGCCGCATGCTCTCGGTGGCAGCCCTCTGTGGTTCTTCATTCCCGCAGCCGAGGCCACCTCTGGGTATAGAACCACTCCCTCATGCTCCTTCGCCCACCGGTCGGCCGGTTCTCGCCGCTGTTCACTGGTGCTGCCATCCACCGCCTTCGTAGGGGCGACACGGGGGCTTCCCCCGAGCACGAGGCACTGCTGCTGAAGCCACCGCCATTCCGGACCATTAGCCGCTACGCAGTAGCGCTCGGGGTGTCCGCTGTCTTCACCGCGGAGTCCACCGTCTTCCTCGCGCTTGCGTTCTTCCTCTTGCCGAGCACGCTTTGGCACGCTGTGGAGTCTGCATTCCTCGCCATCCACTTCATCGCTCACACTATGGCTGCGTGGTCAGTAGCCTCGGAAAAAGGGGCCACCGCCACCACCCAGCCTTTGCACCTTCGTGTCTTCTGGATTGCCACCGCCCACGGCGCCACGCTCTTCTCCGCTTCGGCGGTGGTCCGCTGAACCGACGTTTTGCTGCTCTTCTCAGATGACCCTCTCGCCTTTGTCGGCCTACTCGTCTCCATGCCTCTAGAGTACCTAGCCATCACTGGCTTCACTGGCCATGACGCTAGAGCCCATGAAGGTGAACCAGAAAACACCAGCACCGAGGCACCCACCACGCCGTGCGCTGCCACGCCATTCCTCTCTCTCGCGACATTCAGCTGGATCAACCTGTTTATCTCCAAAGGTATGCCAATGACTCTCTCACCGCCGACAACATCCCACCGGTGTCGCCGGACAACCGCGTCGAAGCGTCGTACGCTTTGTTCACATCCAACTAGCCGGCGTTGAGGTCACGGCACCCGGTGGGCATCACGCTCTGGCTGTCCTTCTGGCCGCAGTTACCACTGATCGCGGCGCTCGACCGCCTACGCCTCGTAGCACGACATGGGAGATCTTGAATGAATTCCCTTGATTGATTCTGTGAAAATTGTACATCATATATAGAGTACAAAAGGAATGATTGGCCGGCTATTAATTACCAGCAATAACCAGAGATTTTGCTATGATAATCAGCCATATTTAGAGAGATATGGCTAGCTGTAAATCAGGAAAGAATAATTAGGGGGGGCTAGGAAAAACAGACCGCTGCCACCAACTGCAAATTTATATTAGTAGAGATATATCTTTTCACAAATCTGATTAATCTAGGCAAAGCTTTGATACCTCTTGTTACACTTTGATACCCTTTCTTATGCGCAACTGCCCCAAATCAGATTAAAATTTTATGAGATACAGCACAAGCGTGCACGGTCTCAAGAACAAAGAAGATGAATCTTGTAGAGAACCAAAATAGCGACATTAAAGCAACCACAATGAGAGAGAAAGATCTGGCGAAGCTAACCACAAATTCTGGGCTAAGCATGTCATGCGCGGATTCTCTCCGACCTATAGTATGTGTCGTACATGCCTGCGCTGTGTTTCCACACTTGCGCTGCATCTCTTGTTACAATTAAAACTAGCCCAACACAGTACCTTGATCTTCCACAAACAAATTATTCCATAATAAATATTTTATTCCAACACAAATATTGTTGTCGAATTAATCATTGCATATTCATAAATATTATTGTCAAATTAATCATCATGTGTGTGTGTGTGTGTGTGTGTGTGTGTATATATATATATATATATATCAAATAGAATTAACAAAAACAACGTGCATCACAATGAGTGTTTTGCATTACATGTACAGAAAAAAAAATATTTGAGCAAACTAACTCAAATCCTACTTGCTGCCGGTTGCACCGAATGGAGCTTGCCTGGCTTGCTTGAGCTCGGTAGCGCTCACGGCGGAGGAAGCAAGGCCGAGCAAGCAAGGAGCAAGGAGGGGCCCTGAGCGGCTTTAAACCCAATGCAGCGGAGACGGCAAGGTTTGGCATGGACAGCAGCATGGGCGAAGCCGGCGAAACCCAGGTTGCAGCGGCCGCGTGGCAGAGAAAACCACGAAGATGCTGCCTCGGCAAGGTATGGCAAGAGCAGGGCTAGCTGGGCTTTATGGCGCGAGCGAACCGTGCTGTGGTCTTGCTGATGCATGAATGGTGATGAGATTGGGAAGTTGACGCTTGGCCATGAGGACCAGGGGGCACTGCCGGTGTTGATTGCGGAAATCCTGCGACCTAAGACTATCACCAGCGGGTTCTCTTCAGGCTCCAAATCCTGTCGCGAAGGGATCCCAAGCACTCCAACGAATTCCCTTCACGGTTCCCTTCAGAAGGGATTTGGAGAGAGAATCCTTCAGAACGAGATTCTCTCTCCAATCCCTATACAAAACCCTTAGAGGGGATTCTGCTGGAGATGCAGTCTGAAAATCTGGGAAGGGATTCCCATCAGAGGGTGGGAAGGGATTCTGGGAAGGAAAATCGCTGAAGATAGTCTAACGTGTCCGCGAGCCTGGGCAGGATGGGACTGCATGTCAACGGCCTTGGGGCTTGGCGCGAGTGGTAGCACGGCGGCATGGGCAGGATTGCCACGGCAGTGGAATGGCGATTGCAGGGCAAGGAAATGACAAGAGTGAGCTGGATTACAAGCGACGGGACAGGTAGTGAATTTTTTTTATGAAGGAAGATTTTATTAATTTCAAAAACATTACATCGAAGTGATACAATTCCTTAAAACTTTTCCTAGCCTTTGCTTAACAAAAAGCACACAAAATTTGGTCGTCAGTTCACACGGTTCTTGGTCGAGGTCGGCGCTGCGTTGCGGCGGCAGAAATTTTGATTGGGGAAGCTTGCCGTGGCAGCATTTGGGCGAGGCAGTGAAGGGAGTAGGCTGGGGAAGAAGGCATTGCCGTGGCAGCGAATTGGCTCAGATTTTCTTGCTGCGGCAGTGAAATGGCGCCCTTTTCCTTGCCGTGGCAGAAAATGGGCAAGCTGCGGCAATGCATCGGCAGGGGGAAGAACAGAGCTGGCTACGTTCAGTAAGGAAGAAGGCAAAGGCAGAGAGTTGGCAAGTCGGTGCAATAGGTATTGTTTTCGTTTGCTTGATTGAACAAGGAACAGAGGAACAGAATAATGGCTGAGGAGGTCAGAGGCGAGCAGTAAATGGCGCCGCCGCAAGCAGGTAGCAGTGTTCGTCGTGTATTTGCTGCAGCACGGTTTGGCTGAGGAGGAAGGCAGGAAAGAGAGGTTAGTGCTGCTGCTGACTGGTGGGGTCAGCTGAGGAATGGACCCACAAGTCAGTGAACCCAGAGAGCAAACCGACCGACTTACTCCTCTTTTGGACAGGATAGGGTTAAACGTAATAAATGAGCTTTCATTCATGTCTTAAAATTTCTGAAAATTTTTAGGATGATTATGATGAGCTATTGATTATTTTATAAAAATTTCAGCTTAAGTTAAGACTCTAGAATTATTACCAGATGTTGAGGATGACACTGTAAAATTCTATAAAAATTTTTATAAAAATTCTAGAGCCTTAACTTAAGCTATTGATCATTTTCATAGTTTGTTTACTTTAGATGGAAAGTTTTATATTGCAACTTTACTTTACTTAAGACTGAAATCGAAGAAAAAAGAAAATAAAGAAAAAGAGGATATTTTAAATTAAAATCTTGATTCCATTTAAAAATTTTATTTAATTACGTTTTAAAATTTATTTTTTTTCATTTTTCAAAATTTTGGGGCGTTACAGCGTGATAAAAAGCTCACATGCAAGAGCCTCAACTCCTCTCTCCCACTAAAGACTAGAGAGTGTACGCAAGAGAGTAGAAAAGGAAATACACGTGTGCTGTACAATAACACTACTACATCTACTACATTTTGGAGAAAACAACATCCATCACAATACGAGTGATTTGCATTACATGGACAGAAAAATTTACTTGACCATACTAACTCGAAGCCTTCCTCTTCAGACAATGCTTGTTCCCAGTAACCACACACTTTGAATCATGAAACTCATAACTATAAATGTAGCTGTAATAAGGCGGCAGGTAAGATTTCCACACTATGACTTCAAGTTTCCCATGAGGTGTAGCATTTCCAGACATTATCTCTTGGAAGGTAATTTTGGGAGCCTCTTCATGAGCAAGCACTACTCGACCTTGGCCGTAGGGTTCACAACATATACTACCTCCAGATATTGTTGGAAGTAAACCACGTCTTCTTTTCATCCCAAAATCACTAAGTTGTAGCTGATTCTTCACCCTGAAGAATTCAAGAACCCTGCGCCAATGCCACACGTTATCACTAGCTCTAAGAAAGTAAGCCAGTCTGTTTGAATCTATGAAAGGCCCAAAATACTCTTTGCCAAAATACTCGTCAAATATCTCCACTGCCATGGATGCTAGCTTTGGTTGGTCTTCGGGATTCGAGCTTCCAAACGCAAGCACTCTGAAGAAGTACCAGTGTGCTTCTCGAGACAAAAACCTTAGACGGAGAGGTTGTGTCGTTCCAAACTTTGCGACCTCTTCAGATCGACTCGTGATTATGATTTTACTGCCTGGTGGAAAGTAGCCTTGAGAGGCAGAGTATAACTTTCTCCATGCATTCTCATTGACATCCCCAGCTAGCTCAATAACAACCAGGAGCCTTTCTTCATTTGAGGAGGTATGTTGATGTTTGATTACTCCTCCATCTCTTAGGGTGCATGGTTTTTCTTCACTAAAATCATTCTCACTAAAAAAGATAATTCGAGAAAAGTGGCTGCACACCCTTTTGTCGAAGCAAACATGCTCAACAAGTGTACTCTTTCCAACTTTTGCTGCACCGATAATTGGTAGGACACCCAAATTGTCAGTCCCCAGAGGTTCTCTATCCAACAAGAAATTGACGACCTGTTCCATCTCCATCTGGCGACCAAACATGCACTTCTCCATAAACATATACATGCTATACGGTTGGCGACACATAGGAGGGTAGTTCTTCAGAAATATAACGGATTCATTCATACCGATAACAGTCATCTCTACACTTTGGAGCATTTGTTCCAACTCATCTTTTCCGTGTCTACTGCCAATATAGAAACGAACACGCTTACTAGGATTGAATTTTGACAGGGAAGAATAGCTCACTTCATCGCCTCTATGGTCTTGGCATCTGAACTTGTCAAGCACATAGTAGCCCCTGTACATCTCTTCTCTCAGCACGTTGAGCTGTTGAAGCATGGCATGACTTGTGAGGTGCCTCCCCTCGGCCTCCTCGACGGCGACGCGAACCCGGAGCAGCATCAGCTGAAGTCTCTGTAGGCTCTCCTCCTTGGACGCCGGCGGCGGCTTGCAGTATTTGTCTATCAAAAAGGAGAGGGATCTGCTGGCGAGTTCACCTATGACTGCATAAAAGAATGTCTCCATTAGGAAACCTCTCTCTCTCTCTCTCTCTCTCTCTGCTTGGTCCTTACAAGATGTTGCAACGAATCAACAGGAGCAGAGAAAAATATGTTGTCTGAAACTTTGATTGTGGCAACTGGTAATATGCTGGTTGGGGAACCTCTCCTGCTACATAGAGGCACTGCAATATTAAACTGTAGATCACCGAGAGCTAATCATCTTTGTTTTTTAGTGCCAAGTGTTTGTACTATCTTTCAATATAGAATGTCCTGTTTGTTCAAACAAGCAATGAATGGTAGGAAGTCAGTCAATAGCAGCCGGCCCGAAACACTCTTGGTTTCGTGTCAAAGTTGTTGCTTTGATTTCATCGACTGGAACTTCATTGGCGTATTCACAGGGCGGCGTAGGTGGGCTCGAGCCCCGCCCGTCCCCTCTCTCCTAAGTTAGATAAATTTAAAAAAAATCATCTATAAATTTAGGGGAGCTACTGAGTTAAACAATCGGTTCAATGAATCTTCGATAGAGCTTTTAAGATGCATTGCAAATTTTGAATATAGTAGGCTTCTTCGGTTTTCAGAAATTTATTCAGATGATTTCTCATCATATGATCGTGTGGTTTTGAAAGCACAACTTGACTTATTCATTAATGACTTGAGAAGAGAAGAATTTTCAAGTTGTGATGATCTTGCTAGTCTCGTGGTGATGATGGTTGAAGCAAAAAAGCATGTTGTTTATCCATTAGTCTACAGGCTTATTGAATTAGCATTAGTTTTACCTGTGGGTACAGCTACAGTTGAAAGGACTTTCTCGGTAATGAAGATTATCAAGACAGATTTACGTAATAAGATAAGTGATGACTGGTTAAATGATCTCATGGTATACTATATCGAGCGAAACATATTTTCCAAGATAGACATAGAAGATATTTTGCAACGTTTTTAAAATATAAAAACCCGTAAATATCAACTCTTAAGAAATAATGATCAGTACGTTTTTTCTTTGTAATGTTACGTATTTATATTATATGCGACTGTTAGATAAGTGTTGATATTTTTATATTATATATATTATTCTGTCATGTTCTATGTTCGAAAAAAATACTATATATATATTAGTTTGAAGGTCTCAATTTTAGCCTCCTTTTTAAATTTCTAGATACGCTACTCCGGAAGACTAGCCAAAATGACATGAATGGAGAGGAAACAGTCTACACGGTAGTGTACGCACAGTTGCTATCTCCTTTCTGCACGTCGCTAGGAGCTACTTTTCTTTACTAGTAGCATGATGCAACCAATTTAACAGCTAGTCATTTTTTATAATCTTTTTGGGATTAACTCACAATTCTAAAATAAATTCTTTGAATATTCTACAAAGCCTAGGAAATTAAATGTTAAATTTGATTTGTTTCCAACTGAAGCACGACAAAATAACTAGAGACAAAGATTTAACGTGCAAAACTGTTACAGGAAAAAGCCACAAGAAACAATCCATTATGATGCTTCAAGATTACAAGTACAGGGGGTTGGTTTATAAAGCCACAGAATTCTAGTTGTAGACAAGTTGGATTAATAACCTATTTAGATAGAATCAAAAGATGTGGTAGTTAGAGATATTGAGTTATCTTTAACAAACCTCCCCTTAACTCAAAATCTATAACAAAGTTATTTCAAAAAAAAACCCCGAAGGTAGTTAAGCACATAAATACAAGTATGTTAAAAGTCGAAACGACTATTGAACAAAGAAGGCTAGAACAGTCAAGACAAACACTTTTAGTGAGAAAATCCTCTAATGGACAAAAAGATTGGAACATTCTTATCCAAATGCTTCCCATGAGGTAAGATTGAGCGAACCACCAGTAGGTCGAGAGAAAGATTGGAACAGTCAATCCAAATGCAAAACTATAACAAAGCAGACAAAAAATCTGGGTCTTCAATTATTCATAACCCCAGAAAAGTCTGAGTCTGTGTAACTGACCTCTTGAAACACAGGCTCAATCATCAAACAGCATAAGTCAAGACATCACATGTGGTGCTGGGTAGACAATGAAGAACTCATAATATGGATTTTGGCATGCTCCATATGAAACATAAAATTCAGTAAACTGACTACTGAAAATCCATAATATAGTTGAAATTGTTCCTCCAAAAATGCCAAGATAAAGAAAAACTGACATGCTATCAATAGAGTATAAATTACAGTAGACCCCTCATATCGAGTAAAGACAACAAAAAGAAATATTGTAGTATCCACACAGAAACAAACTCCTTTTTGCACTTCAACCTTCATCTCAAATTGACACTGGAGCAAAACTTTTACTAGAAAAACTCCAAAGAGTATAATGCTACCAGCAGGGTGTCGCCGAGTTTCAAATGAATGTTGCCAAAACCTCCATCATAGTCAACATGTCCAAGTGGTGAATAAAACACCAAATAAACGGTGATGAAACACCAAGTTTCAATTAACAGTGATGAAACACCAAATTCAGTTGTCTCCTCAACTGATATATATTTTTTAAAATTTTCAAATAGACGATGAAACGTCAAAGGAACTGATGATGAAACGTCGAATAAATTGCTAATGATAAATCCCACATGAATACCGCCAATAATGAGCACAAAATAATATAATAACCTGAATTGTGCATGAAATATCCCACCAAATAATCAGAATTGCAATAAAATCTTATTTTTGTTGGCACTGGAAGAGGTCATGGTAAAAAGCAATTCTTTCCTCATACCCACATATTGAAAAACAGCTCTCATCTGAATCTGCCATATTAGAGAAATTAATCTTGCCATCGAAATTCTCAATGTTAAATTTAGTGGATAATATGGTGAAGAATAAAAAATTATAGATCTCAAAATATACAGTAGATTCTCAGATGTGAACAACACTTTTGACTTGAAGAGCCGGCTCTGCTAAGAAACTGAAAAGACACTAGAGTTGGAGCCGAGCCGAAAAAAATGATCTGGAGCTGCTCTGAAGCCGAAGCCCATGAAACTCAAGAAATAGATTCAACTAGGATAGTTTTCGTGGCGTGATACGCCACGTGCGCTGTTTTTTTCGCAGAAATAATTTTTTAGGTGTTTTTTAAAAATCATCATGTTTGTTTTGCATTTATCGAGGGTCCTCTCACGAAAGAACCGTGATTACGCTAAATGGAAAGGTCCTTTTTATAAAAAATAGCTGGAATGATCCAAATGTAACTAAGTTTTTTTTTGTTTATTTAGGGTCCTTTCACGAAAAATTAATGATTTTACTGAACAAAAAGGTCCTTTTCGTTAAAAACCATGGGAAGGACCTACACATAACCACATATTTTTTAGGGACCTACACGCGGGAACAAAATGAGCAGAGCCGGCCGCCAAGCCTGCTGCGGGCGAGCCGCACGACGTGGAAGCGGTCCCTAGTCAGGAAGTCATCGATCTTTAGTATAAGTTGTTTTCGCGGCGTAACAAGTCACGCGTGTTTTTTTCAAAGAAACAATTTTGTTTTTTTCGGCATTGTCTTTTTTAAAATCAAAGAGAAAATGAGCGAAACGGTTGAAAGGACACAAACACAACCTTGTTTTTTTCGCATCTATCTGGGGTCCTTTTACGAAGGATCCATGATCGCGCTGAATTGAAAGATTCTTCTCGCAAAAAATAGCTAGAATGATCCGAACGTAACAACCTTTTTTCGGTATTTATTTAGAGCCCTTTCACGAATGATCCATGATTTTTCTGAACTAGAAGGTCCTTTTCGTAAAAAACCACAGAAAGGACCTACACATAATTACGTATTTTTTTAAGGACCAAAATGCAAAAAAAGAGCCGAGACACGCGGCCGGCTCGGCTCAAATGCACGGGAGGATGGGAAGTCTCCCAAGATTAGTAAAGGTATGATCCGGTTTTGATTGAGTTCAAGTCCATTCTATTACTTCCGATCAGGAGTGAGTCCAGCTAACCAAAACATTTGGTTGAGTGGACACGGGCATCTCTTTGGTTCAAGTCTTCAAGGAAAAATTGTCCAAACGGCAGAGGACTTGGTGAAAACCCTAGCTCTAATATCATTTGTTAGGATTGTAAGTATAACTAAATAACTAGAGATAAAGATTTAATATGAAAAAACTCTTGCGAAAAAAATCATGTGAAACAATCCATTACGATGTTTTAAGATTACAAGTACAAGGTGCTATTGTAGACGACTTGAACTAGCAACCGTTTTAGATTGAATCAAAAGATATGATAGAGATATTGAGTTATCTCCAACACCAACTAAATTCAGTCATCAAGTTATAAATTTCATTTTATAATGCGTGTTTTGATCTGCACAAAGGTTAAAAAAGCACTGAATTTTAGGAAATGAGGCGATACCTTTCAATTAAGTATGAGGAAAATGTAAGATGGTTATTTTAGGAAAGACAATGAAATGAACAAGAATCAATTTAGTATAAAGGGATATAAGCAAACTAGAAAGCATTTGTACGAAAACACGAAAAACAAAAACTAATAGATTGAAATCTGTACTCACAAAAGAATGAGCAGTGAGTCGAGAAATGTGACGTCTCTGAAACCCAATTTATGCTCTGTTTCTGGTCATTGCTGGTTAGGAAGGTCAAGCCTCGTGGTCAAAACTCAAGAGAGGAAATGACGAACAAGAACACCCACACACATACGGAGAGAGAGAGAGAGAGAGAGAGAGAGGAATTACCATAGAAAATGACTCAGTCTCTTTGCTCTGACCTCTGAGCGCCGAAAAATTGGTCTTTGAATCAATCCATTCCACGCACATGATCTTTGACAAATGGGCTTCCTCTCTCCTGTACCTGCTGACTATAAAATACTGCTGTACTAAAATTATGACAATACTACTGTACCAAAATTCTATTTTCTTATTTTTATTTTTCTTCGATAACAAATAAGCTATGTTTTATATGGAACTTTTTTGTACAATCATATTAGTTATTAGGAGTTACCATAAAAATTTCAGGTGATTATCAGTCATATTTATTTTTAAAAATTCGACATTGATAATATTGTTTTTAAATTAATTCTGTTTCTAAGTTTATAAAATGGTCAAATCAAATTTATTATTTTTGAAACATTTTCTGCAAGTTACCATAGTGCTGTAGAAGAATATAAGATATTAGAAAAATTAAATAATTCTGACACGAGTGTTGTTCATTGATACAGTATACTGTTTTGGATTTCTTTTCAGCAGTCAATGAGTTCACATTACTTTGAAGATTTTTGGAGATACCCTGGAGGAATTTTGGGATTTATATAAATTTTTCTAAATTTTATTTTGTTATGTGATTTTGGGTTTTGTACTGTAGAGAAGAAGAAAACAATTTATATAAAATATTTTCTTAAAAACCAAAATTCAACAAATCTAGAAAAGCTGGAAATTCAAAATAATTGTAAATTTCAAACTCATTTTCATAGTTTATTCATTTTATAAGAAAAGGTTTTACATTGCAACTTATACTTTCCCTAAGACTAAAATTCAAGATAATGAGGAAAAAGGATGATATTTAAATTAAAATCTTAATTCCAATTAAAATTTTTATTCAATTTTATTTTTAAATTTAAAATTATTCTTTTTCTCATTTTTGAAATTTTTGGGATATTACATCAAATTAATCATATAGACATATATATGTATATATGTGTGTGTGTATATGAAAATGATTCCATACTCCTGGGTGTACGTACTCCCACATCCAGCATACTGCTTAAATGATGTTATTTTACCTCTTTATCCTTTTGAGTATACACTACTGCTGATTATAAGATTCTGCAAAGTGATTTTCACGAAAAATTTCACTAAAGTCCACCCTTTATAGCATAATTTATTTATATATTCTTTTTACATATGGAAAAGGGTATGTAGCAAAAAATAAAGGGTTCTGATGAATATTTTTCAACCATGTCGCAATGGAGTATCTTAGCATTATTATTGGAGTATATTGAAAGTGATAAAGGAGTATAAAACATTCATTTAAGTGGTATATTAGAGGTGGGAGTATGTATTCCCAGGAGTACGGAAAAGGTTTCCTGTATGTATGTATGTATGTATGTATGTATGTATGTATGTATGTCACAAATAGAATTAACAAAATCAACTACATCACAATATGAGTGTTTTGCGTTACATGTACAGAAAAAAATACTTGAGCAAACTAACTCAAATCCTTCCTCTTGCTTGACAATAACATTGACTCGTGAATCTCACAGCGTGAGATTCCCACACTAGGACCTCAAGTTTCCCATGAGGTGTAACACTTCCAGACAATATCTCTTGTATGGTAATTTTGGGAGCCCCTTCATGAGCAAGCCCTACTTGACTTGGCCATAGATTTCACAATATATACTACCTCCAGATATTCTCGGAACTAAAGCACATTTTCTTTTCACCCAAAAATACCTTGGACATCTAAATAGAAGTTGATCCTTCTGACCCGATAAGGATGGGTATGGGTAACACTTCAGACTCACGGGTTTTTGGATTTGGGTACCCGATAAGGTCTTAGAATAAGCGTGTGTGTCAATTTGCACCTTCGCGACATCCACTTCGTTGGTCCTCCTCAACGGGGTGCCGGGACCTCACATTAGGCACCAGCGTGGACTCAGACAAGGCGACCCCCTATCGCCCTATCTCTTCCTGCTAGCCATTGACCCGCTGCACTACATCCTCACCAAAGCAACCCAAGATGGCGTCCTATCTCCGCTAAGAGGCCGTGTACCATCTCTCAGACTCTCCCTTTACATGGACGATGCAGTAATCTTCCTGAATCTAGTCAGAAGCGACCTTGAGGCAATCATAAATATCCTCACTTTATTCGGACAAACATCTGGTCTTTGAATCAACATGCACAAGAGTAGCACCGATCAGAGGCCAACATCTAAACCTTCAAAGCATCTTGCAGCCTTTTCAGGGAGGAATTTCAAATTTTCCTATCAAATATCTAGGCATGCCGCTCACTCTCAGACGCCTACGACTCGCCAACCTGCAACCTATCCATGATAAAGTCGCGCGACATCTAGCAGCCTGGCAGGCAGACCATCTCACCATGGGGGGGGGGGTGACTAACCTTGGTCAAATTGGTCCTCACCTCACTCCCAATATACTTGCTCACAGCAATCAGGGCTCCCAAAAAGTTCATTTCGGACCTCGATAAGCTACGAAGAAAAGGCAGGACATGGGAAAATTCATGGAGGGAACTGCAAAGTTCGTTGGTCAACAGTTTGCCGCCCGTATGATATGGGGGGATTAGGGGTTCTCGACCTAGACAGATTCGCCAGGGCGCTCCGCCTTCGATGGTTATGGCTCAGGTGAATGGATCCGAATAGGCCATGG
The DNA here is from genome assembly GCA_036346375.1 of Guadua angustifolia. NCBI lineage: Eukaryota > Viridiplantae > Streptophyta > Magnoliopsida > Poales > Poaceae > Guadua > Guadua angustifolia. The sequence goes on along the minus strand of CM070512.1, from coordinate 55,206,998 downwards.
ATTGAAATGTCTACACCATGTGGTCGGACTGACCAGTAACTTTTCTCAGCGGCCACTAGCATCACCAACGGAAATGGCCAAATAGCAATTTTCTAGACTGATAGATGGCTCCAAGGTATGGCGCCTTCACAGCTAGCGTCGGACCTCTTCAAGCACTCCAAGCGGAAGTCTCACTCCGTCGCAGACGCCCTATCAAACAGCAACTGGATCCGAGATATTTGACACGGCCTAACTCCCCATTTGGTACTCCAATACGTCCAACTATGGGTCAAAATCTAGTCCCTAGAGCTGCGGCCATAGGTCAGAGATGTCATATGTAACAGCCCTAAAATAAATAAAAGAAGAATATTACAATAGAAAATTTATGTGTGGTTGTTATTGCATTTCTTTGATTTCTTGAATTAGTGAAAATGTTTTAACTTCAATTATTGAAGCCAAATTCATAAATGCCACATAATAAAATGGCAAAAGCAAAAAGGCAAATATACTAAATCAATAAAAACCACCAAAAAGCACGCTTATTTGCTAAAAATACTCAAAACCTTAATTATAGATCTTGAAATCAGTTTAGTAATAAAAATAAACAAAGGAAAATATAATTAAATAAAATAGTAGTTATATGGAGTTTGAAAATTATCATGCAAGAATTATATAAAAGGAATCAATAAGAATTTAACTCTAAGATTTTTACCCTGCCAAAATGGTAACTTTACCAATCTCTGGTAAAAATATCAAGAATAAATAAAAGCATTTGAATTAATTATAAATTCAAAAACAGAAACTAATAAAAGTTAAAATTTGCAATGTCAGAATTTTTATAAATTAAATATCAAAGATAAAATTCTGAAAATTTCACAGAAGCACAATCATCTCCAATCCATTTGAAAAACAAAATTTCAAAAATAAATAAATTCATTAGAATACTTTAGTAAATCAAAAACAGAATTAGAATTTCTGAACATTATCCATTGTCAGAATTTTATTAAAATATTTATTACGAATATATATATCTGGAAATTTTATGGTATACTCATCCTCTTTTAATCAACACTCACAAAAATTCTTGAAGATTCCTTGAGTGGTTTACCACTTGAGAAATCTGCTGGACAAGCATCCCTCTTTGTATCCCTGTGCGCTGATTGCATCTCAACCGTCCGATTTCTTTCAACGCCACCCGTCCAGCGCACTTGGCTCCTCCCTTCTTCTCCACAGCGCCGCTCCTCTCCCGATTCTTCTTGCGCCCGCAGAAGAGAGCCAGCGCCAGCCTTTTTCTCCCTAACCCAGTCGCGCCGCAACTCAATCTCCAAGGACCCCGTACGCGCCGCCACCTCCGTCTCGACCGTTGCAACTCAGAACAGCATCAAAACCGTGCGCAACCGCCTCGTTTGTAACCCGCCGCAACGCTGAACGCCCGCCATGGCCTGACCTCCCCTTCGCGCAAAGCCAGAGCCGAATCACCATTTTTCCCTCTATAAATACCACCCCAAGCGTTCTTCAGAGCACCAACACAGCCTCAATTCACTACTTTGAGCCTCACACACCGCACAACTCCCCCTCTTCTTCTTCTTCACGCCCGGCGAAACCCGAATTGGGGAAACTTCCCACGCGCACCACTCCACTCCAAATTAAACCAAGACATTCGAGCTAGAGCATCACAGAGACCTCCCTAACCTACCCCAAGTGCCGATTCTAGCTCTTCTTCCCCGACGAGCTACTCCACCGTGCTTCTTCTTCCGCCCAAGCCGCGCACGGTGAGAACACCACTCCGTATGTAAATCTTTCAAATAAAATGCAAAAATCATACACTTAGTAGCCACTGATGCTCATGACATCGTTAATTTCACGGAAGAATTAAGATTTAAGCTTACTCACTCACCGGCCATGGCGTCCGCCGCCCCTTCACGGTGGCACGCCAACTCCGGCCATTTCGCGACGAATCGGTAGATCCCCTAGGTGCGCACAGTCGTGCTGGTGCCCATGGTGGAACCCATTCACCGCCGTTCGCCGCCGTTCGCCGCCGGCGAGCCAAAGTCCGCGGCCCCTGTTTCCAGTCGCTGCCGCGCGGGTCCCAGACGTCAGCCTCTTGCCCTCTTGCGCACTATGCGCCTGACCGGTAGGCCCGGCTTGTCGGTGCCTCAGTCCGGAGCAACCCAAAAACGGAAAGCGTAAAACCAAACCGAAAGCGTATTTCTTTTTATGGCAAGTTTTATTTTCCAGTATTTAACAAATCCGAAATTATTCATATGCCCATAACTTTTGAATTAATAATCCAAATTGAGTAAAATAAATTCCTAAATTCGTGTAAATTCTTGTAGATTCATAATGTGCAAAAAATATTTTAAATTCCAATTCGGATTAAAATTTAATGTTAAATAAAAGAAAGAATTCAAAATATGCTATACATGGAATTTATGCAAATAAACTCCAAATTAACCAAAATTAATTTTGTTAGAATCCTTATGATTTTAAGAACCTGAATATGTAAAAATATATATATAGTTCAATATGAAAAATATTTATAAAAATAATAAGTCCTTAATCAAATATAAGGTTCAATATTAAAAATCATGAATATACATTCCATAACTTTATTCCGCTGAAATTATAATAATTTATGTACTTACATTAATTATAATAGAGAATTTAAACAATCTAAAGTAAAACCCATTCTTATTATATGAATTTATTTGGATTTTTCCATTTATATTCTTTTGCCTTATTAAGATTTGTTGTCTATTGGATTAATATTATTGAACGACGAATAGAACCTGACGAGTCAGAGTTAGCCACTGACGATCATACGTACGACATCAACGACAATCAACAAGGCAAGCACCCCCTTTGACCATATTGATCCCAGTTTGTAAATATTTTCATTAATTATTTTATTGCATATCTACATTTATTAAACCCTGCTACTTTGTGGGTACTGGTAGATATTCCTACTACCTTATGAAATTCCCTTAGTATTGACATGTGAACCTTGATGACCCTAGATTGAGATAGACACTACTTAATGTCAAACAGGGTACTTACATTTAAATATCATGTTTAGCCATGCCCCAAAAGAATTTAAAAATATGAAATGTTGGATACAAAAATGGGTATGACATTTCTTTATGGTCAATATCTTAATTAAAAATGAAAATAAAACTATGCTTTTGATGCGGGCAATTATTGGCAATAGCCAAAGTGCATGGATTGGCACGTAGTGTAGGGTGAAGTATTGCCCGTATCAGATTAAGGACCGAGCTATGGGTTGTTTACAGGCCAAGATAACCGTACAATCACAAGTGCTGGTATGGGACAGTCTTAACCTATTAAGTTACTTAAAATTAACTTTGCACATTGGTAGGCTGGAGAATGGTGCACGCCATGATATGGGAGAGAAGTGGGACACTCTGATGTACCACTTGTCGTACTATGTACAAATATCTTCTACCCTGTAGGGAGAAGTGGGACAACTTGGTACACCACTGTTTGTCGTACTAGCACACAAATCTTCTACCCATTAGGGGGGAAGTGGGACATTTTGATGTAGCATCACTTGTCGTACTAGTACAAATATCTTCTACTGCCATACTATGGGTTCACCATGCTGGTGCAAAGCTAAGGTTAAGTAATGTAACGGTTATGTTTTGATCTCTCGGTGGCACATCAAAGGAAGTGTGCTAATAGCGCTGCACAAAGAGACGATCATTTCTTGTGGGTAAAGCTGTACACCTCTGCAGAGTGTAAAACTAATCAATTAGCCGCACCCACGGTCATGGGTACTTGGTAAAGTCATCACATGGTTAGCTGTTTTCCTTTTCATAAAATTTTGGGATTCTACCAGGTAATGGTAGAAACTGGTTTATAGACATGATCAAGATACCCAAGTTCATGAATTTACTTTATTGTTCTTATGTTCCGTTATTTTCAATATTAACTTGCTTTTAATCAAATCTCATTTGAAATCTATTATTCTGTATTTACATTACAAATTCGCTTTACGCAAATTAACCATAAAAGCCTTTTTATTGTAATGACCTGCATATATATTAGGATTTGTTCAAGTCTTGCGAGTACGAAAGTACTCAACTTGCCACTGTTGATATTTTAGGTGAAGAAACAGAATACCCCGACGACACTTATCTCGATGCAGGATACGGGGATATGAATGAGAAATTTTTGCTGTTTTGGCCCTTACGCGCGAAGTTTTTACGGAAATGGCCGTTGTCGCGAACAAATTGCGGAACTGGGCACCTATCGCGCGGACACCGAGCGCTGCACGTCGCTTCATCGACACGTGGCGGAAGCAGCGGACGCCGAGCGCTGACTTCGGATCGGCGACACTGGCCGGATGCAGCGGACGGCAGGAGCTGCAATAGGGTGCAGCGCTCGCCAGGCGCTGCATGCATGGGGAATTTTTTTTTAATCGCAGGGTGGTGCAGCGCCTGGTCACTTCCGCTTGCTTTGGTGGGTCCCGCCGACATGCATATAGAGAAAGGACATTCCAGCGCCTACTGCATGCATCACCAGAATAATAATCCAGAGTTGTCAAGCGCTGCATGCGAGCGGGCCCGGCGCTGCAGCAATGTCCCGTCCCGGCCGGCTCTGCAGCATCAGGAGGTTGTTTTCCAGCGACGCTTTTCTCACGCGCGAGCATATGTGTCAGTTTTTTGAGCACGGCCCGGCTCTGCATGCATTCATTCTCAACAGGCCCCGGAGTGATTCATCGATTCTCTCTGAGAGGTGACATTGAGTTGTCCCGTCTGCGCGCCGAAAGCAACGAAGAAATTGAATTTTCGTTGTGCTGCGAAAGCGCATTCCCTCGCTATAAATGAAGAACTGCAGCAGGCGTTGAGAGAGCTGAGGAAACCGAGAGAGCTGAGGAAACTGAGAGCGTTGAGAGAGCTGAGGAAACCAAGAGCGCAAAGAAAATACAGAGGTGGAAAATTAGTGCGAACAGAAAATTTGAAACCTGGATTTGGGAGGAATTTAGTCGCTGTTCATACTTTATTGAAATTTGTGAGATAATTTTTAATTATTTCATTCGAGATTCGTATTTTGCAGGTATTCTTCAGGAAGGTTTTTTGGTATATTGCTCAAGCTTCAGTGATCTTCGATACAGTTTCGATAAGGTTAGTTAGAAATATTCATAAGTATATTATTTTTGTGATATTAGCGTAATTAGTGGAATATTAGTACAAGGAGCGTTACAGAAAAGCACGTCATTAGTACAACGAGCAACACGTGAATTGATAGTAATTGTTTACATGAAATGATAGTAGTGGTGGAAGAGTAGTGCGTAACATGAGAAATAATTAGTGTAATATTAATGCAAATAGTAGTATGTGAAATGACCATGTTTATTTAGTGAGTAGTTCCTAAAATGAGGATGGAATGCGTAAGAAAATATATTGTCACGATTTTTCTTGCTCCGTACTAATTATGGATGCGAGTAACTGTACTTAGTGTTCATGATAGGCGTAGATAAATAGTGTGTACGTCGTGTGAGTGCAATTACAATTAGCGAGAGAAAAAATAAAGGTATTATTATATGCAATGACGATATTAGAATTACTACCCGTACGTAAAAGAACAGAACATGGTCACCATAATAGCATACTTATCTGTGTTCATGTTTTTTAGGAATTTACTGTAAGCTATCGTCATTTCTTGGATTAGCTGATCGGGGTTCCCTATTTCAGTTTTCTGGTCTTCATTACCGCTTTACACAGGTTAGTTTTTAATCTTTAGGAACATTACTATGATATTGCTGGAGTACTGGAATAATATGTAGAATAAGCGTTGTAGTAGTATGACATAAAACTATAGTAACAGTCGAATGAATGGTACATGAAATTATGCACTAATGGAAATTACATACATGCGTAGTTAGTGGTCAAGAACAATATAAATAATAATGTGTAATTAGTAGTACATGAGAAAAGGATATTAGCATATGAAATGACAATGTTAGAATAAGTAGCAGTACATGAATTAACGGTACATGAATAAGTAGCAGTATATGAAATGCACTAATGATAATGTTATTATAATATTGTAATAGTAGTATAGTATCAGTATGATGTGACATAATCACTAGTATGCGAAACGGTAGTAACAGCGGATTCTACCGTTCATGCAATTTATACAAGTAGATCTGAAATTTTAAGTTATTGGGTGGTACTATATGGTCATTTAGGGTATTTGTTGTGAATGTATTTAGATGCGAAGCAAGTTATAAATACAATATTTTAGTAGAATATGGTAGTATATATACCAAAGTGTGTTTCTAAGATGGTCGCACTAACATCTGCATTTAGACGAGTAATTCTAAAGGCCGCTGAATAGGCTTAGTTAGTTTAGTTTTCTGCGCGACTAGTTCACGAAGGATGATTGCAGAAGCAACATTTATGTGCAGAGCAAGTCCTAAAAACAATATCATTTCATATCATGGTAGTTCATATTATGCAGCGTGTTTTTGGGCTATTCCCTCAATATGTGGCATTTAGTCGTGACACTTTATGTGCGGCCGAAAAGGCTTAAACGACCATGCATTTTATATGATTCTGGAGTAGATTTCTTTTTGAGGTTACGCTACGCCATATAGGATAATGTGATAATTTCACAGGAATTAGTTGGGGATATCCCTAAGATTATTTTAAAGTTAGTTCCGTGATATTTAGCATTTATTCGAGATGTTTTTCATATAGATGAGCATTAAGAGTAGTGTTATCGAATCTGCACAGCTTGTGGTGATTTAGGGTATTTGTTGTGAATGGATTCAGATGCGAAGCAAGTTATGAATACAATATTTTTGTAGAATATGGTATTATATTTGCCAAAGTGTGTTCCAAATCTGGTCGCACCAACATCTGCATTTAGACGAGTAATTGTACAGGCTGTTGAATAAGCTTAGTTAGTTTAGTTTTCTGCGCGACTAATTCACGAAGGGTGTTTGCGCAATAATAGTGTCATTTATTATGGTAGGTACTACATGGCAGATGCACTAGATTTGCTCGTGTTTTATGGCGACGGCGTTGTTCGAGAGGGTCCATACGGGTGGACTTTTCAACTGTGGAATGTAAGGTGATCCGCTCCGGTCGATGGAGATGGGCCCGCCGAGCTCGAGGTGCGTCTTGGAGCGCATTTGATGAGCAGACCTCCCGAAAGAAGCTTGTCATCGAGGCCGTACATGCCAAAGTTGTTGGAGATTCCACGGACTATTTGTGGACACTAATCAAGATCGCGGGAAGCACACAAGGGGTCAATACATGCAAATTGTGATGAACCCTCTGGCGATGATACACCGTCGCCCGATGGTGTATGTGCGCTTCCTGGACATAGGAGAATCCTCTACTCCTCGTGGTGGTGGTGGCGGCACCGTCGAAGCATCCTCTGGGGGCATCCGTGAGGACGCTACTGCGGATGAATTTCAGGCAAATGAAGACATCGGGCAATGGCGGTTTGCTCGCATCGATTGCCACGAGCACCTGGAAGCCCTGGAGGGCATGTCAACGTCCGATGATGATGAGGACGTCAGCACAGATAGCAGTGGAGATGACGATGCAGCTCCCGTCGGTGGCATTGTGTCCACTGATGTGGAGTACGTGTCTTCACGGCTGGATGATCTGGCGATGTCTTCCCTCGTGTTGCCGGAGGAAGGCAGCCATAGTTGGGCGTTCGATCAGGACACTCTACTGGTAGGGCAACGCTTCCCTACGAAGAGTGCCGCCCAGCAGGCAATTGCGAGATATGCGGTGAACATTAGCCGCAACGTATCGGGTGTACAGATCCAACCCGGATACGTACATTGTGAAATGCATAGATCCTGAGTGTCCCGGTAGGATCCGTGCGCAGAAATTCAAGGACGATAGCTCGGGCTTCAGGATAACCGTCCGGACAGATCACACCTGTGTGCTTGCTGAGCCACTTCAGAAGCATAGAAACGTGACGTCCTCATATGTGGCCAGCCTGATTTCTCACTTGGTCACGGCGGACGTCACCGTTTCACCGAAGGTACTGATGGCAGACGTGGTTAACATGGTGGGATATCCTGTAAGCTATGGCAAGGTATGGCGAGCGAAGAAGAAAGTTATAGAGATGATGTATGGGTCGTACGAAGAGGCGTACAACCTTGTTCCCCGGATGCTTCACCAGATTGCTGAAGCCAATCAGGGGACCTACATCAACAAGATGGACAGACCCCACCCCACGAAGGGTCCGAACTGTTTCATCCTGGACCGTGTGTTCTGGGCGTTCGGACCTGCCATTCAAGGCTTCAAGTACTGCCGGCCAGTGCTGACCATGGACGGCACGTTCCTCTCTGGCAAGTACAAGGGCACCATATTGATGGCGGTAGCTGCAGATGCCAACGACCAGCTACTCCCGGTGGCCTATGCGATCGTCGAAAGCGAGAACACGGAGAGCTGGTTGTGGTTTCTAGCAAATGTGAAGCAAGCAGTTGTCCAGGACCGCCCGAAAGTGTGCCTCATCACAGATAGGCATGCTGGGTTAATGTCCGCCATTAGCACTATGCAAGGAGGTACACAGCCGCCGTACCAATGGAATGATGTCGTCAATCGATGGTGTATGAGGCATCTTGCCGCGAACTTTCATAGGCGGTTCCGCAACAAGGAAATAATGAAGACATTCAAGAGGCTCTGCTTGCAGAACCAGATGCGGAAGTTTGAGGCAATATGGAGAGTGTTGGATGAGGAGACATCGAAGCACACGACTGTACCAGCAGAGGGCGAGATCAACAATTTCTCACAGTGGGTGCAATTCCATGCTCCTGAACTGGAGAAGTGGTCCTTGCTCCATGACACGGACGGCGCAAGATACGGTATAATGACGACCAACATGTCCGAGGTTTACAACGGTGTTCTGAAGGGGGTTCGTTCCCTCCCAATTAGTGCCATCGTGGAGGAGACCTGGAATAGAACCGTTGGATATTTTGTGAACAGAGGAATGAATGCTAGGAGGCACCTGGATGAGGGGAAGCAGTTCTCCGAACGAATGCATGCTTACATGGAGAAGAAAATAGAGAAGGCTCGGTCGCATGTTGCGCACACCATGGATGGAGTTAGGCGGAAGTTCGAAGTACGTCTACGGGAGAAGTTCGTCGATGGCCATTGTAGGGGCTACCGTAAACAAGTATGCACAATACGTGATGTAGCGACATGCACCTGCAACAAGCCAAAACTGCTGCATAAACCGTGCTCCCATGTATATGCAGCGTGCGCGGTTCTCCGTCAGTCATCAGCACCGTACATCTCGAGTACTTCAGCGCTGACCATTTGTTCGGGACATGGAGTTCAGAGTTTAACTCGTACGGCCTGGACATGCATTACAGGGAGTTGTGGCCGGACCAAGTGACTTGGTTTCAGAACAACATTTTGAAGAGGAGTGGGCGCGGACGGTGGCAGTCACGACGAATTCGTAATGACATGGACACAAGTCAGCGTGGAGATGCACCAGCTCCACGGAGGTGCCGGTTGTGCAGGGGGGTGGGCCATACAGTGAAGAACTGTCCGAACAGGGCAAGCTCTTCTAACCCTCCGTAGGAACCTCGGAGAATGTACTTTGACATATGCAGAACGTAGTAGCAATGTGTAATGTCATGGTATGTAATGCCATGTTATGTAATGTAATGTTATGTAATACCATGTTTTCTAATGTCGTGTGCCTTCCTGCTCCGTATTGTCCTGTTATATGGTTTCGTGTTATTTGCTAAACTAACTCATCGTTCCATCTTGTTTTTTTTCTTGTGTCTGCTTGCAGGACATGGCCGCACACGCAGAGACTCTGCTTGACCCATCCTACGATGGCAACCATCGTAGCAGGCTCACAGGCTGATGGCGAGACGGTCCCCATCGCTTGTTCCGAGGGCTCCGGCGACCATCGCCGCTGGACGAGCCAGACGTCCCTTTGTTACGGCAGTGTGTGCATTGCCGTTTGCACGGATGATGGACACCGGGCATTGCTTCTCTTTGGACGGGGCTCTACTCTCCGCGCTCGTCGATCGTTGGAGGCCGGAGACCCACACGTTCCACTTCCGCTGGGGGGAGATGACCGTCACCTGCGCAGACGTTGCCCTCATCACCGGCCGCCCTATCGTGGGTCGATAGTTCCACCACCGGTGGCCTCGATTGGAGGGTCAGGTTACATCATAGGTTCGGTCATCCAGTCCCGGAGAATAGTCGAGGGGTTCCGCAGTCCTGGCTTCGTCGCTTCGTGCGATGTCCCCCTGATGCCCCAGCGAATGTAGTGAGGACTCACCTTGTGGCATATCTACTATTTTTGTTCGGCTGGATATTGTTCCCTTCGACGCAGGGAGACTGCGTGTACCCGAGCTTCATCCGCATCGCTGAGGCATTGGCTGACGCTCACTTGGAGGATGTGCCACAGTATAGCTTTGGATCGGCGGTGCTCTGTGCTACGTACAAGGGATTGTGCATAGCGTGCCTGAAGACAAGAGGAGATGAGCCCGTGCTTGCAGTGTGCTACTCTCTCCTTCAGATATGGTCTTGGGAGCACTTTCCCGTCGGACGGCCGTACTTCAAGGAGCCCATTCACCCTTATTCCTTAGTGGCTCCTTTGTACGGTGATGGTGGGGACCAGATCGACAGGCCTACCATGGGCACGCGGTGGACGGCCAGCCGTTTGGCATGGGCTAGGGAGCGGCCTCGTCGAGTCTACGCAGAATTTCATAACTACTTCGAGACCCTACACGAGGACGATATCATATGGCAACCATGGACAGCGCACTTCTTGATGACTACGGCGCCGCATGGACTTTCAGAGCAGTGCACCCAGGATTTGGCCTACTGGTTGACGACATGCCACCTGGTATTCTGTCACATGGTTGAGCCGTATTGCCCAGGCCGAGTCATGCGCCAGTTCGGACTTCATCAGCAAATCCCCCCTCTAGTTGGTCCAACGCTCTGCCACAAAACGTGCATAGGTAAGTGCATTTCGTATTTTTCAAGTCTACCAACTATTCTACTAGACTACTGTATGTAGTTCAAATTTCTAACTTGTCAATTTCTGAAATTGCAGTCAATCTCGGAAGGGCCAACAGAGTGACGACTGGCGGCAGACACAGCTACCGTGGACCACTGCGTGGCAGTCCGCCACACAGCAGGTAGTGCCGGAGGCTCGACCGTACTGTTTGGAGACGTACGTCGAGTACTTGGAGTGGTACGTGCCACGGACGCATGCTAGGCTTACGGGACCTGCTCCTGTGAGGCCCGAGGTGGTCACGCACGCTGACCGGTTGGGCCTCGGCCACCCTCTGCACCGCATCACAAAGAAGACGACACGTGCGAAAGCGTAACATACATTTTATTCATATTTTTTATTCATGTCTAACCACCTTGTAATGTTCTTCGTGCAGCTCGACCGTGCGAATCGTATCGTTGACCATGGTTCCAGAGCACTACGAGAAGAAGAGAGGAGCAGCACTGTTGCTGGCCTCCGTGCCGTAGTACGTTCTCTCGTGAATGAAGCGAAGGGCATCATCAAGACTGTTACGTGCGGCCGTCATAGCGACGTCGCCATACCGGGTGCTCGCGGAGGCACACGACCAGTCTCTCCTAGGTCGTCGCGACCCAGTGCGGCCGAGAGACCATCGAGCTTCGCTCGCTGGTCTTCAGCTCATCTGGAACATCAAGATATGCAGGTATGACATATATTTTTCATTGGAATACTTCGTACTACTTATGCACTGTAATTCAGTTTCCCATGACATGTTCTTTTGCAGCGTGCACGCAGGGATCGGTCTCTCCTGCCATCGTCCTCTCGGCACCACGATGAATCAACTGCTCCGGTGCCCACATGTATAGATGCTGAGGTGAGCACAGACACCGCCGCTCATGACTTGCCGCCGAGAAGTTATGGGCGGGGTACGTCCGTCCCGGCACGTTTACCACAGGATTTTCGCTTCGGGCAGATGTACACCCCCACGGCATGCATTATTCCGATGCAGGCACCTCATCTACACAGGCGCCACGTCAGGTATAGTCTCTTTCGTTCAAATTATTATGTTATTTCATTCAACATACCTTTATCTGACTTGCCTAACATTACCATTGGTATCATGCTCTTCTGCAGGACCCGGACACCCCCGAGCAGGACTTGGCACTGCAAAGTTCGGATCTAGGTGCATTCGCGCCGACACGCTTACCGCACCACCCACATACCTACACCTCGTACTCCATGGATGACTATGGTGTGCGGTCATCATCTATGCATGCGCCATGGCAGGTATGTTTGTCTAGTTGAAGTGACCCCCAATGTGGAGCCATGTTAACACTACGTGGATGCAGGTTTCAAGGGATGAGTTCTCGCAGTGGGCACAGGACTCGACAACACCGCTGCCGCCATCGGTAAGTGTTGTTGTATTGTATGTTACTGTTGCCCTCACTTTTGTCCATGGCAATAACAGTACGTACCAATGCAGAGTACTGCGTGGGTGGGCGACATGCTGGGCACCCCACAACTACCACCCAGCCAACTTGAAGATGCCCCTCGTGGAACACAGGAGATACAGTACGACTTGCGGAGCACGACGCATGCACCTGACCGGTTCACATACCCAGAAGACCAACTCCGGCATACAAGAAAGCGGCGACCGGATTAGAGTTGAGGTTCCCTCAACTTTATAGTTCACTTGCATTGTCGCTGCGTTATGTCGCTGCGTTATGTACCCTATGTTGTATCCCAGCTTTATGAATTCCCTAAGGCATGCACGTAGTTCACTTGCCATGCTATTATAGTTGTTCTACTCACTCCACTTTGTAATATCAATGCCGGGCAACCTTAACAGTCAGGCTGTAGACAATCCGGTATATCGTGCAAGCCTGGGTGAACACATCATCGCGGTTTCTTGGTGTTTGTTCAAATTCAGCAGCGTTGCAGAGCATCAAATTGAAGTAAGAACAAAACTACATGCAAAAGAACAGGAAAAAGTCTCATACCAACACGCCTTTGTATTTCTTCTCGCCTCTTTTTTTGGGACTTCATCACGTTAGTAATCCCTGGGATTACTAACGTGATGAAGTCCCAAAAGAAGAGGCGAGAAGAAATACAAAGGCGTGTGTTCACCAAGAAACCTCGACGATGTGTTCACCCAGGCTTGGGATTACTAACGTGATGAAGTCCCAAAAGAAGAGGCGAGAAGAAATACAAAGGCGTGTGTTCACCAAGAAACCTCGACGATGTGTTCACCCAGGCTTGCACGATATACCGGATTGTCTACAGCATGACTCTTAAGGTAGGTACTTTATGCAGCCAAAATCTTTTGCTCCCACATTGTGATGTGTTGAATAAGATTGAATGTGATGATGGTTATGTTGAATAAGATTGATAACGATTACGGTCGACGTGATCATTTGGGGTCTTTCTTCTTATTGGATTAATACGCAAATAGAGTTATAATTAACATATTTTTCCAGATTAAGGTAGAATATGTATCAGACAATGATCCTACACTATTTTCTCATAACTTTAAGTTTATATGTGATATTTTATGGACTGCCGAAAATGCTTAAGTGACCACATTTTTAGCGCTATTGCGGTTCAGTTTTCTTTCCTCGCCATGACTACAATCGAAAGGGATAATCTATCTATTTTTCAAGGGTTATTAGGAATATCCCTAAGAGTGTTTTAAAGTTGATTCCGCGATGTTTCTCATTTGTTCAAGGTGTTTTTATAATGAATAGTGATTTAGGCTTAATATGAGCTTAACTCAAAGTTGATCAAACTGATGTTATTTTTGCATGGTAAGCTAGGGAATATCATTTCAAGGTCATGGAAGTTGGTTTTGTCGAATTTAAGGTCCGTTTGCTAAAGTTACGGCTATTTGTTCATTTCACCGATTGCATGTTTGGCTAATGAGCAAATAGGGCAAACTAATGAAGAGTCTAAATATTTTTGTATATTTGTGATCTATGATATCCCAGAAGTGCAACTAAACTAGTTTCGCCACTTGTTGAGCTCATTTGATACATATTTTAACCATCATAGCGGCATTCCCAGACGTAGTTGCATTCTCGAGATACTTCTCTCTTGGGGTGGATCGGGCGGGGGGCCTGGGGACATCCTCGTTCATGCTTTGGGGCCCGCCACGTCCTGTGTAGAGGGGAGACGTGCCGCCGAGGTGGATCGGGCGGGGGCTGGGGGACGTGCTTTCGACCGAGGGGGACGTGCCTGTTCGTCTTGGGGGCTCGCCACGTGCCCTCTCGGCCGGAGGGCATGGCGACGTGCCCGTCAGGATGGGGGGGCCTAGCCACATGCTGGTATGAAGGGGCGGGGGGCTGTCCACGTGCTGGTACGAAGGGGGCATGGGGTTCACGAGCACGCGCGAAGACAAGGTGGACGTGCCTACAAAAGGACTCTCGGCCAGGAGAGGCCAAACCACCAACGTTTCTCGAAAGGCTTCCCCGCTATCCTTTCACATATCGAAGAGCTTCCATGGCCTATCCTTCGAGCTCAAGTGCGTCTGCCAGGAAAATCCCGACGACGGGGCTCCCGTTGATAGAATGCCCGAGATGCAAATCCATAATCTTTGAGGGCATGTCACAAACTGCCCCTGACCAATTTCGATTCTTTTTCAAGTGCACGAAAAACAATGAGGTCAGTTCTTTGTCCTTTTGAGTTGTTACCATGTGTTCGCACTAACCCTGCATTCCTTCCGTGAAATCACCAGGCTTTAGGACCCAACAGCTGTAGTTTCTGGGTTTGGGAAGAGGAGTATCGAACACAACTCCACATTTCGAGATCCATTATGCCAAGTCTTGTCCAGGAAAAGCCACCTGCTCCGCGGGCACCTTCGCCCCCGCCGCACCTAGACCCTACGTACACCGCGAACAATGGATGCTATGAACCGCAATGCCTATGCTCCTGCCACTACCCAGCAGGTCTATCCATGGAAGTGTGTGAGGCGCGAGAGAGGTGCCTCCAAAAAGTCAGGGAGCGCGGCCTCGTAGCTAATCCCGAATATGAAACGACAGTGGAATGTTCATTTCCATCCTGCGGATGTCTATGCCACTTTGTCCATCTTTATTAGAGTTAGTTTCCTTCGATCTTGTATTGTCGCTGCATTTCCTTGTAACCTATGTAGACGCCAACTTGTAACTTCTATTTTGCATTGAATAATGACGCCATAATTCCTCAACATTTTGCATTTTTACGTGACATTTTACAGTTGTCAAAAACGCTTAAATGATCAAGTAGTTTTAGTAGTTCTTTAATGATATTTAATTGTAGCTCGCAGTAATGTCAAATCACCCATGTCTTGCTCTCCTGCACGCGCCCTCGAGTTGTCGGGGTGCGGCCTCCCTACCGACGCAGACTAGTCACCAGACGGAGCGCCAAAGAGCGACGCAGCCTCACCTGCACGCGACGCCTACCTAGGTCAGGCAGAGGGCCCACCGCTACCACGCAGCTTGATTTTTATTATTGGCAGTATGTTATGTAGTTAGTGTTTCATTTGAAATATGTTGCACTTGCATTTGTATTTTTTGTAAATTTAATCTTATGTACTTAGTTGTTCCTTTCATCAGCTAGACGCTTTGTCACACACCTAGTAGCTTTACCAGGCTGACACGACAACACGCCATGAAATGACAACACGCTGCAACACGCCATGAAATGACAACACGCTGCACACGCCGCAAAGAAGAGTCAGTAATTGTGTGGAGTAACCCTCACCACCACTATAAAACAGTCCGAGGGGTAGACATCCAACACACCAAACCAAAGAATAAACGCCACCGAATCTACACAAATTAGGGCACAATGTCGTTCTCTAAATCGCCTCTTCAAAGAAGCAAAGGTTTCCAGCTTTGTATCCGTATTTTCATGTATGGTTTTCTGACTTAGTCCGTCACTGCAGTTATGTACCCTATGTTGTATCCCAGCTTTATGAATTCCCTAAGGCATTTCACTTGACATGGTATTATAGTTGTTCTACTTACTTCACTTTGTAATATCAATGCTGGGTTCTATTCAATGCTTAACTCTGACTTAACACACACTAAAAGAGAATGGCGAACAACTTAAGTCTACATCTAAGTGACGACGACGACTTCGTGTCACCTCCACCTCGACGTTCAAGCACTACAAGAACTTGGCGTCCTACGAACAATACAAGGACGTCCGACCGGTACCGAAGGAGGGCTTGCTCCTAACTATGGCTATGACGATGATGACGACGACTTCGTGTCACCACCATCTCGACGTTCAACTACTACCAGAGCTGGCCGTTCTACGAACAATACAAGAGGACGTTCGACCAACGCTGCAGGAGGGCTTACTCGTAACTATGGCGATGAAGATGACGACGACGACTTCGTGTCACCACCACCCCGACGTTCAAGCACTACCAGAGTTGGCCGTTCTACGAACAATACAAGAGGACGTTCGACCAACGCTGCAGGAGGGCTTACTCGTAACTATGACGATGAAGATGACGACGACGACTTCGTGTCACCACCACCCCGACGCTCAAGCACTACTAGAGCAGTCCGCTTCTACTTAACAATACAAGAGGCCTATTCCGACAACCATAGCCTTAGAATGTATGGTTTTCTGACTTAGTCCTTCACTGGAGTTATGTACCCTATGTTGTATCCCAGCTTTACGGATGTCTTTCGAAGTGGTTTCCAGTTTGTATCCGTATTTTACATGTTTAGCAGGCTTTAATTAGAACATTTTCGTGTGATTGAGGCTGCATTACAAAATTTTTAGTGCCATGATTCACCTGTATTACAAAATTGAAAAGGCATTGAGGCTGCAGTGTGTTGTCCACTCGGTCTGAAAAGGCTCTGAGGCTGCAGTGTATTTTCTAGTCGCCCTGAAAAGACTCTGACATTGCAGTGTATTGTCTACTCGGCCTGAAAAGACATTGACGCTGCAGTGTGTTGTCAAGTCCGCCTGAAAAAGCTCTGAGGCTGCAGTGCGTTGTCAACTCGGCCTGAGAAACCGTGGGACACAGTGCTGGGACGGAGGCTTATGTGCTTCGTGTTTGCTCTCCGAGTGCCCCTAAGGCCTATATAAGAAGGGACGATGTGTTCTAAGAAGCACAGGAGAAGAGGAACAACCAAGGTGAGGAAGTCTCTAAGATATATCCGTTCATTTTAGGTGACGACCAAGACAAAATGCCGAGGCGTGCAAGTTCAAAGGGAAAGGGCAAAGCAAAAGAAGAGGGAGGCTCTTCGACCTTGCCGCGCACAGCGTACCAAGATCTCTTCCTACCGACTGGGGTTGTCGCACCGATGTGTTTGTGCGGAGATCCTTGCAGGCTTGTCCGCTCATACGAGCTTCCAACTTGGAAGAGGCGGTATTGGAAGTGCCGCAACTACGAATTCGACCCGCCGGAGAAGGCCCGGAAGCTTCGCCTCATGGTAATAATCATACGTGTTTCCTAATGTTTCTACATGGAACTTTCCTAATTTTTGTTTCATGTAGTCGCCTCCCCCACTGTGTGAATTTGAGAAGTGGTACGACGAGGAGATCGACCCGGAGGACCAAAGGCTCCTTGATGAAGAGTTCCGGCAAGCGGACCGTAGGGAGCAAGCGACTTCAAGCGTGACGCCAAGACGCGAGGAGGCACGCCGCAAGGAAGCGGAGGAGAAGGAGGCCGAGAGAGAAAGGAAACGAGAGAGGGCACATCGTGCCAGAGAAGCCCCACCGGAGGCATGGGAGAAGGGGAAGTGGCCTCGATGCACTCAGTAGATGTCATGTTATATGCTCCTCCCAATTTTAAGCCGTAATAAAAAATGTAGCCTACCTTATTTTCCGCAGTAACTTCTGAGTTGAGAATCACCATGTCTCTTATTTTCCGCAGTAAATTATATGAATTTCTTCTATTCTTCTTGTTGTATCCCAATTATATTATTCTCGCAATTATTACGAAACTACATTACTAAAACAATTCCCTTAAACACTTCAAAAAACCCATTGTGTCGCGAGCAGAATAAAAATCTCGACGTTCAACCAGTCGCAAAAATTTCTCACTCGTCGAGTCGGAAATGTCTTATTCAACCAAATCGAATTTAAAAGGTTATCACGCTTGAAAATAAAATTCTCCAACAAAAATATTTACGATAAAAGATTTTCTATATCACTAAAAAAATAGATTTTTTTAATTTATTCAACCCTAGTTGACACATGAAATTATCGCCCGTCCGACCGGAAATGCGACCCATGTGTACGGAGAGGCCACTTTTGCAATTCTGAACGCGCGGAGGCTATGCATAGATGGCGTACCACGTGCCGGCTATGCATAGATGGCGTATCACATGCCGGCTATACACGCCATTTTTGAAAATACGAAAAAATGTTGTCTGAAATTGATATTATACGTTATAAAGTTGTCTGTATTTGAAAAGCGTCGCTGCAAACCAACAAACGCACGCAGGCTGCTGGCGCTGGCGAAAGGCTCGGAGGGGACGTCGCACGGGCTGGGGCCCACGCATGCAGCGCTCGCCGAGCGCTGCGTCGACGCGTATCCACATACAGTTCCTACTAACCTTGAAAAATGGATATTTCCTACTAACCTTGAAAAATGGTTAGATTATCCCGTTCGGTGTGGTCGCAACTGAGGAGAGAAAACTGAACCGCAATAGCGCTAAAAGTGTGGTCGTATAAGCCTTTTCGGCAGCCTGTAAAATATCACACATAAACATAAAGTTATGACAAAATGGCCTAGGATCATTGTCTGATACATATTCTACCATAATCTGGAAAAATATATTAATTATAACTTCATTTGCATATTAATCCAATCACAAGAAAGACCCTAAATGATCACAACTGCACAGAATCATTATCACTTAAGCCTCTTCGGCGGCTTATAAAATAGCTCGTCTAAACACAAACTTTAGGGGAATTGGTCCAGAAACCTACTTCAATATATGGACAACTAAATTATGTAAAAATATCTTAATTACGACTTACTTGTCAAATAAAATACGCTAACACAAAAACCCTAAATGATAATATTGTCAGAACCGTATTATGTGAATAGTAAGAATAGAAGTCTTCGTCCAAGGTTGCCGCAATGCAAGAAATCATCCTATGATCATATAGTAACGGCGAATAACTTTAAATTTCAGATCTAACTTGTACAAATTTCTCCCATGCATGAACGGAATATTCCGCGCGTCAGCAGAGCGGAATATTAAAAAATTTTAAAAAAATAAAAAAAATTCCACGCGTCAGCAGAGCGGAATATTAAAAAATTTTAAAAAAATTCCGCGGAGCTGCACCGCGGAATATTTAAAAAATTTTAAAAATATTATTCCGCGCTGTGGATCCGCGGAATTGCGCCGGAAAAATTAATAAAAAATTATTCCGCCGACTGGAACCGTGGAATTTCGGGAAAAAAATTTAAAAAAATTAATCCGCGGATCCGGACCGCGGAATTATACTGTTCAAGAGCTATTTCTGTAATTCCGAGTATGCCGGAGCTAAATTCGTAAATAATTTTTCAAATTCGGTCAGAAGAGAAAAAAACTCCAAAAAATTCTTTCTAGCAAATCTTTGCATGCGCTACGCGCTGGAATGGACCGAACCTTTGCATGCAGTAGGTGCTGGAATGTCCTTTCTCTATGCATGTCGGCGGGACCTACGGAAGTGACCAGGCGCTGCACCACCCTGCGATTAAAAAAAAATTCCCCATGCATGCAGCGCCTGGCGAGCGCTGCACCCTATTGCAGCTCCTGCCGTCCGCTGCATCCGGCCAGGTGTCGCCGATCCGAAGTGCAGCGCTCGGCGTCCGCTGCTTCCCGCCACGTGTCGACTGAAGCGACGTGCAGCGCTCGGTGTCCGCGCAGTAGGTGCCCAGTTCCGCAATTTGTTCGCGACAACGGCCATTTCCGTAAAAACTTCGCGCGTAAGGGCCAAAACAGCAAAAATTTCTATGAATGACGAGTTTTACTAGGATTTCCTTGTCAGTTGCCTGTGGGGGTATTGGGACAAAAAGGCATACTACAAGATTTATGTCTCCACTGTTGTCTTTGTACTTTTGGTATTGTAAGAAGATTATGTAAAATAATAAAAACACGTGCTTGGTTGTGATATTAAATTTGTAAATGTGCGTACTAGCCACTGATCATGGGACTTGTACTGTATGCACATGGTATCCATTTTTGGTATTAATTTATCAAAAATGGGGGCCTTACATCATATCATGGACTCAATCATCCTCCGGCATCTAGACAGCCTCATCAGCATATCGCATGCAGTTCATAGCAAGCACCTTCACATCTTTCCATACCACAGTTTGGACTGCGTGGGCTCCACTGCGATGCAAAGTCTTTCTAGAATAAGGTAGATAGTACATAATGTCAACATGGGTATCCTCACATGTAGAGATCATGCTTAGCCATGCTTTAGACTTGGGATAAATCAATTGAAAAAATTGATCAGATGAAACTTGGAAATATTGAGACGCGATGATGGTTATTGGTATTTTGATTAAAAATAAAGAAACTATGTTTTTGATGCGGGCAACTATTGGCAATAGTCGGATATACAAGGGACTTATACATAGTGTAGGGAGAGATTATTGCCCATGTCAGATTAAGGACCCAACTATGGGTTGTTTTCAGGCCAAGAAATACGTATAACCACAAGTGCTGGTATGGGATAGTCTTAACCTATTAAATCACTTAAAAATGTCTTTGCACATTGGTAGCATGGAGTAGTACGGGTTTCTTTAGTGACTGGTTGCTCTGAGGGGCATCCACACCGAGGTGTTGGGAGTCACGTTTACTGATACAATGGTGTACGCCATACTATGGATATGCTTAATCAATTACTATACAGTGACTGTACAAACATTTACACCATAGTACGGGTTCAACGTCACTGGACTGGTGTAAAGTTAGGGTTAAGTAATGTAACGGTTATGTCATGACTCTCTGTAGCACACCAAAGGAAGTGTGCTAATGATCTGCACAAAGAGTCAGTCATGTCTTGTTGGATGTGCTAATGATCTGCACTAATCGATTAGCTGCGTCCACGGTCATGGACACTTGATAAAATCATCACATAGTTAGCAATTTTGATATTTTCTAAATGAGTTGGATTGGAGAAATTTGTTGGAATGTGCTTATTTCAGATTTATACCTTGTGTTGGCAATGGACGATCCGATGCTCACGTCATGGAGGACTGTGAGTTGTTACTTATACTTTACTTATTTGTTATTTTCATATTAGTCAAATTTGCTTTTATAAATTCCATTTTATAATTACTACTTGTTTTACAAATTAAATTGGTTTTATGCAAATTAACCGTAGAAGCCCTTAATTTGAAATGGCCTACATATATTATAGGTTTTGCAAAAGTCTTGCGGAGTATGAAAGTACTCACCCTTTCTTATTTATTGTTTTTAATGAAGAATCAGATTAGCTCGATAAAACTTAATTGACGCAGGATTTGAGAATATTAACAAGTTTTTCTTGGGATTATGCCTTGTCAGTTGCCTGAGAGTTGGATGGGCACACTACAAGACTATTGATTCTTTCCGTTGCATTACTTTGAATTGTAAGACCTTATTGTGTAAATTATCATTATTATTTGAAATAAAGAGTATAGATGTGATATCAATTGTTGTAAACGTGCATACTAACTATTGATCGTGGACTAGTATTGTATGCACATTAGATTCCATTTTTTCATTTATGTAAAAATGGCAGTCGCTACATCAATTTTCTCATCCATGCCAGTTGAAGACATTGAGACGGTCAACAAACCATGTACCTTCCTCCATGCGCAACTTATACAATTATCGTTTCAGCACCCACCCATTTGTTAGTGACTTTGTTATATACAATTCTTCTAAATCCTTCTATAATTTCTACGGTGAATTCTCCTAGATCACCGAGTATTTTACTTCATCGGAGAGACATAGACAAATTGTGTTGATAGCCTTCCGCTCTATTACCTTCCATTCTTCAGTAGACGACTTTTTTGATTTATCCCCTTCAAAAGCAGAGATTAACTCTTATTGGACAAGGACATCCTTCATCACATATTGCAACACACTGAAATTCCCCCACCATCAATTTTCTTCACTTGATTCTATATCATCAACATAGATCTTGATTTTGTGCCT
Source organism: Guadua angustifolia (assembly GCA_036346375.1). Lineage (NCBI taxonomy): Eukaryota > Viridiplantae > Streptophyta > Magnoliopsida > Poales > Poaceae > Guadua > Guadua angustifolia. The sequence continues at coordinate 55,184,883 of CM070512.1, read as the reverse complement.
CCTGATGCTTTACAGATCTTCTCATAAATCTGATTAATTCAGGCAAAACTTTGATACCACTTATGACTTATTACACTCTGATACTCATTCTCATTTCTAACGACACGTGCTCGGCCTCGGGCAGTGAAAATTACAGTGCCGACCGGAGGAAAAGACAAGGGAGGGAGGTGACACGGCTGGCTTCAGCTCTAGTGTGCGTGAGGAGGAAGATAGGGAGAAGAAAGAGAGTAGAAAGGTGCCTAACAGGTGGGGCAAGGGGCCCAGATGGTAGTCAGCAGAGAAGAGAGGACGCGGGTTGCTCTGGTCGGCGGATCCGGATAGGCCCACATGTCAGTCACGGAGATAATCAATCTCTCCTCAACCTTCTGGGTAGCACGCGATCAACCACTGATTTGGGCTGTCAACTCGTGTCAAAAAAATTTGACATTTTTTGATGTGACGACTAGATAATGTTTTCTATCCATTAAAACTTTTAGATTAAAATACTTTGTGTAACAATTCTAATAATTTTGACAATCTAATCTGTTCATTTCAATCTCTTCTGTTTTTCTTTTATTTGGAGAAGAAAATATGGCCATAAATTTTTGTAAATTTTTTTTAAAGATTTTTTATGATCTAGGTGGTCTTATTTAAAAATTTAGGATTTTTATCTTGTATATTTATTTTCTAATAATTCTGTATTGAAGTTTTCATATTTTGTTGTTTTCTATATTTGAATTTTAAAAGGGTATAAATTAGTTTTTTAATTTTTTATATTTTTATCAGAGATAAAAATTGATTTGAGGAAGGTACGGTAAAATTTGAACCCGAGATAAATTTTTCAGATTTTTGACACTACGCTGTTTTCAGTCAAAATCTCATGTTTTCTCATTTCGTTTCAAAAATTAACGTGTCCATATTACCTTTGACAGCATATAAAGAGTTGTGGAGATCTATAATATTTTAATATAATTTTTGCAGATTTTTAATAATATTTGTTTTTATCCATTTTGCCTTTACCTTTTTTTTACCATTTCAATAAAATGACTTTTCTTTTAGAGCAAAAATCCAAAAGGAATTAGAAAAATCTAGGAAATCCAGAAAATGCAGAATTAAATTCATTCAAAATTTTACATTTCCATTTTTGTCATTCCTTGAATTTCTAGGATGTTACAGTCAATTTTCTCCACGTGATTCCATATCATCGATATCGATCCTGATTTTGTGCCATTTGATGATTTATAGATCTTTTTACAAATCTGATTAATCTAGGCAAATCTTTGATACCTCTTGTTACACTTTGGTATCCTTTCTTATGCGCAACAGCCCCTGAATCAGATTAAAATTTTATGAGGTTCAGAGCGGGAGGAAGTCAGCCAGACTCACCTTGCTGCCGGTTGCACCGAATGGGGCTTGCCTGGCTTGCTTGAGCTCGGTAGCGCTCACGGCGGAGGAAGCAAGGCCGAGCAAGCAAAGCAAGGAGCAATGAGGGGGCCCTGAGCGGCTTTAAACCCAATGCAGCGGAGACGGCAAGGTTTGGCATGGGCGAAGCCGCCGAAACCCAGGTTGCAGCGGCCGCGTGGCAGAGAAAACCACTAATGGCCTGTTTGGTTCCGTGATCACGCGCATGCAGGCTCGCTTGAAACAGGCCCACTAGAAACGGTCGCTCCCCGCGTTTCCGCGCATGCAGGATTTTTACGAGCTGGTTACGCGCGTTGCATCGGCCGGATCTGGTCATGCACATACGAAACAGGTAACCAAACGTATACGCTGCGGGCCTGGCCACACCGAGCCGCTCAACCAAACAGACCGTAAGATGCTGCCTTGGAAGCGGTATGGCAAGAGCAGGGCTAGCTGGGCTTGATGGCGCGAGCGAACCGTGCGGTGGTCTTGCTGATGCGTGAATGGTGATGAGATGGGGAAGTTGACGCTTGGCCAGGAGGACCAGGGGGCACTGCCGGGTGTCGATTGCGGAAATCCTGCGACTTAACGTGTGCGCGAGCCTGGGCAGCAAAGCAGAGGGGATGGGACTGCATGTCAACGGCCTTGGGGCTTGGCGCGAGTGGTAGCACGGCGGCATGGGCAGGATTGCCACGGCAGAGGAATGGCGATTGCAGGGCAAGGAAATGACAAGAGTGAGCTGGATTATAAGCGACGGGACAGGCAGTGAATTTTTTTTTATGAAAGGAAGATTTTATTAATTTCAAGAACAATAGAACATTACATTGAAGTGATACAATTCTTTAAAACTTTTTCCGACCTCTGCTTAACAAAAAACGCATAGCCCTAAAATAAAAAATGGCACGCACACTCTAATGACTATCAATCCAAAGACTAGACCGCCACTCATGCGTCTGGGAAAAGAAGTTCTAGGCCACCTGTATTAACCGTTGCGTAGCCTCCACCATAATAGTTCGCAAGTCCAGCTTCTGCAGCACAGCCTATATACGCAGCCAGTGGGAAGTAGCATAAATAACCTGTAAAAGAGATGAGTTTGATTTCTTTTCAAAAACTATATCATTCCTGCTTAACCAAAGAGACCAAAAAATGGTTGCGGCTCCTAATAAAGCGACATTTTTAAGACCCTTCTCAAAACAAACAAGCCAGTTCCCAAACATATGAGAAACACTAACATGTCTAGCAATGCCAAAAGCTAGGTGCCAAAAACCCCAGACCATACGAGCAAAGCGACAATTAAAGAACAGATGCCTAATTGTCTCCATTTTGTGACAAAAGCAAAATGTTTTACTACCCTGCCAATTGCGTTTGGCTAGATTGTCCTTGGTCAAAATAACCCCTCTTCTAAGATACCACAAAAACACTTTGATTCTTAACAGGGCTTTTAACTTCCATAAACGCTTGTTTAAATTAGGAACATCACATTTAATCAATGCCAGGTAATGAGACTTTACTAAGAATTGTCCAGATTGACATAAGTTCCATCGAAATTCATCATCACCCTACGTCAGATGTAAATTAACAATACGTGAAAGCAAATCATTCCACGCCACCAATTTAGAATCAATCAATGACCATCTCCAGGATATATTTAGTCTTCAGTTCACACGGTGCTTGGTCGAGGTCGGCGCTGCGTTGCCGCGGCAGAAATTTTGATTGGGGAAGCTTGCCGTGGCAGCATTTGGGCGAGGCAGTGAAGGGAGTAGGCTGGGGAAGAAGGCTTTGCCATGGCAGCGAATTGGCTCAGATTTTCTTGCTGCGGCAGCGAAATGGCGCCCTTTGCCTTGCCGTGGCAGAAAATGGGCAAGCTGCGGCAATGCATCGGCAGGGGGAAGAACAGAGCTGGCTGCATTCAGTAAGGAAGAAGGCAAACGCAGAGAGTTGGCAAGTCGGTGCAATAGATAGTGTTCTCGGTTGCTTGATTGAACAAGGAACAGAATAATGGCTGTGGAGGTCAGAGGTGAGCTGTGACAACAGCAGTAATGGCGCCGCCGCAAGCAGGGAGCAGTGTTCGGCGTGTATTTGCTGCAGCACGGTTTGGCTGATGAGGAGGAAGGCAGGAAAGAGAGGTTAGAGTTGCTGCTGACTAGTGGGGTCTGGCTGAGGAATGGACCCACAAGTCAGTGAACCCAGAGAGCAAACCGACTTACTCCTCTTTTGGACAGGATAGGGTTAAACGTAATTAATGAGCTTTCATTCATGTCTTAAAATTTCTGAAAATTTTTAAGGATGATTATGATGAGCTATTGATTATTTTTTAAAAATTTCAGCTTATGGTCAGACCGGAGAATTTTTATAAAATTCTGACAAGCTAACTTGGTCTTTTAAGTCTTTTCTGTTTCTGATTTTCTAAAGGAAATGAATGAGATAAAAATATTTTATAAATTTTACTGAATTATTCCGAGATGTTGAGGATGATACTGTAAAATTTTCATATCATGATCATGCATAATTATTTTTATAAAATTCTGACATTTGCTAATATAGCTTTTAAATCAATTCTGTTTTTGATTTTACTAAATGGTTAATTCAACTTTATTATTATCAAAATTTTTGAAGAAGTTACTTACGGCTATGATATTTTTATATAAAAAATATAATATCACGATACTTTATATTTAATTTATAAAAAATCTGTTATTGATAAGATTATATTTAAATTAATTATGTCTTTGATTTCTTTTCAATTTTAAATGAGTTCACATGACTTTAGAAGTTTTTGGAGATTATCTGGAGATGATTTTGGATTGATAAAAATTTTCCAGATTTTATTTCTTATGGGATTTTGAGCTTCGCACTGTAGAGAAAAGAAAACAATTATAATAAAAGATTTTCTTAAGAACCAAAATTCAAGAAAAATTTCAGGCTAGATGGAAATTCAAAATAAGATTATATTCCAACCTCATTTTCATAGTTTCTTTACTTTAGATGGAAAGTTTTATATTGCAACTTTACTTTACTTAAGAATGGAATCGAAGAAAATAAAGAAAAAGAGGACATTTTAAATTAAAATCTTGATTCCATTTAAAAATTTTATTTACTTATGTTTTTAAGTTTTATTTTTTTCTACTTTTTAAAATTTTGGGATGTTACAAGGGTGATAAAAAGCTCACATGCAAGAGCCTCAACTCGGCTTGAAAAATTTTCGATCCAAGCTCTGCTTCTCAATTAAGCTGCTCGTATTTGGAGTTCACCGACTCGGCTCACCCGACTTCTGTATATATATCTCGGGAAACTTGAACCGTTTCCATGCATTTGCCAAATCCTCCAATGCTAGAAGTTTCTAGCCACCAAATAAGCATGCATTATATACCACGTCCTTGACTACGGGAGTTCTCTCTCGCTCCTTTCGTTTCGTGGACCGATCGAAGTCTGGTTCAGAAGAGAGGATGGGGAATTTGTCGGAAGATTTGGATCTGGCTAGGCGTCGATTATTATCCTCAATTGAGGAGATGAAGCATTTTTCTAAAGAATCTGCAGTTTCATTTGCCGGCGGCAAATTCTGGGATTCTCAGAGTACTGATGATTCTGATGTTGATGTCAATGTGGTTGAATTGTCTGATAAGACGGTTTGTGCTCCAAAAGGTTTAGATTATAATCTTAACAATTTTAAACTTTTGCAGGATAATGTGCAACGAAGTCCCTGCAAGCAAACCAAAGGCAATTGGCCATGGAATAGGAGAAAAGCTTGGAAGGGTCCATTGCCAAAACCTAGGATTTCGCCATTGAGAACTCTTGGGGATTACTTGCTGCCGGTGGTTGATGATGCTGTTTCGAAATGCGGATTGTTGGGAGGAGCTAATCAGCGTGTTCTTCGTCTTGTCCCGGATAAGTCGCATCCCTTCGCTGATTGCCCGCCTGACAAAGATTCGAATTTGAATTTTGTTTGTCAGCGTGTTGGGCCGGATAGGTTGGTGGGCCTTGAGCCGGTTTCGTCACCCTGGGCATTACGTAACCCTGGGTTGGCCTGGCTGCATCGGTGTCTCAGCAATCACATTTCGATTCACGACGTGCGCTCCTATTCTAGTGTCGTCATGACGGGAGGTGCGGCGGCGGCGAATGGTGCTGATCTCCGTTAGGGCCGAAGCTTTGGTGGTCAGTTTCGTGGAGCTCGTGGAGGCTATCGTCCTCCCAGGTTTCATGGTCGTGGTCGTGGGTGGTTTGGAACCCGCGATCGTGGTCAAGTTGCTGGGGGACGCTATGAGTTCATTAACCGTAGTGTGCAAGGTGCTGGAGTCCAGAATGTTGGGAATTCTGGGTTTGTCCGGGTTGGAGCAGCGGAGAAGTCCCTGGTTGCTGATGTTTCCAAGCAAGATTCTGATAAGGGAGATAACTCTGCTATGCAGGCGGGTAAGCATAAAGGTAATCAACCTTTTAATGAGCCTGCTTTGAAGAAAAAGAAGAATTTCATTTTATGTTGTGAGATTTGTGAAGATGAGCATTATACGCCTCACTGTCCTTTACTGCATGGGCCGAAACCTTGTGCTTCATTTTGTGGTTTGGCTGGTGATGGTCTCGGGTTTTTCCACATTCCGTCTACCGCTCCTGTGAAGGCTCCTTGTAAGACTTCTGCGACTGCTTTAATTACTATCGTTGAAGGATCGGTGTCGGCGGAGTTGGTGAAATCTGAGTTGGCTCGGGCGATTCCGGTAAAATGGAATTGGGAGGTACGGAATCATGGCCCCAATTCGTATATTGTGCCTTTTCCTTGTCAGGTGGAACTCCAAAGAATGGTTAGTATGAAGAGGCATCGCACTGACAAGAATGAGGGAGTAATGTCTTTTGAGGAATGGAATATGGAAATTACTCCGAAAAAGAAGCTTCAAAAAGTCTGGGTCCATGTTTATGGCGTCCCTTATGAGATTCGATCTTTTTTATCTTTATGGGCTGTTGGTTCTATTTTGGGAGTTACACAGCGGGTAGATATGAGATCGATGAAAAAGACTGGCGTGGGAAGATTATTAGTTGCGGTTCTGGATGTAAATTGCATCCCGACTGATACTGATATTGTGGTTGATGACAGTCTTTATGAGATTTTCTTCAAAATTGATCAAGTTATTAGTGGAAAAAATGAGGTAACTGATGAGTTTGAGGATGCTGATGATCTTGATGACTCAGATCACCAATTCAAGGGAAAAGATCATGAAATGGCTGATGCTGAGATTGGAGATAAATCTGGTGTTTCTGGGTCAGATAATATTCTTGGGGGTAATATCCAGATGGAGAAAGGCTCATCTTCCAATGCTCCTACAAGCTCTGTGATGAGGACTGTTCAACAGGGTTTTGAATTATCGGATTTTGGTTTGAAGGATGCTGGTAATAAGGGTACGATGTATGGTCAGATGCCTGCTGATGTGGATGAAGTTCCGGTACAAAAGTTGTCTCATGGCCATGAGTTGTTGCTGGATCAGAAGATGGTGGATGAGATGAAGGTTGTGGAAGTTGTGGATGAGGCTGCTTGTGCGTTGATGTCAGGGGATGACATTGCTGCATCAATTGCAGAACCTTCAGTACATATGAATGATGTGAAGGATGTGGGTGAGGTTTCTGCTGTAACCAAGCCGATCTCTGGTGTTGGTTTGTCGTCTGATTGTGAACAGTTGTCGGCACAACACAGAATTGGGATTGATGTGGCTGTTATGGATGATGGTCCTGGTATTGCTGATGAAATGGCTGATGCTGAGAGTGGAGATAAATCTGGTGTTCCTGGGTCAGATCATATTCTTGGGGGTAATATCCAGATGGAGAAAGGCTCATCTTCCAATGCTCCTGCAAGCTCTGTGATGAGGAATACGATGTATGGTCAGAAGCCTGCTGATGTGGATGAAGTTCCGGTACAAAAGTTGTCTCATGGCCATGAGTTGTTGCTGGCTCAGAAGATGGTGGATGAGATGAATGTTGTGGAAGTTGTGGATGAGGCTGCTTGTGAATTGTTGTCAGCGGATGAGATTGCCGCATCAATTGCAGAACCTTCAGTTAATATGAATGATGTGAAGGATGTGGGTGAGGTTTCTGCTCTAACTAAGCTGAACTCTGGTGTTGGTTTGTCGTTTGATTGTGAGCAGTTGTCGGCACAACACAGACTTGGGATTGATGTGGCTGTTATGGATGATGGTCCTGGTATTGCAAAATTGTCGCCGGTTTCAGATTCTGGTGTGCAGCGGGGTATTGCTGTCTCTGTGGTCGGATTGGGGGAATTGGCTGACAGGTATGTGGTACCTGAATTGTCGCTGGTTTCAGATACTGGTTTGGCGCCAATTCAGCTGGACAGCACTGTGGTCGGATCGGGGGAACTGGCTGACAGGGATGTGGTCCCAGGTAATGAAATTGCTGATGTTTTTGTCCCCAATTTGGGTAAATTGGGTGAAGTTTCAGTGAAAAATTTTCAGGATAACTGTGTGCTATTGTCGGATGGGGTTATGGAGGAGGGAATGATTGCTGTGGGTGTTGTAGATGCTGAATCAGTATTTACTGAATCCATGAAGGTGTCTGAGATTGCCCATTTGCGTAGCACTGTAGTTGAGAAGGGTGTGCCGGTGCCTTCTGTAGGTGGATTCTCTGGTGTGTTTCTGCAGCCTATGAGTCAGAAGAATTTGGAGGCGGAACCTACTTGTAACAAGGTTCAGCACAGGGTCCAGGACAGTAGCCTTATATTGGAAGATGGTTCTGTCAAGCAGTTTGCTGTTGATCCAGAGATGATTAATTCTAGCGGTAATTCTCAGCTTCATAAGAGTTCAAATAAACCTGAATTTCCTGAAACTGGGATGCAGCTTATTGAGAATGCAATAGATGTTGCTGTTGAGGGGCTGCTGGAAGAAATAAGTGCTAAGTTTATTGCTGAATCTGATGAGGGTACGGGTGTTTCTGAGTTAAGTCGGGCTGTTGTGGCTGACTCCAGTTCGGTGGATGGGGACATCTGTGTTGATGCCGAATTGGTTAAGAATGTGACTGACAGTGGGTATTCAGTTGAAGAAGGGAATTGTAAACCGGTGTGGCTCTCTTCTTCTTGTACTGCGCAAGAGGTTCAGGATGGTGATTGTTCTCTGTCTGTTCCAGAGGAACAAGAATGTGCTGGCCCAAATCTTCAAGGATTATCGCGTCAAATGTTGCAATCTTTATGTAAGAAGAATGGTATTCGTGCTAATATTTCCAATGTGGCAATGGGGAATGCTCTTAAGTTATTGGACAAGATCATTGGATGGGAGGAGATCAACTTACATTCAATGTCTGACCCAAAGGCGCGGGAAAATAGAGCAAGTGCTAGGATTGCAGCCATGGGGGACTCTCATATTATGGAGAAAGCACAGAAGATGGTGGCCAAAAAGAATTCTTTGGAGTCAGGTAATTGTTTATCGTTTACATCGTTTTCAGATTCTACTATTATCTCTCGAGTGACAAACTTAGGTGTTTCTATGGGTAGAGATAATTCAGCTATTGCTTCTTCTGTTACTGCTATTAAAAATATAGAAATTGATAGGCTTAGGGTATCGGCGAAAAGCCCTATTACTAAAGGTAAGAACTCCTCACCTAAGATTAATCTGGTTGAGGAGGATGATGAAGTTTTAGAAGCAGACCTCTGTTACGTTTGTGAAGAATTTAAGGAGGGTGAGAATGAGGAAGGAATTGATCATATTTGTTGTGATCTAACTGCAGTGCCCCGTAGGAAAAAATCCTATCTCAGAAAAATTAATATGGGGGATTCAAAAAAACCTAAGACACCATCGAAACTAAGTCTCAAATGAAAGGGATTTTCTGGAATAGTAGAGGTCTTGGAGACTTGGCTAAACATAGGTATTTGGAGGATATGGTTAAAGAGGAGCAATTAGATTTTATTGCTCTTATGGAAACGGGTCGGGATCAGTTTCCAGACAGGACTCTTAGAAAATTATGCGGTGGCAAAGAATTTATATGGCACTGCATGGCTCCGCATGGTCGGTCTGGGGGAATGCTCCTCGGGGTAGATCTTATGGTGTATGATATTGGGGCCATCGACGAAGGGAATTTTTATGTAAAGTTCACACTTCGTAATAAAGATGATGGTTTCAAATGGGCCTTAATTGCGCTTTATGGTCCCGCACAAAAGAACATAAGGAGACGTTTTTAACAGAGATGGCGCATATTTGTAGTAAAGAATCTTTACCGTATATCATTGGTGGGGACTTTAATATCATGCGTCGACCGGAGGATAAAAATAAGGGTAACTTTGAAACAAAATGGCCGGATCTTTTTAATATGGTCATTCAGTCTCTATGTCTTAGAGAGATAAATATGTCTGGTCGCCAATATACTTGGGCGAGTAGCGGGGATAATCCAACTTTTGAAAAATTAGACAGGGTGTTGGTATCTACTGAATGGGAGCAAAAATTCCCACTCTCAAGGGTACTCGCTAGAGATAGAAGTCACTCAGACCATACACCCTTGTTATTGAACACTGGGGCTTCTACCCATAATAGAAAGGCACCTTTATTTAAGTTCGAACGGGCCTGGCTTATTAGAGAAGGTTTTTATGAATTGGTTGCTGATAAGTGGCAATCAGAGACGAGAGGGATGAATGCGATTAACCGATGGCAGAATAAGATAAGATCTATTCGTCAATTTTTGAGAGGTTGGGCCAAAAATACTGCTGGCCATAACAAAAAGGGGAAGAAGAAGTTCATTTCAATGATTGATGATCTAGATAAAAAGGCAGAAGGTACGATTCTATCGGATCAGGAATTAAACCTGAAGCATTACCTAAATGAGCGACTAGTCCACTTGTTAAGGGAAGAAGAAATCAAATGGCATGAGAGAGCAAAAACCAAACATCTATTAGAAGGAGATGATAACACTCACTATTTCCATTTAGTTGCTAATGGGAAACATAGAAAACAACATATATTCAAGTTGGATCAAGAAGATGGCATAATAGTGGGTGATGCTAAATTAAAAGCATACATCACAAACTATTATAAAAGGTTGTTTGGACCGCCAGAGACAAATAATTTTAGTCTAATGGAAAATCAAAATCAAGATTTCCCTCATGTAACACAGGAAGAAAATGACTTCCTTGTTGCACCATTTACTGAAAAAGAGGTTAAAGAGGCGGTATTCCAAATGGAACATAATAAATCGCCTGGTCCTGATGGCTTCCCAGCAGAATTTTATCAGGTGTTCTGGGACATTATTAAGGGGGACCTAATGGCTTTGTTCACGGATTTTTATTACGACCGTTTACCTCTGTATAGTCTCAATTTCGGAATAATTACTTTACTGCCTAAAGTTATAGCGGCGACAAAAATTCAACAATACAGACCGATATGTTTGTTAAATGTGAGCTTTAAAATATTCACTAAGGTGGCTACAAATAGACTTATGGGAGTAGCCAGTAAAGTGGTTCGACCTTCGCAAACAGCTTTTATGCCAGGTCAGAATATTATGGAGGGAGCGGTGATTTTACACGAGACCATTCATGAACTGAATTCTAAAAAGCTCAATGGAGTGATTCTGAAGATTGACTTTGAGAAGGCTTATGATAAGGTCAATTGGTCTTTTCTTCGGCAAACCCTCCGTATGAAGGGATTTTGCCAAAGATGGTGCTCGTGGGTCGAAACGTTTGTTTCTGGAGGTAGTGTGGGTATCAAAGTTAATGATGATATTGGACACTATTTTCAAATGAAAAAAGGACTTAGGCAAGGTGATCCCATGTCACCCATTCTTTTCAATCTTGTGGCAGATATGCTCTCTATATTGATTAAGAGATCAAAAGACGATGGACAGGTTAGGGGGGTAATACCACATCTGATTGAGGATGGTTTATCCATTCTGCAATATGCAGATGATACGATCTTGTTCATGGATCACGATATTGAGCAAGCTAAAAACATGAAGTTATTGCTTAGAGTGTTTGAACAATTATCAGGTCTGAAGATTAATTTTCATAAAAGTGAGATCTTTTGCTTTGGTGAAGCTAAACATTATGAACAAATGTATACTACTTTGTTTGGCTGCGGGTTAGGATCTTACCCGTTTAGGTATTTAGGTATCCCGATGCACTTTCATAAGCTTCGTAATGCAGATTGGAGTGTCATCGAGGATAGATTCAAACGTAAACTAAGTACATGGAAGTCCAAACTTCTCTCATATGGGGGCAGACTCATCCTATTAAATTCTGTTCTGAGTAGCCTTCCTATGTTCATGATGTCTTTTTTTGAAATCCCAAAGGGCGTCCGTCAAAGACTGGATTTTTATCGATCAAGTTTTTTTTGGCAGGGGAATTCTGATAAGAAAAAATTTCGCCTTGCGAAATAGAATATTCTGTGTCGTCCCAAAGATCAAGGAGGTTTAGGAATAACTAATCTTGAAATCAAGAATAAATGCCTCTTAAGTAAGTGGCTATTCAAATTACTAAATGAGGAGGGGACTTGGCAGTCTTTACTCAGGAATAAATATCTGAGTTCAAATTGTTTATCCCAGGTACAAATCAAACCTAGGGATTCACATTTTTGGAAAGGGATTCTCAAGGTTAGGAACATTTTCCTAAGTTGTGGAACATTTCACATTCAGGATGGGTCACAAACAAGGTTTTGGGAAGACAAATGGGTCGGATCTAAACCACTCAATGAACAATTTCCTAGTCTTTTTAACATTGTCAATCATCCTCATAGCACGGTGGCAAGTGTTATGACGCAAATGCCACCCAGAATTACTTTTCGACGGGCTCTAGTGGGGGATAGATTGACAGCATGGCATTACCTAGTAGCAAAAGTAGCTAGTATTAAGCTCATAAATGGAAGGGACACTTTTACGTGGGATCTACATGGACATGGTCAATTCTCCATACGGTCTATGTATATTTATCTAATGAACCATGGTATTCCGTTCAATAGTAAGTTCATTTGGAAACTTAAGGTTCCTTTGAAAATTAAGATTTTCCTTTGGTATGTTCAGCAAGGTGTGATCTTAACCAAAGATAACCTAGCTAAAAGGAATTGGACTGGGAGTCATAAGTGTTGTTTTTGTAATAGCAATGAAACAATCAGGCACTTGTTCATTGATTGCCAAAGATGCCAAAAATATTTGGCGAATTATTCAAATTGCTACTGGGTTAACTGCACCAAGATCTATTTTGCACATGTTTGGACATTGGTTATCAGGCTTTGACAAGTTAGAGAAAAGAATGATTTTTGCGGGGGTTGCAGCTCTCTTGTGGGCTATTTGGTGCACACGCAATGATATACTATTTAAAAACAAACAACATTCTTCTTGTCTGCAGGCTATTTTCAGAGGGACATACTGGTTGCGATTTTGGGCACAGCTGCAGCATGAGAACTCAAGGGAACCTATCCGGTTGGTGAGCAAAATTCTGGAAGTCGTCGCGTTACAAATATTTGCCAAGAATGGATGGTGGAATAATAATAGACTTTGTCTCTGATTTTGTTTAGTTTTCAGTTTTCCCTGTATTGTATTGGTGACCAGCTTGCTAGCTGAATACTTTGTATTTTGGTCGTATGCTTTATGCAGAGACCGGGATTTCTTTCCCATTATCTAAAAACTCGAAGCCTTCCTCTTCAGACAATGCTTGTTCCCAGTAACCACACACTTTGAATCGTGAATCTCATAGCTATGAATGTAGCTGTAATAAGGTGGTAGGCGAGATTTCCACACTAGGACTTCAAGTTTCCCATGGGGTGTAACACTTCCAGAGAATATCTCTAGGAAGGTAATTTTGGGAGCGTCTTCATGTGCAAGCCCTACTCGACATTGGCCGTAGAGTTCACAATATATACTACTTCCAGATATTCTTGGAAGTAAAGCATGTTTTCTTTTCATCCCAAAATCGCTAAGTTGTAGCTGATTCCTCCCCCTGAGGCATTCAAGAACCCTGCGCCAATGCCGCGTGTCATCACCAGCTCTCAGATAGTAAGCCAGGCTGTTTGAATCTATGAAAGGCCCAAAATACTCTGTGCCATAATACTCGTCAAATATCTCCACTGCCATGGATGCTAGCTTTGGTTGGTCTTCGGGATTCGAGCTTCCGAATGCAAGCACCCTGAAGAAGTACCAGTGTGCTTCTCGAGACAAAAACCTTAGACGGAGAGGTTGCGTCGTTCCAAACTTTGCGACCTCTTCAGATCGACTTGTGATTACGATTTTACTGCCTGGTGAAAAGCCGCCTCGAGAGGCAGAGTACAACTTTCTCCATGCATTCTCATTGACATCCCCAACTAGCTCAATAACAACCAGGAGCCTTTCTTCATTTGAGGTGGAGGTATGTTGATGTTTGATTACTCCTCCATCTCTTAGGGTGCATGGATTTTCTTCTCTAAAATCATTCTCACTAAAAAAGATAATACGAGAAAAGTGGCTGCACACTCTTTTGTCTAAGCAAACATGCTCAACAAGTGTGCTCTTTCCAACTTTTGCTGCACCGATAATTGGTAGGACACCCAAGTTGTCAGCCCCCAGAGGTTCTCTATCCAACAAGAAATTGACGACCCGTTCCATCTCCATCTGGCGGCCAAACATGCAGTTCTCCATAAACATATACATGCTATACGGTTGGCGACACCTAGGAGGGTAGTTGTTTAGAAATATAACAAATTCATTCATACCAGTAACAGTCATCTCTACACTTTGGAGCATCTGTTCCAACTCATCTTTTCCATGCCTACTACCAGTATAGAAACAAACACGCTTGCCAGAATTGAATTTTGACAGGGAAGAATAGCTCACTTCATCGCCTTTATGGGCTTGGCATCTAAACTTGTCGAGCACGTAGTAGCCCCTGTACATCTCTTCTCTCAGCACGTTGAGCTGTTGAAGCATGGCATGGCTTGTGACGTGCCTTCCCTCGGCCTCCTCGACGGCAACGCGAACCCGGAGCAGCATCAGCTGTAGTCTCTGCAAGCTCTCCTTCTTGGACGACGCCAGTGGCTTGCAGTATTTGTCGATCAAGAAGGAGAGGGATCTACTGGCGAGTTCGCCTATGATCGCAGAGATGAACGTCTCCATTGGGAAACCTCTCTGGCTCTCTCTCCAAGAGATCAAAGAAGTGATAATAAATATTTGTGATGCGAAATACTCTTGGTTTCGTGTCAAAGTTGTTGCTTTGATTTCTTTGACGGGAAGTGGAGAGGAAACAGTCTACACGTTTGGTAAAAAGCTCAGAGTTTACTTTTCTTAGCTAGTAGCATTATGGTAACCATTTTAACAGGTAGCCAATTTTATATTTTTTTAGGATTAATTCACAATTCTAAAATAATATCTTGCTCAGAATATTCTACAAACCTAGGAAATTAAATGTTAATTTTGATTTGTTTCCAACTAAATTCAGTCATCAAGTTATAAATTTGATTTTATAATGCGTGTTTTGATCAGCACGAAGGTTCAACAAGTTCTATGTTCAATGAAAATCAAAGAGACGAAATGATACAATACCTTTCAATCAAGTGTTTCGAGAAGTTGAATGATGATTATTTGTGTGCGTTAATTCTATTTATAGTATATATGTGTGATATTATGTAACGTCCTAAAACTTTAAATAAAATAAGAATGGAAACATTAAATTTTGAATATGATTTATTTCTGAATTTTCTGGCATTATTTTTCTTTCTTAGAATTATTGTTCTAAAGAAAAAGGCCTTTTATAATGAATTAGTATAAAGATAAAAGTAAAAAATAATAGTAAAAATATCAAAAATTCATAAAAGTTATATTTATTATATAAAATATCTGGAACTCTTGTTCCAGCAGTCAAAAGCATTATCGAGATATTAATTGATGATATGAAATGTATATTAATGATGTTTGACTAAAAACAGTGTAATGTCAGATTTTTGTAAAACTCTAAAGAGTTTACCTTGACCTGAAATTTTTACCATATCATCCTCATAGAGTTTTAACCTTCAGTAAAAATATCAAAAATTAATATTCATATTCAGTGCCTTTTAAAATTCAAAAACTGCAAACTGGAAAATATGGAAATTGCAATGTGAAAATTATTATAAAATAAATACTCAAGATGTAAATCTGAAATTTGTACACAAGACCACTTAGACAATGATAAATCTTCTTGTTTTCTACCTCTCACAGCCGGAGATCCACCGCCTCTGCAGTCTGCACCTTGTCGCATCTCCGGTCAAGCGCTGCAATTAAACACCCAAG
Source organism: Guadua angustifolia (assembly GCA_036346375.1). Classification (NCBI taxonomy): domain Eukaryota; kingdom Viridiplantae; phylum Streptophyta; class Magnoliopsida; order Poales; family Poaceae; genus Guadua; species Guadua angustifolia. The sequence goes on along the minus strand of CM070512.1, from coordinate 55,169,304 downwards.
GCCGAGCCACGTCGCTTCGGCCACGCCCAGAACCGCGCCTCCTTCCCCAATTACGGTGAGCACCAGTGGAAAGGGGTAAAACCCAAATAGCCGCTTCGGTAAATCATTTCTTGATTCCTTCGGTTTACACCATCCTCTTGCTCTTCTAAACTCAATCAATCCTTCACTTATTTACAGCTTTCTTCAGCCAAAAACTTGCCGCCGCAGAAGTTCAGTTGGGATGTGCTTTCGAAAAAAAAAAGTTCAGTTGGGATGACAGAGGAGTTGGATCTAGCCGGTTTATGACTGAGTTGCAGGGAAGTGGAGAATGACTGTGCCGTATATAGAGAGGTTTTGGAGCGGGGACACCGAGGACTAGACTCTAATTTATGAGGATTAGTCTGACATAAATCTACTTCTAAGTTAGCTAGCTTTAGCGTCCGTGCACGAGAGACAGAGAACAATTTTAGTACTTAGATCATACGCGTATCTATCTATCAATACCTCTGTAGAACTAGATAATTAGGCACTCTGAAATAGCTCTCACAATAATTAGAAAGATTTAGCTCCATCTGGTGAATCTAAGCTACAACGGCTCAAATTAAAATACAGAATCCATATCAAAAAATATAAAAAACTAAAATTCTAAATATGCACTTCGAGGAAGCTTCCACGTTAACTAGAAAGATCTACTCGTCTATCTAGTGAACCCGAATTATAATCGCTCATATCAAAGAAAGAATCTATATCAAAGTATGTGACAGGGCAATTAATGTATCATGGATTGCATGCTTCGTGGAGTATGAGCTCTAATTGTGATCCGGACACAAATATAAGATCAATTTGTATAAACAGTAAGGATCGAGTCCGTGTGGTGCAGCGAGTCCAACAAGAACAAGGCTTAAATTAGGCTGTGTTTGTTTAGACTGGTGCTGGAGGAGAAGCTGCTGGAGCTGGAAGAAACTAATTGGCCTGCTGGAGCTGGATGAGGATGGCAATTTTTCGTAAATAATAGTTAAGTTGTAAGGGTACCAGGGAAGTGGGATTTTTAGAAGCTCCAGCCAGCCCGAGAAGCATCGTTTTCCTTGCTTCTCTCGCGTAGTGCAAATTAGGTTGGGGCTTCTTCTCTCTGTCTAGCTAGAAAAATACTGTTTGTTTTGGTTTATGGCTTATAGAGGTCTAGAAGCCAAATAAACTCAAGCTCAAATCTAAACAAACATAGCCTAAGAAGAGTCCGAGTGCCAAGAATTTAATAGCTAGCATATGCTGCGTACATACACCCCTTTTTATGGTGTGAATATGTACTGCACGCTTTTTAAGATGCCGTTTAGTTCTGAATGGAGGGGTGCGGATTAAAAATAATACATTCTTTTAATACATAAAGTATTTTTTAAAAAATATGGCTAGCTCGTTTGGGATAAATGACTATAAGCACCCACATAAATCCTATGATTATAAATTCTAAAAATCCCTACATTAATCAAGAAATATTAGCGCTATAAATTAATTAGAGAAAATCATATGTGTTGTTCATACAATGCATGGAATTAAAAAAATGGCCTATCAAATATAACTCCAAATGCAAAGTTAAATAAAAAATAAGGTTTGTCGAGGAGCCTGCGAGTGGAAACACGAAACAGCAAGTTCCCTGGCGCCTCCTACTTGGATTTGTCAGGGAGCCTGCAATAGAAACAAGTTCCCTGGTGCCCTGTACAAGAAAATCTAACCGGAGACTAGACGCCATGCATCCACATGCAACAGTCAGCGTCCGATCAGCAAAACCGAGAAGGAATGAATCCAATTACATTAAGAACAAAATTAAAACTGGAAATAAATTTAATCCGCACTTGCATTTGTTATATCTCTTATATCTATAAAAAATTGATCTGCACAGATATAATCTACATCCACCAAAATAAGTGGTGGGTTCCTTCTCCTTTTCTTCCAATTAATGTGAGGATTTTTAGATATTTTCTTTTCATAGGATTATTATGAAATTTTCTTGCTTTTAAAGCGAAGGAGATATCTTGAATATCACCAATTGTTTTTACTTATATTGATAAACCAAAAAACTATGTAAGCAAGTGATTATATTATACGCGAGCAAAGACTATAGGGAATATAGGAAACAGAGTAGAAAAGAAAATGCACATGTGCTGTACAATAACACTACAATATCCACTACAACAAGCATCACAATATGAGTGTTTCGCATTACATGTACAGAAAATTTTACTTGAGCAAACTAACTCAAAGCTTTCCTCTTCTGACAACGCTTGTTCCCAGTAACCACACACTTTGACTCGTGAATCTCACAGCTACAAATGTAGCTGTAATAAGGCGGTACGTGAGATTTCCACAGTAGGACCTCAAGTTTCCCATTAGGTGTACCTACACTTCCAGACAATATCTCTTGCATGGTAATTTTGGGCGCTTCTTCATGAGCAAGCCCTACTCGATCTTGGCCATAGATTTCACAATATGTACTATCTCCAGGTATTATCGGAACTAAAGTATTTATTCTTTTCACCCCAAAATCACTTGAACATCTATAGGTAGCAGCTGATTCTTCTGATGCTTCTCCCTGAGGCATTCAAGAACCCTGCGCCAATACTGCGCATCACCACTAGCTCTAAGAGAATAAGCCAGGCTATTTGAAAATATGAAAGGCCCAAAATACTCTTTGCCAAAATACTCGTCAAATATCTCCACTGCTATGGATGCTAGCTTTGGTTGGTCCTCGAGATTTGAGCATCCGAATGCAAGCACCCTGAAGAAGTACCAGTGTGCATCTCGAGACAAATACATTAGTTGGAGAGGTTGTGTGTTCCAAACTTTGAGACCTCTTCATATCGACTCGTGATTACGATTTTGCTGCCTGGTGAAAAGCAGCCTCGAGTGGCAGAGTACAACTTTCTCCATGCATTCTCATCGACATACCTAGCTAGCTCAATAACAATCAGGTGCCTTTCTTCATTTGATGAGGAGGTACGTTGATGTTTGATTACTCCTCCATCTCTTAGGGACCATGGTTTTTCTTCACTAAAATCATTCTCACAAAAAAATATAATACGGGAAAAGTGGCTGCACACCCTTTCGTTGAAGCAAACATGCTCAACAAGTGTACTCTTTCCAACTTTTGCTGCACCGATAATTGGTAGGACACCCAAATTGTCAGTCCCCGGAGGTCCTCTATCCAACAAGAAATTGACGACCCGTTCCATCTCCATCTGGCGGCCAAACATGCACTTCTCCATAAACATATACATACTATACGGTTGGCGACACATAGGAGGGTAGTTCTTTAGAAATATAACAAATTCATTCATACCAGTGACAGTCATCTCTACACTTTGGAGCATCTGTTCCAACTCATCTTTTCCGTGTCTACTGCCAGTATAGAAATGAACACGCTTGCCAGAATTGAATTTTGATAGGGAAGAATAGCTCACTTCATCGCCATCATAGGCTTGGCATCTGAACTTGTCGAGCACGTAGTAGCCCCTGTACATCTCTTCTCTCAGCACATTGAGCTGTTGAAGCATGGCTTGGTTTGTGATGTGCCTCCCCTCGGCCTCCTCGACGGTGACGCGAACCCGCAGCAGCATCAGTTGTAGTCTCCGCAGGCTCTCCTCCTTGGACGACGCCGGCGGCTTCAAGTATTTGTCAATCAAGAAGGATAGGGATCTGCTGGTGAGTTCGCCTATGAATGCAGAGAGGAATGTCTCCATTAGGAAACCCGTCTCTCTCTCTCTCTCTGCTTGGTCCTTATAAGATGTTGCAACGAATCAACAGGGGCAGAGAAAAATATGTCGTCTCTGAAACTTTTATTGTGGCAATTGGTAATTAATATGCTGGTTGGGGAACCTCTCCTCCTCTTATAGAGAGGCACTGCAATATGAAACTATAGATCACCGAGAGCTAACCAACTTTCTTTTTTAGTGCCAAGTGTTTATACTATCTTTCACTATAGAATATCTTGTGTGTTCAAACAAGCAATGAATGGTACGCAGGAAGTCAATAGCAGCCGGCGAGCCATATATATCTTATTGGCTTTGCATGTGTAGACGTGGGGCATAGGCACGACAGACCGCAGGCCAGCCCGGTATACCGTGCCAGTCTCACTTACCTTTAGAGTCCAGGTACACACATTAGTAAGTCGTGCAGATTTAGTTCCGTTCCATTTACGTTAATACGAGGAGATGAAAGGAGACGGATATGTATGAAGCTAAGACAGTGAACACAATTATTAGAGAAAAAGACCTAAATTTTATTCGCTCTACTTGAGAACACGACCAACTGATTGATATCTCGGATGGTGGTTTCTAGGCCTCCAATAATCTGCTGCAGCTCTTTCGCAGTCTGACAACTGCCACTAGACAAATAGACAACACTTTGCAAGATTGAATCCAGACAGGGCAAAAGAGTGACTCACCTGGTGCTGACCTTTGGCCTTGTGTTCCAACAAGTACTGAATAGTTGGAAGTCAACTGCAGCTCCATGTTGAGAACTTGCGGTCAAATATGGATCCACCGTCACTAAAATGGATCACCAAGAGCTAGCTGAGGGAAATTGTGTTGTCTGAAACTTTTTACAGTGCCAAATGTTAGCCTTATCTTTCACTATGCCTCGTGTTCCAACAAGTAATGAATAATTGGAAGTCAACTGCAGCTTATTGGGTTTGCAGATATAATATGCAGGCCACGTTGCTTTCGCTGCATTTTTAGTACCACTCAACTTAATTACTGGTACAACCCATACAGAATGGAATCTATGAGGTGAGCATATAAATCAAACCATCAAATCTCTAAGTAATTTAGGGTACACCAAGGATCCGCAAAATCACGATTTGCACCATACAGTAAGAGATTATTCTGCCTGAATTCTCTGATGCTTGCAAGAGCCATGCTCCAGAACGGAGCGTTGAAATTTGCTTTCAGTAGTCCACTGAAGATGGTTGGTCCAATGAAGCACACATTCGTCTCCCTGGCCATGTCCATGTCTATTGATGCCAACTTTGGGTGCTCATCTGTATACATGCTTCCAAATGTGCGTACCTAGAAGTACCAATACGCTTCACTAGTAAGCGTAGTACTCTAAGAGGTTGCGTGGTACCAAAACTCGTGATCTTGTCAGATTGGCTTGAGACTATAATTTTAGTACCACTTGCAATTAATGCGAGTGTTGTACAGTGAGTACAATCTAATATATATCTATCCACGAGAAGTACCTGATTGACTGATGATATATACATTTGAATCATCTCTTTTGCTACTATTATTGAGCATGCACCCTATATTTGCTTCAATCTCGGACAATTCTTTATCACATGACCTTTCTCGCCACATAGACAGTATACATGTGTGCCTTTGCTTTTATCATTCTTCTTCCAATAACTCTTGTTTTTGCTTGCAACACCTACCGCAGCCAATGCTTGATCACTTCGTTGTTTTTTAAGGACTCTGCCTCTAATAGATATACAACTGCCTTAGTGAAGTTGAGAGTGTCTTTTCCGACGAGAATATTCATCCCCAATTGCTCCTAATATGTTGGTAGAGATGATGCCAGTATGACAAATTTATCACTCATGCACCTTAATTTTCTCATCCACACTAATCAACTGTATGATAAGCTTGCTGAAGACATTGAGATGGTCAACGAACAATGTACCTTTCACCAAGCACAATCTATACAATTGTCATTTTAGCACCCACCGGTTTGCCAGCAACTTTGCTATATACAATTCTTCTAAGTCCTTCCAAAATTTATGCGGTGAATTCTCCTTGATCACCAAGTATTTTACCTCATTGGAGAGACATAGTCGAATTGTACTAATAGCCTTCTGATCTATAACCTTTCATTCTTCAGCAGACATCTTTTCCGGTTTATCCTCTTCAAAAGCAGTACAAGGATATCCTCCATCACATATTGCTACATCACATATTGCTATATCACATATTGCTACATATTGCTACAAGGATATCTTCAAACTAGTTAACTCTCGCTGGACAAGGATATCCTCCATCACATATTGCTACATTCTCCCCCCATCAATTTTCTACTTGATTCCAAGTCACTGACATCGATCTTTATTTTATGCCACTTGATGCTTTTTAGATCTTCTCATAAATCTGATTAATTTGGGCAAAGCTTTGATACCATTTGTTACACTCTAATACATGTACAGAAAATTTTGTTAGTTAATCTTGATGTTTAGAGTTTGGTAGTTGGTTGGTTTGTTTTCAGTTTATGTTTTGTTAAGTCTGGAGTCTTGTTATCTTCAGTAGTTGATGTCGTATGGTGCTGGGAGTCTCAGCAAAAGAGTTTTAGTCATTGCCGGATGGTGAACAGTAATCGTCTAAGTTGTCCAAGTAGATTAGTTTTTTGTTAGAGTTGAGTCGGGTAAAAGAAATCTGAATGCAAGGTTGTTATCCAGAGTTGGTTGTAATCCATAGAATATATAAGAAAAGGAAAAAACACACTACCAGAAAAATGTATATCAGTGGCGGTTCGTAACTACCATCATTGACGGTTTTAGAACCGCCATTGATATTATTATCAGTGGTGATTCTAGCCAAAAACCGTCACTGATAACTATCAGTTTAAAAACACTAAATTAGAGGGGACATCCCAGGAGATCACCCATCCTAATACTACTCTCTCCCAAGGACGCTCAATTTCAGAAATGTGATTGGATTTGGACGTTTTTAACATCACATAAGGACTTCCCAGAAAGTCACCCATCCTATTACTACTCTCGTCTAAGCACGTTTAACTTCGGAGTTCTTATAAGATTTAGTACTTTAGTGGTGTTATGATCATATCTGACATATAATGCGTCCCTCCTCCCCTTAACCCCGTGAAGCACCCAAACACTAATTTCCAAATATTTCAAATTAGTAAACTACAGAGGTAATTAGCAAAATTTAAAACTTTCAAATTTAATTTCCATAATCTTGACAATTAATTATGCTTGCAATATATGTGCCATTACTATTCATGAAACTTGTAAAAACACCATAACTTTTGACTCGTACCTTCGATTTTAGTGTTCTTGTGCATTCTAGAATCATCACACGATGAGCTCTCCAGTTATATTCTTTTGGGCGCCGATTCTAATTTTCAAATATGAAATCCGAGCATTTTTGTTAAAATGGCCATAACGTTTTACTCGTAACTCCGATCGAGGCGTTCTTTGGCTCATTTGAAAGATAATGAAAAGTTGCACTCGTATTTCATAAGTGCACAAAAATTAGATGGTCAGATCCTGATAGTTTGTGCAAGTGCATGCGTGGCGATGAAATTCCAAGAAAAGGTCGTTTAGGGCCTCAAAACGGCCTCCGAAGTTTTGAATATATTTCGGTCGTTCTTTTCAATTATTGCAAATAGAATATTAGTTCCAATTATTTGTGGAATATTATTTAATTTCAATTCTTTCAAATTAGAAGGCTGGAGAGGGAATTAGCAATATTGAAAATTTTCTATTTTTATTATTTGTGGCGGTCTCAAATTAAAACCGCCACTGATAATATTATCAGTGGCGGTTTTAGCCAAAAACCGCCACAGATGCTCACATTATCTATGGCGGTTTTTGGCTAAAACCACCATAGATAATCACATTATCAGTGGCAGTTTTAGCCAAAAACTGCCACTGATACTCACTTTATCAGTGGCGATTTTGGCTAAAACCGCTACAGATGTATTTGTGGCGGTTCCAATGAAAAACCGCCACTGATAATGTATTATTTGTGACGGTTTCAAATAAAAACCATCACAAATAGTTTTCTCACCATTTTTTTTAAAAACTACCATTGATAATGCTAGTTGTGACGGTTCTAGGAAAAACATCACAAATAGAGTGTCACATATGTGTTGTTTTGTGGTAGTGATAGTAGAAAACCTATGCAGGATTGGCAACACCATCTTTTGATCTTCTCTATGTTTGCTTTGCTCTGTGTTCTGTGCACAGGGAAGAAACTCTGAAGAAACTGCATGTATCTGCTATTTTGTCTTACCAGACTTCAGAACTTGTGAGTCCTTGTTCTTACAAGTTCCAACATTTGGTATCAGAGCTACCAAATCCTGAAGATCATGTCAAGCACATCCTCGCCGAAAACCTTTGGCCCTGTAGCTAGCCTAGAGGCTATTAGGATCCTACTTGTATTTTTGGCATCCAAGGGCTTTAAGCTTTATCAAATGGATATCAAGAGTGCATTCCTCAATGGATATATTGAGGAAGAGATGTATGTCAGACAACCTCTAGGATTCGAGAACCCCAAGTACCCAAACCATGTCTTCAAACTTTCTAAAGCTTTGTATGGACATAAGCAGACCCTAGATCTTGGTATGAGAAGCTTAAATCTTATCTTCTTAGTCATGGTTTTAAGATGGGTAAAATAGACAAGACTTTGTTTGTCAGACACTAGGATTCTAATTTTCTTCTCATCTAGATTTATATGGACAATATTATCTTTGGTGGCTCTTCGCACTCTCTTGTGTCTCGTTTTTTAGAAGTGATGAGCACATAGATCAAGATGAGCATGATGGGTGAGTTAAGCTACTTCCTTGGCTTCCAGATCAAGCAGACTCGGGAGAGTATTTTCTTCCATTAAGGCAAGTATACTAAAGATCTCCTGATGTGCTTTGATATGTCTGATGGGAAACTGAAGATGACTCCTATGGCTGCCAATGCTGTTCTTGAGCCTGACAAGAATGACGAGCCAGTTGATCAGAAGGACTTCAGGAGCATGATCAGGTCCCTCTTGTATATCACTGCCTTGTGGCCAGACATACATTTTGATATTTGTCTGTGTGCTCGATTTCAGGTTTCTCCTCATGCCTCTTACCTTCAAGGGGTGAAGCACATCTTCTGGTACCTTTGATATACCATTGACTATGGTATTTGGTACTCTTCCTCTTCTTGTCAGTCCCATAAAGCCTTTTTCGATGTAGACTTTGCTGCCTATAGAATAGATAGAAAGAGCACTTCTGGCACTTATCACTTCATTGGCTCTTGTCTCTTGGTCATCTAGAAAGCAGTCCAAAGTTGCACAGTCCACCGCTGAGGCCGAGAATGTTGCAGCCGCTAGTTGCTATAGTTAGGTGCTTTGGATGAGATCGAACTTGTGGGACTTGGGTTAGACGTAGATAGTGTTCCACTTTTCTGTGACAACACTTCTACTATTTGCAATGCTAAGAACCCAGTGCAACATTCTAGGACCAAGCATATAGACATCAGATATCACTTCCTTAAAGACTATGTGGAGAAGGGTGACATAGTGCTTCAGTTTGTAGAGAGTGACCACCAGATTGCCGATATATTTGCCAAGCCTTTGGATAGCTCTAGGTTTGCAGCCTTGAGAGGAGAGCGTGGAGTTGTGTGCCCTTACGTCATATCTTGAGGGAGAGCTGGTTTGTATACTATGTACTATATATATTTCTTTTAGCATTTCCTTTTTTTGCATCTTCTGGGTGATATTAAGCTTATTTTAGAGTTCTGAGTTCACTTCATGTAGACTTCTAACATGCTTTGCATAGACCTCTCATCTTATGATATAGGTTGCTATTATGCACAATTAGTTGTTCTCTCTTCTCTCTAGGTTGAGTTCCCTCACAGTCTTATAAGTCAGCATGTTTTGGGCCCCTGAGTAGACAGGGTCTGTGTGCACTCCCTAGTTTGGGATCTAGAGTCAGTTTTCATTTGTCAGTCATTGTGGAAGATAAGAGCAAGTTTGAGCCATAGTGTTCTCTAATATCTTTTCTATACTCTATAGTCATCTAGTTTGTAGTTTCTCAACTTCTTATCCTCATTCCATATTTCTGGTTTTGATTGAGTTTTATTTGGACCTTTCTTGAGCTTAATTCTGCTAATAACTCAACTTGAACCAGATTTGTGCTCAAAGTTGATCCACTTGTTGAGGGGGAGTTTGAGAACCTACTTCATGCATTGCATATAGACTTCATTTTCTATTTTGATGAGCTTTGCCTATTATGAAAATGAGCTACTATTTTGAAAGACCATGTGGAGGTCTATCCTTGTGTGTGATGAGTAATTGACGAGTTTTGAGCTTGGTTTGATTTGAAATTGAGTTTGATTTGAAGTGAATTGGATTTGAAGCAATTTGAGTATTGGTTGCTTTTCCTAGTGCTACCGGCCTGGGGGCAGTAGCACCGGACCATTGAGCGCAATTATGTTCAATTAATGATTTTGGGATAATCATTGAATATCTTTGTGGGCATTGCTATGTGAAAGGTTTTTCCTTGTCTTTGATGGTTACAGGGCGACGGTGCTAGATCATGGTGAGGCGGAGGATGACCGGGACTAGGCGAGGAGCGTTGGAGGTCCAGACGGTCGGGAGATCGCCGAAAGATGATCAGAGATGGAGTCCGGGCAAGTCAAGAAGACAAGGAAAGGAGATGATGCTAGCTAGATGCCACGTGGATCAATGAGGGCCGTCGGATTGCAGTCTAGTTGATAGGTTAGCGGGTCTAGGTAGTATGCTTTGAAAACCGTGCATGAAAACCCAGTATGCGTGTGGGTTTTGGGTTAGCCCTTGTATGGCTGTGTGTGTGGGTTAATCCTAGCCCTTAGATGAGTTCTCTAGGGTTGAGGGACTCATCCAAGGGTGGTAGGTGACCCAAGAGTGTAGTATAAATAGGGGTGGAGGGGTGGCCTCCTCCCCTTGATGGTTTGAGTTGCTCCTTTGAGCTTTGCCCACATGAAATGAGGCTTTGTAAACCTTCCCACCATAAATACAAAAAATTTCTTTACATTATTGTGAATTTAAATTCCGCATTTACATTATGTCTTTACTTTACGCAATTTAAATTCAGCATTTACTTTCCCGCAATTTACATTCATGCAATTTGGATTTGCCTCCCCTCCTTTTAAATGCTGATCTTGGATGTTTTGAGTGTGCTCATATGGTTTTACATCTCTTTTGCACTCTTGGATTGAGTAGAGATCATCTTTTCTTTCAAGTTCCAACTCTGTCCAGAACTTATTTTTCGCGCAGCATTTAGTATTTGATTTTTATAAAAATATAGAAAAATTATTTTTGAGTGATTCTTATTGGAGAAGGTGCGGGACTCTGATATCCACTTGTATAAAAATTTTAGAGTCCACTTGTTGCACCGTTTGGGTGCCATGAGGTGAAAACTGAGCCCCAAACTTTCTGCTCGAAGTTCTTGACTAACTGTGTTCTTAGATTTTTCCTATTTTTTATGTAATTGTTTTTGAAGTGAAATTTTGTGAAGTTCTTCATGACTCTTTTTATCATAGGAATAAAAATTCTCAAAATTTCTTGAGCTGTAGAAACCCACCAACCACCTGTTCAAATTGAGGATAGATTCTGAAAATTCTGCTTTTGCTTTTCTGAAAGTGACTTTTATAATTTGAATTGATCTCCTTTCTAAAAGCAAGAGTTGAATTGATTCCTTCTCATTTTTGGATAGTAGACAACCAGAATTGTGACTCAAAAATCCTCACATATTTTATGGTACTTATCCATGCAAGTTAGGGGTACACATAGTTGTCTAGTTTTTTGGGTTTTTCACGATTTTCGTTGAGCTATCTTGTCGAGGTTTTAGTTGGAGTATTTTGGGGGAAAATTTGTTTGCGACCATTCACCCCCCCTCTGTTCGCCATCTCGATCCTTCATATTCATGCTATGCACCCTGCTACTTTTATGAATAAAACTGTTAGCTTAGATATGTCCAAGTTCATTTTATTTTATCTTGCTAAGCTTGTTAAAAAATAATGCTTTAAATTAAAACTTGATTAAACATGTTATTTTTACTTGCTATGTTTCCTCTCTAGGTGCATATGTTATTATTTGTGAAATTTCAGATTTCTACTAGAGTTCCTATAGCAACTTGGGTGAAACTAGGTTGATCCTTACTTGAGTCCTTCAAATGCTTATAAATCTATGTGCTAAAATGAGAAAAAATTGATTCCTTTTTGTACAAATTGATCTTGATACTTTACATTCACGAGGCTACTTCACATTGCATTTGGGATGAACTTGGAATGTATTGTGTATGACCAAGATCATTCTTTTAAGAGTTTATTTTGAGATTGGCGACTATGGCTTGAGTCAATTACACTTGAAAAATTCAAATAAAAAAGATAAGTGGGTAAAGAATGCAAATAATGTCAAACATTTGCACCCCATTATGTGCTTTGAAATCTTAAAACAAAATTTTGCATTAAAGATGATTGAGCACGAAGGACATTGTATGCACATCTGGCTTTCCCAAAGTGTTGAGTAGGTTGAACTCTAAGGTTTTCCATTTGATCCATTGAATAGCGGCGCTTCAAGTTTGGAAACTATGCTAAGTGTTGCACTAGTTAAATCATGCAAAAATGACAGTCTTATTTGTGCTTGCTAGCAAAATTGACATTTGCACTTGGACATGTATTATTTAGCATAATCTGAACTTGAGTAGTTTGGTTTCGTGCCCGGAATTCGAATTCTGAACACCCTGTGTGATACACCAGTCCAGGATCACGCTGGTGCTCACGGATACAACAGAGATGAATACCATCACACACACACAATGGAAATATAAATAGTAAGGTATTCAACTCATATTAGATTGTTAAGACCTTAAGGTCAGCCTTACAATTATAAAGACACGAAGGGCTAAGTTCAACATAAACTGTAACAGCCCAAAAATCTGATAACAGTAAAATATAATATTTAAACTTGGATGTGAATATTTTTATAATTTTCTTGATGTTCTTGGTTTTATTTGGATTTTCTTGGAATTTCTGTGTTGCAAGAAAAATCAAACAAAAGGGAAATAAAGAATGAAAAGAAGAAAAAGGCAAAGAAGCAAAAAGTAAAAAATTTAGAAAATTGCCATAAGAACCCTGAGCATATAAGTAAACCATTTTAGTCATCCCTTGAAATTTTATACATAGAATAATGAAGAAATAAAATAAAGAGTCAACTTTTAATTTAAAATAATGTATTGTCAGAATTTATACAACATTTATAAAACTTATCTGGATCTGTAAAAATTATTATGAAAACCTCAATGCTGGTTCTAAATCTAACAAAAATATAATAAATTAATAATGTGGTTTATGACTTTTTTAAATTCAAAAACTAAAACTCTGAAAAAGTGGAAATCGCATTGTCAGAATTTTTATTAAATAATGGAGTAAGGTTTTGAGCTTAAAATTTTACAATAGAATTCTTAGCTCAAATTAATCTAAAAACAATGTTTCAAAAATAATAGACTTCAATTGGTCTCAAATAAAAATCAAAATCAGAAACTAGAAATTAGAGTAGTCACTGTTGTAAGAATATTAATAATTTTTTGGTAACTTAGTTTAACCTCAGAATTTTACCATGCTTCAATATCTATCCAGTGACTTCGGTCAAAAAGTTTGAAAATTTTCTACTCAAATTTGACAGCCAAATAAATTCATGTACTGGACTTAGCCAAGTCGGAACTCAAATTCTGCCACCTCATTTCTCTGACATGTGGGTCGTCCTCCTTTTCCGTTCCGTTCCGTTCTGTTGGCGTGCAACGGATGAATCCAGCCGCTGACAAGTGGTCCCGGGGCCCCCTTGCCAGGCTCATCGCTTCTTCCCTGTTCGGCCGACTGGGGAGGCGAAGCCTCTCGATTTGCTCCAGTCAGCCGAGGTCATCCATTGAACCCCACCGAATTGTCACGTCCTCCGCGTCAGCATCGCTCAGCCACGCCTCACCTTGGCCATGTTTGTCCTCACTCTGTTCGTGCCATACCATTGCCATTATCACCCGCGCCACCTTGCCCTGCTCACACAGAACCAAGCCACGCCTCATATCGCTGAGCGATCAACCGAGGCCGGGTTCAACCATTTCGCAGCTATAAAAGGAGCACTATGTTCACCAGAGGCAGCGCTCAACTTCCCCCTCCACTCCTTCTATTCCTCAAACCAGCGCATGAAGCTCACTCTCTTTTCCGCCATTGCCAAAGAGCTTCCAAGCTCAAAGCCGAAACCGATTCGCACAAAATAAGAATCCATTTCCAAATTACTTCCGGATACATCATCTACACCTTATAAGGATCAATACCCCTCAAAAATATTTGAGCTTCTCCATGCGAAATGTCGCCGCCGCCGTGAGCTCATCTTCTCCAAAGCTGGTCGCCATTGGCAGAGCTCCTCCATTCATCTCCACCTCGGCCAATAGGTAAAATGGAACCTCTAACACCCCTTGATGCTTAACTTGCTACCGATTCAGTCCCTAATGTCTCTGTTCATCTGCTCTAGTGAGCTACCCTTTGCCCCACCGCCCCTCCTCGGCTACAGCTCACCTCCGACCTTCTCCAGCCGAATCGGTAACACCATCTTGTGCGTGTCGTCGTGCTTGACCTTCCCATGCTATCGCCGTCGCCGGAGAACCGCCGTAGTGCCGTCGCCGCCGTGCCCTGGATCACCTCTATTCTCTGTCTCACTGCCCGGTGGACCCCCCATGTCAGTGGCACAGAAGAAACTTCAGTGCAATAGGTAAAGGCGCCACTCAGTGGAGAAGACGTATTTTAATTTCTCAATATAATTTCAAATCGGTTAAATAATCAAATGTCTATATCTTTTGCATACTTAATCCAAATAAGATGAAATAAAATCCTATATTCATATAAAATAAGAAAGATTCTAAATATACAAAAATATTTAATTTTTGAGTTATAGATCAATTAATAAAATTTAAAGATGAGATAAACACTATTATGGACCTTATTGCACACATGAAAAATATAACTCCTAAAATCATAAAATAAATTTTAATGAGCTTCTGGAATTATGAGAAGCTCAGATATGCAAAAACATATAACTTTTGATCTATGTTTAATTTACTTACTTTGCAAACATTAGTAAGCCCTAATATGACCATTTATAAGAGTAAGTGCATAATAGCTCATAAAATAGTAAAAATACTTTGAATAGGTTCCTGAAATCAATAGAGACCCATTTATGTAAAAATATTTAAAGTGAAACTTAACTTGCATTCTTTTGATGAAAGAAAATGCAAATAACAACAAATAAATATGAAATCTATAGCGGTTAAAGTTAAAATAAAGTAAAAATAGTTTTAAAACACTTTTAGGATTGTACCCTGCTAATACCTGAAAAATGAATAAAGGATCATGTTTAGTGTAGTCGCAAACTTAAAATAAAACTTGATCCGATTTTAGCGTTACCTTTGTGATCATTTAGACTGTTTCAACAGCAGAGAAAATAACTCGTCTAAATGCTAAAATTGGTACAACCAGTTTGGAACATTGTACAAAGTTTGTACTACCATATTTTATAAACAGAATCTTATTTCATCAAGGTTTACATATTCATTTTATTAGCTCAAAACCCTTAAGTGTTAACCTTGCGTTTCACCTCGCCGATTCCATATAGCGTAAACTTTATAATGCCACATAAGCCTTTTCAACGATGAATATAATGTCTCATCTAAATCGTAAAACTTATGAAATTAGCCCAGTAGTGTTCTCCAAAGTATAGACTATCCTATTCTGAAGAAACAATCTTATTTCGTCGTGCTTTAAATATAAATCCTGTTAACAGAATAACCTAAGTATTATGATTTCTAAACTTTATAATTTGAGTAAGTGCTCTCGGTAATAGTAAGGAAACCTGTAGTTAAGTTATTTGTATCTCCAGAACCTTCTCAAATATCATGGAAATGGTATTAATAGCCTAAATCGATAGATCTAGCTTGTGTGAAGCTAAATCTATGCAAAATCAATCAAAGAGCAAGTGCTATTCATTCATAGTCTAATGTGATCATTTAAGCCTTTACATCAGCTCGCAAAATAGCTCGTCTAAATCTGAATTTTGTAAAGAATAGCTTAGAAATGATCTCTAGGATATAATCTGCAACAATCTAGAAAAACATTCTTATTTCATCTTGCTTTGACTCTGAACCTAATAGAGCAAAACCAGTAAGTAATAAGGTTGAGAGAAGCATATTGAGAATAGTAAAATCTATAAACCTTGCAACTAATGATTAATTATATTAATCCAAACAATTTTTGCATCTTGAATTCGTAAAATAAGATTAATAAATTCATAAAGAGCAATCCCTATTTCCGGTGAAGAGTTTTATTTGTTTTGCTATCTATTTTCTTTTGCCCTTATTGAAGTTTATTATTTGCTATATTTTCATTGATCGATGTGTAGAAACCACTGCCTCTGACTTCGCCATCGCCATCGTCAGCCACAATCCTTGTCTTCGTCGTAAACGACAAATAAGCAAGGCAAGCACCCCTTTGATCATATTGATCCCAGTATTTAATTTTCTTTTGCTTTACTAAACCAATTTATGCATGCATTTACTTTCTGTAAATTTGCTATTTTGTGGTGCTGGTAGTTATACCTGTTGTCTCATTAACCTTCTTCGATATATATGACATGTGAACCTTGATAACCCTAGATTGAGGATAAGCATTACTTACTGTCATCATGGGTATATGCGTTACATATTATTCATGCTTAGCCATGCTTTAGAATCATCAAGGTAAATGATCAGATCAAAATTGTTTCCTGAAAATGATTAGAAATGGCACTGTTGGTTGTGGATATTTTGATTAAAAACCCAAAAATAAAACTATGGTTTTGACGCGGGCGATTATTGGCAATAGCCGGATGTGCCAAAGGAATTGCACGTAGTGTAGGGTGAAGTGTCGCCCGTGTCAGATTAAGGACCGAGCAATAGGATGCTATTGATCCAAGATTTCCGTGCAACCACGAGGGCTATTTATGGGGTAGCCTTAGCCTATTAAGTTATTTAGACATGGCTTTGCTCTTTGGTAGGCGGGAGCTTGCAGAAGCACTCCGTTCTGGATTGCTTGTTAGGGGCTTCTATACAGTTCATGTGGGTAAATGCATAACCGGTGCAACGGTGTATGCCCTGCCGTGTTCAGAAACGTTGTGTTGGGTGTGATGAAAGTGGATCCACGACTTGGGTGTGTGTTTCTGTCTCTACGGCGGGGGTTAACGTCCCAAGCTGGATCGAGGTCATGTCTAGATAATGTAACAACTATGTATGATCGCCTTGCCGGCACACCTAAGGAGGCGTGTGTCGAAATGGCGCCTTGCAAAAAGGTTGATCATTCCTTGTGGGTAAAGCTGTACAACTCTGCAGAGTATAAATCTAATCGATTAGCCGCGCCCGCGGTCATGGGCACTTGGTGAAGTCATTCCAATGCTAGACTTTGGTATTTTCTAAAAATGGGTTCTGGTTTGAACTTGTTTAGCAACTGTGCTTTATGTCAAAGGGCCGACATTAATGGATTTCAGGATTTAGATTATTCATTGTTCACGTCATGGAGGACTGTGAGTGTTACTATGCTTTACTTATTTGTTATCAATTAAACTTGCTCTTATAAATTCTGTTTGCAAATAACTTGATTTACAAATTCAATTTTGCTTTATGCAAATTAATTGTAGTAGCCTCCTTTGAATTGGCCTGCATTTATGCATTTGCAAATACCACCTTTTAGTCTTGCGGAGTACGAAAGTACTCACCCTTGCTTAATTTGTGGTTTTTAGGTGTAAAGCTAGAGAAGCTTCGAAAGTTTGTTTCGTCGCAGGTTGCGGGATCCTTATTGCCATGATCTTTCTAGGGATTTATGCCTGGTCAGTTGCTTGCGGGATGGATGGGTACACTACAAGGCTTTGCTTCTTTTGCTGCTATATACTCTGAGTTGTAAGATTTCTTTGTATATTAGTTTCCGCTTAATTAATATAATGTATGGCTGTGGTTCCAATTGTTGTAAATGTGCGTACTAGCTTCTGATCCAGGGACTAGTACTGCAAGCACATTAGATTTCCATTTTTGCATTTTATGTAAAATTGGGGGTTGTTACATAAACAGATAACTGCAGCGGAAATGAATCTTCGTGCACTACTACAGAAATGATTTTCCTAAACACCAAGGACTTCTTTCCACAGGCGGATTAAAAGGAGAGCCGCCTCAAATGACTTCGGCTGGTCCTTGGGGTTAAGAACCGCCTGTGTAAAGGTATCTTCACAAGCTGCTCTCTTAAGAAACCGCCTGTGAAAATATTGATCTTGTCACAAGCGGTGCCCTTTAGATGCTGCCTGTGGAAACTATTCTCTTCACAGGCGGCTCTCTTAAGGAATCGCCTTGGGAATTGCCATCTTTACACAGGCGGCTTTCTTACGAAGCCGCATGAGGAAAGCGCAATTTCCACAGGCGGTATGTTAAGCAAGCCGCCTTAGTTAATTATATTGACGGCCTAATTAATTAACGAACCCCCTATGGTGATGTTCAAGTCTTTAAAGGCGTAGTTCTTAAACAAACCACCTGTCCAAATTTTGTAAATGCTTGTCTGCAAATTTTGTGACGAAGGAGATGCCGGTATGCGTTTTCATGTACGTACCGGAGCATCCTTTGTTATACAATACCAGCAAAACACAGAAATCCAACGTCCAGACAATACTTTGGTATGAGTTTGTATTGACGTACCGGATCATCCTTTATGTTGCAACAGCGGCACTACACAGAGAAATCCAACGTCCAGAAAATACTCCGGTATGAGTTTGTATTGACGTACCGGATTATCCGTTATGTTGCAACAGCGGCACTACACAGAGAAATCCAACGTCCAGAAAATACTCCGGTATGGTTCTTTTGTCCTTTGACGGATCATCCAGTAGTGCTGTTTTGCTTGATCGTTATTATTTTTCTGCAGGCCGTTGTCTTAGGGAGCCGCCTGTGGAAACTTCGCTTTAAATCTCTGAACAGATCGTTCTCTACGGCAGTTCCAGGCGGCCCCAAAATTGTGAAAACAAGGGGGGAGCTAGGTTTTGAACTTGAAATCCTTAGAATAGTTAACTCTCTAAGGTAAGAGCATCTCATTCCTGACATTTGTAGAGATTTATATATCTTGTGGAGAGAAAGATGTAGTGTAGATAGAATGTGCATGGGAGAGGGGTTGAAGCCCGGGAGATTGGCACCACTAACACTCTTTAAAATTCATGATTCACTTTTTGACACCTTGGTCCACTGTCATAGACTCTGATGGACCCATATGTCATAGACACATCACCAAAAACCAACAAATTGAGTGTCACTGGACTAATTTTTCCGTTGAAGCCCTCACCTTCTAGATCTGTAGACAGATCTTGTATCCCTCCCTCTCTCTAGAGGGAGAGAACAGTCCCCCTCTCTAGATCTAGAGGGAGAGGACCTTACATTCTTTCGTGATTTTAATAAAATCATTTTATAGTATTTAACTTAGGGTTCTCTTGTCAAAGTTCTATCTAAATAATTGACATTTCGATCTGATTTTCTGCTTGTGTTCAAGATGGAAAGGGCATGGATGTACAATGCCCCAAGAAATAAGGGTGTATTCCTCAAAGAGCTCAAAACTTTTATTAAAGCCGCTCAGAAGGACGCCTGGACTAAGAAGGAAACGAAAATACTTTGTCCATGCAAAGACTGTAAGAACAATGTAGGGTGGGGAGATTTAAGTGTAATCAAAACACACTTGATCATGAGAGGTTTTATAGAGGATTACACATGTTGGTCCAACCATGGCGAGCAACGTACATCGCAAACAACCGATGATGTTGATCCCGATCTCGTGGATGATCGAAGTGCCGAAGGCGACACTGATGGTTTGGGAGATGAAGCTCACGTGCATGCTCGTTTGCTAGATGATGGTCGCATCGCTGATGTAGAGGAAATGTTGCGCCATGCCGAACCACAGGTGTTAAAGGAGATGACAGGTTTAGATAATGTCGATGCGTTACACAAAGCAGCGAATGATCTGTTATATGAGGAATCCAAGGGTTGTCCTCCAGAGTTTACGGTGTTGCATACGGTGCTAATGCTTCTACGGTTGAAGGCTAGCAATGGATGGTCGGACAAGAGTTTCACCGATCTGTTGAGGCTCTTAGCAGAAATACTTCCGAAGGCTAATGGATTGCCCACCTTGCCGACGAGCACTTATTTCGCGAAGAAGCTTATCACTCCGATGTCATTGGATGTGCAAAAGATACATGCATGTCCGAACCACTGTATCCTCTTCCGTAAAGATTACACGGATTTGGATCAATGCTCAGTGTGCAAGGCGAGCCGGTATAAGAAGAATGATGACTCCCACGAAGATGATGATTCTTCAGCTAGCACTACGAAGAATAAGAAGAACAAGAATAGTACTACTGGTAATAACGAAGATGACACTTCTTCAGGCACGGACAAGAAGAAAAGAATCCCTACGTTGGTGTTGTGGTACTTGCCAGTTATTGGCCGTCTGAAACGTTTGTACTCGAATGAGAGGGACTCCGAACTAATGGGTTGGCATTCTGACAAGCGCAGAAAAGATGGAAAGATTCGACACCCAGCCGATGGTAGACAATGGAGAAATTTTGATCGCATGTATCCAGATTTCGACAACGAACCCAGGAATGTAAGGTTCGCACTGAGTACCGATGGTATGAATCCTTTCGGTGAATGGAATGCCACACATAGCACTTGGCCAGTAGTCCTGTCCATCTACAACCTTCCTCCATGGCTATGTATGAAGAGAAGGTACCTAATGTTGTCCATTCTTATCCAAGGTCCGAGACAGCTTGGAGTAGATATTGGTGTGTTACTCGAACCACTGATGGAAGATATGGCCATGTTGTGGCACGATGGGGTCCAGGTGTGGGATCAGTTCCAACAACAGTACTTCACACTAAAAGCCATTATATTTGTTACCACCAGTGATTACCCCGCCCTGCTAGCCCTATCGGGTCAGATTAAAGGGAAGACAGCTTGTGTAGTATGCATGGATGAAACTGTGTCGACGTTCCTTCCATGCTCACAGAAGTTAGTGTACATGCGGCACCGCCGTTTCTTACTTAAAGCTCACAAATACCGCAAGATGGGCAAGTATTTTGACAATACGGTTGAGAAAGGTGTGGCTCCAAAGCGCCATAGTGGGAAAAAAGTGTTTGAAATGGTCCAGAACATCAAGGTGGTTTTTGGGAAGAAGCCAGTGCAGGGCCAAAAGAGGGGTCGAAAGAGGAAGAATACCGATGAGGAGGTTCCTCCGCTTTCTTTGTCTGTTCAAAAGATGTCAATTTTCTACAAGTATTTGCCCTACTGGAAGGACTTGGAAATTCGCCATAGCATCGATGCCATGCATGTCATAAAGAATGTCTGTGAAAGCATGCTAGGTCTCTTGTTGGACATTCAGTACAAGACAAAGGATGGTCTTAAAGCTCGTAAAGACTTAGTAGTACTTAAAATCAGGAAAGAACTACACCCTCAAGAAAGAACACATGGAAAGTATTACCTTCCCCCAGCAAGCTACTCTCTGACAGCTGAGGAGAAAAGATCAGTGTGGAAGTGCTTACGTGGGGTCAGAGTCCCGTCTGGTTATTCATCCAACATAAAAAACCTAGTATCGATGAAAGATTTAAAGATAAGTGGTATGAAGTCTCACGACTACCACGTCATGATGACACAAATGCTCCCAATTGCAATCAGGGGTATCAACTCAACATTTGTAAAGGTGGCCATCACACAACATGTCATTTACGCAATGCGATTTCACGAAGTGTCGATGATGAGCAATTTGAGCTATCTGCAGAACTACATAGTGGAGACTATAAACCAACTTGAGATGTGCTTCCCTCCATCCTTTTTCTATATCATGCCGCACCTCTTGGTTCACCTTGTCGAGGAGGTAAAGGTCATTGGGACGATATTCTTACACCGGATGTTTCCATTTGAGAGGTGGATGGGCTTGCTTAAGAGCTTACAACGGAATCGTGCTTACCCGAGGGTTCCATTATTGAGGGCTACAATCTTGAGGAAGTCATTGAGTGTTGCATGATTACTTCATACCCACGGAAAGGCCGATTGGTGTGCTGTTCCTCGACATGAGGGAGGTTGGTAGTAAAGGGACTAAGGGAAAGAAAAGATTCATCGACCATGAGTACAAGAATGTGGACCAAGCACATTTCACCGTCTTGCAACAGCCTAAAGATAGTGGAGCCGTCGTGGAGCAACACCTGGAAGAGCTTGAAAGAGAAAATCCAGGACGCCAAGTTGATTGGATCCTGAAAGAGAATAAGCGCATGTTTACCACATGGTTCAAGAACCAAAACATACCAGATGGTGAGGACAAAGAAACAGAAACATTGAAAATGTTGGCTCATGGCCCATCAAGTCTGGTAACATCATGGCTAGCGTATGACATCAATGGGTACACGTTTTATACCATTCAAAAGGACAAGAAGACGATGGCCCAAAACAGTGGCGTTCGGGTAGAAGCCATAGATGCGACAGGGGAGAAGAACACCTACTATAGAATCATTGAAGAAATTTGGACACTCGACTATGAAAGGGATATGCAGATCCCCGTATTTCGCTGCAACTGGGTCAAACATCATAATGGTGTGGAGGTGGACAACTATGGGTTCACAGCTATCGACCTCAACAATCTTGGCCACAAAACTGACCCCTGGATACTAGCTTCTGAAGTCTCGCAAGTTTTCTACATAGCTGACCCCAGTAATAAGAAAAAGAACATAGTTGTTCTGGAAAACAAAGGATCGTTGGAGTTGACAATGTGCACGACGAGGCGAATACAATCGATTCGACGACCTCCGCCTTTCGAGATCCGGAGAGGATCAAACTTGTAGAAGAAACCCTCGATATTTCAATGATGCCATATATGCGTGATGATTGCGTCGAAAAAAGTTGTTAAAGGCAAATAGGGACACGTTGTGTAAAAACTTAATATGTAATAGAACTTATATTTTTATTGGACTTGAGTAAAACATTGCGTGAAAGTGCAGGATAGTCTGATAGGTAATTCGCTATTAGGCCGAATCATCCTGTAAATTGAAGCCAACAGAGGCCCGAGGAAGCCAAGCACTATTCGTCCGGACAATAATCCGGTACGGTTTTTTCTCGACCTAACGGAACGTCCGGTATGTGAATCTTAGCTTCGAGGCCTCCGTCGTCCGCATTCGAGAGCGTCTTTATCTTTTCCTATACAGATCGTCCGGTCTTCGTATTGTCCGCGCTCACCGTTATTGTGACTGCTAGGTGCTAGCACACCGCTACACAAGATGATCCGATTCGTTTTTCCTCAGGTGGCCGGACCATCCTGCCACTGAGTCAAACAGAGGCATCGATCCGGTCAGATGATGTTTCTGATAACGGATCATCCGGTATGTTGATCTTAACCTTATCCAAAAAGGCAAAAACACGCTTCAACATTCAGAGAACCGCCTGTGGAGCTTTAATATCGACCGCACCTAACTACTCCTCTCTCCACGCCGCCTTGCGCCGCAGCCCATTTCCGTGCCTTGCGACGCCGTACTCCAATCCTCCACCCGCCTCGGCGCCGCCACACGCCTGTTCGCGCCACCCGTTTTGTCGCCGCCAACAAATCCGAGCCCTCGGCTGGCGAACGACTCTCCTTCACTTTGTAAGCGGTGAGATCCACATCCCTCTGGTTTCTTTGGACTCCATTCAAATGCATATGAATACGATGCAAGTTCTTGACATTCAACCATGCAACTTGCAGATGGCAAGAAAAAGGAAGGGAAAAGAAGTTGTTGTGCAAGCTGAGTGTAACATCCCGAAAATTTAATAAAGTGAAAATGAATAATTTAAATTTGAATATAATCATTTCTGAGTTTCCTTGCCCTTATTGATTTTATTTGGATTTCTTTGGAATTGTTCTTTGTATGAAAAATTCAACAAATGGAAATAAAGAATGAAAAAGAGGAAAAGGCAAAAATGTAAAAAGTAAAAATTTATGAAATGGCCATGAGAACCCTGATCATCCAATTAAATTATTTTGGCCAGCAAATGAGATTTTATGTATGAAGAGATAAAAGGAAAAGATAAATTTTAAATCAAAATAACGTATTGTCAGAATTTACATAAAATATTGGAACCATATTTTGACTTGAAAATTTTATAGAAGCCTTCTGAGATCAAATCTTTTTGAAAAACAAAAATCCAAAAGAAGAAATTTGATTAGTCGCTGCCATGTGGGCCATTCGTTGATTTCCCGTTCCGTTGGCGCATTGGAGAAACTCCCAGTCACTGACAGTGGTCCCAGCTCCTTGCTACCGAACTCATCGCTCTCAAAGCCGTTCGCTCCACTGAAGAACACTCTCGAAGCCTGAGTGGAGCGAAGCCGGCGATCAATGCCACGAATCCCACTCAATCGACTGCAATCCTTGGCTATAAACCACACCCTAGTGTTCGCAAGAGACCTCTCCCTCATTCCCCCTCAGTTCTCCTTCCCTCTCCTCAAGCCAGGCGCAAGAACTCGCCCAAATTCGCCATGAACAGCAAGCCCTGAGCTCGGGGTGCGAAGGAAAATCCGAGCAATAGGGTACTCCATTCTCAAATCCCTCTTAGCTAGAGCATCTCCAGGCTTCAAGGATCAAATCCCCTCAAAAATATTCGAGCTCCTTCATGCGAGAAGCTGCTGCAGCCGTGCGCCCCTTCTTCTCCAAAACCGGCCACCGTGGGCGGAGCTATCCGGTGAGTCTCCACCTCGTTTGACCTCAAAAATAGGATCCTTGGCATCCATTAATGCTTAAATGTCTACCGATTCAAGCTCTCACACCGTTGTTTGCTTCCTCCACCTCCCGCCATTTCCGTCGCCGCACCACCTCGGCTGCGCCCCTCTATGCTGCTTCTCCGGCCGAATCAGCGCCACTCCCGGACTCTCCTTGCCGAGCTGATGCTCCTGTTGCCATCGCATTCGCCGGAGGATCGCCGCCGTCCAGCCCTAGCGGAAGCTCTGTTTTCTATCTTTGTGCGCTGGGGCCATCGAGTCAGCGCCTGAGGTGGAAGAAGAAGCCTGAGCTGAAAGGCGCTTTCCAACACTGAAAACGTATTCCCATTTCTTTATGCATTTACCAATCGGCTGAATTTGCAATTCTGAATATCTTTTATAGTTTTAATCAAAACTCAGTAGGACAAATTTGTATAATCATCTAAAATCACAAAGAATATAAATATGTAAAAATATTTAATCTTTGATATGCAGAATGATTAATTATATTAAACTTTGATTATAATGCTAATATGGGTTTTAATGAGCATTTGTGTATAATAAGTAATGAAATGATGAAATAAATATTTATGAGAGTTTAGGATCAGAATGTATTTAAATATACAAAAATATTCAATTCTTGAATCATAGAGCAATTATTAAAGTCAAGAATAGAACAAACACTATTATAGGCCTTATTGCACACATGAAGAATATAGCTTATAAGATCATAAAATAAATGATTATGTGCTTCTAGAATTATGAGAGGCTCAGGCATGCAAAAACATATAGCTTTTGATCTGTGTTTAAGTTACTTATCTTGCAAACATTAGTAAGCCCTAATGTGACCATATATAAGAGTAAGTGCATAATAACTCATAAAAGGATGAAATAAGTTGTATGAAGTTCCTGGAAACAGCAAGGACCCATGTATGTAAAAATATATAAAGTTAGATTTAATTTACATGATCTTAATGAAAGAAAATGTTAATGGTAACAATAAGTAGATAGATAATCTATTGCAATTGAAGTTAAAATAATGCCAAACTAGCTTTGAAACAATTCTAGGATTTCTTCCTGTTAACACCTGAAAAATGAATCAAGAACATGTTTAGTGTAGTTAGAAACTAAGTTTGAATCGTGGCCGAATTAAGATTTTTAACATGGTCATTTAGACTACTTCAGCAGTAGATAAAATAACTCATCCAAATACTAAAATCAATAAAATCAGTTTAGAAACACTCTACAAAGTTTATACTACCATATTCTATAAAAAGAATCTCATTCCATTAAGGTTTGCATATTAATATTATTAGTCCAAAACCCTTAAGTGTTAACCTTTCGTTTCACTTTCCTGCCGATTCCGAATAACGTCAACTTTACCATGCCACTTAAGCCTATTCAATAACTCGCAAAGCAGCTTATCTAAATCTGAAATTAGTAAAGAATAGTCTAGAATTGATCTTTAGGTTATGATCTACAGCAATCTAAGAAAGTATTCCTATTTCATCTTGCTTTGAATCCGAATCCTAAGAGAGCAAAAACCGTAAGTATTAAGGTTTGGCAGGAACTCACTGTACATAATGAAATCAATGAGCTTGCAACTAATGATTAATTCTATTAATCCAACCAATCTTTGCATCTTGAATTCGTAAAATAAGATTAATGAATTCCTAAAGAGCAATCCCTATTCTTGTGAAGAGTTTATTTGTTCTTGTTATCTATTTCTTTCGCCCTTATTGAAGTTAGTTGTTTTGCTGTATTCTCCGTCGATCGACGTGTAGAACCCGACGTTGCTGTTTTCGGCGTCATCTTCATCAATCGCAACCTTGTCTTCACCGTAAGCAATGATTAAGCAAGGCAAGCATCCTTTGACCATATTGATCCCAGTATTTTATATTCCTTTTGTGCATCAAATTGTTTTATGCATGCGATTACTTTATGTAAATTGCTATCTTGTGGATTTGGTAGTTATACCTGTTGTCTCGTGAATCTCCTTTAATGATTATGAACATGTGAACCTTGATAACCATAGATTGAGGATAGACATCTCTTAATGTCATCATGGGTATATGCGATCATATTAACCTGCTTAGCCATGCTTTAGAATCAGCAATGTGCATGATCAAATCAATATTTGTTTTCCTGAAAACATTGAAAATGTCACTGTTGGTTGCGGGTACTTTGATTAAAAACCCAAAATAAAACTATGTGTTGATGCGGGCAATTATTGGCAATAGCCGGATGTGCGAAAGGAATTGCACGTAGTATAGGGTGAAGTGTCGCCTGTGTCAGATTAAGGACCGAGCAATGGGACGCTATTGATCCAAGATTTCCGTGCAACCACGAGGGCTATTTATGGGGTAGCCTTAGCCTATTAAGTTGTTTGGACATGGCTTTGTTCATTAGTAGGCGGGAGCTTAGCACAGGCATTCCGGTCAGGTCGGCCTGGAAGGGTTTCCACCCGTGCAACGGTGTACACCCTGCCGTGTTTAGAAACGTTCTGTTGGGTGTGTGAAAGTGGATCCACGGCTTGGGTGTGTGTTTCTAGTTCTATGGCGGGGGATTAACGTCCCGGGCTGGATCAAAGCCATGTCTAGATAATGTAACAGCTATGTATGATCGCCTTGCCGGCACACCAAAGGAAGTGTGTCGTATGGCCTAGCAAAAAGGGTGGATCATTCCTTGTGGGTAAAGTTGTACACCTCTGCAGAGTTTAAATCTAATTAATTAGCCGCGCCCGCGGTCATGGGCACTTGGTGAAGTCATTCCAATGTTAGATGTTTTATTATTTTCAAAAGGGTTGGTATCATTTGTTTTTGCAACTGTGCTTTATGTCGAAGGGCTGACATTGATGGATTTCAGGATATTGAATGATTCGTCGCTCACGTCATGGAGGACTGTGAGTGTTATTATGCTTTACTTACTTGTTATCAATTAAACTTGCTCTTATAAATTCCGTTTGCAAATAACTTGATTTACAAATGCAAATTCGCTTTATGCAAATTAACTGTAGTAGCCTCCTTTGAAATGGCCTGCATGTATTATAGGTTTTGCTCAAGTCTTGCTGAGTACGTAAAGTACTCACCCTTGCTTAATTATATTGTAGGTAGATGAGTTAGCGAGGCTTCGAGTCTCTTTTCGTCGCAGGTTGCGGGATTTTCTTCGTCGTGTTCTATCTGGAGTTTATGCCTGGTCAGTTGCCTGCGGGAATGGATGGGTACACTACAAGGCTTCGCTTCTTTTGTTGCTTTAATCTATGAGTTGTAATATTTATTTGTTTAATCGTTTCCGCTTAATTACTATATTGTATGGTTGTGATTTCCAATTATTGTAAACATGTGAGTGCTAGCTACTGATCCAGGGAATAGCACAGTAATCACATGGAGGTTCCTGTTCATCAGAACGGGGTCTCACACTGAGAAGGCTAAGAAGTCCAAGTTACAGAAGGCAGCAGAGCAAGCTGAGATGGCTGCAGATGCGAACTTGGCTCAGGCATGCGGGCGTGGCCGCCAATTGCAGATTAGAGACACACAGAGTCAGTAGCAGAGGGGTCAGAGAGGGAGGGGGGCACTCAATTCACAGAGGGTGGTGCGGCACCTCCTCGTCGTTCTAGCCGCGTGCGCACTCGTGGTGGTTCGACATCTTCCGAGCACATTGCTAGGCAGGTGCGTGCTCGTCCCAACATAGTTCCGCATGAGGAGGAGACTGGCGATGATATCCAAGAGGACGAGGAGTACCATGTGCCACATCCTGATCTTGAGATAAGACTTAGAGACCTTCAGAACCTCTCATCCCGAAGGGTAAAGAGCCTTCGTTTCTCTGATGTCAATGTCTGGTTTCCGCAAGTCGGAGAATTTGGAGTTCATAGGAGGTTCTGGATGGTTCGTCAACAGAGCTTCTATGTTATGTACAGAGAGCTCGGGGTCCAGTTGAGCATGCATAGGACGCTCAACTTCGCCTCTTTGCAGAGGGCCGCGGGTGGGGTGGACGTTCAGAGACACTTCGACCATTTCAAAGGTCTTACCAGGCTGTTGACAGAGTTCGACATGGTAGTCAAAAAGTGGGCCAGAGACTTCTACGGCACAGTTTGGATTGACCCAGAGCACAGATACATTCAGTTCATGCACGACGGAGAACCCCAGAGGGTGTACAGGTCCACTTTCCTTGAGTTGTTTGGTTTTGAGGAGGAGCCCTGAACTTTGCATCAGGTGGTGTACACAGACAGCACACTGCCTCGTCGTGCTAAGGCCGGAGGGTGTTTCCCGACAGATGACCAGATTCGCTTTCTGTTCTAGCAGCCATTCCCTGTTGGATCCCTTCGCCATCCAGACCGTCTCACTCCTGAGGCAAAGGCGGTCCACATGGCTTTGACACTACTACAAAACAGCACATAGGTGACGCCCTATTTGTGGCGGTTCTTTTGGAACCGTCACAAATACATGTATCAGTGGCGGTTCTATATGGAAATTGGCGGAGGACCATTTGTGGCGGTTGCATCAAAAACCGCCACAGATAATACTGTCTGTGGCGGTTTTAAATAAAACCGCCACGGATAACAGTTGGGACTATTTGTGGCGGTTGGTAGATGGAACCGTCACAGATAATACATTTTACGTGGCGGGTTGGTTTTAGAACCGCCACTAATAATGCTTTCTATAAATATCCTGTTGCCCACTGTCATTTGGTCATCTTCCTCCCGAGAACAAACTCACTTTTTGATTTGATTTTGTTTGGCCAAGATCTTGTGCTTCCACTTCCTAGAATTGTTCCAAGGTGTGTAAAATATGTCTCCTCTCTTCATTTCTAGTGTAAAATTGCCATTAAAAGGTTTATTCCTAGCTTAATTAAGGTTTAGGTGCAAGGTCTACATTTAGTTTGTTTTTTATTTAGCTAGCAATTTGTAGATGATGAATTACTACCTTCTTTGTATTAGATTAAGTTCTCTACCTTATTTAGATGATGAATTTTTTGTCAAGCATTCGTCAAATATATGTATTTACGATTATTGAATATTAATGATAAATAAATTATAGTTAATATGATAGATGGGTGATCATGAAGTATAAAAATTATAGTTAATATTCCGAAGGATATGTATAAAAATTACGTTGCTCTTCCGAAGGATATGTATAAAAATTTATGTATTTACGATTATTGGACATTAATGAAAAATAAATTATAGTTAATATGATAGATGGGTGATCATGATGTTAATTGCCTTGCATTTTGAGATGAGGAAATTTATTATATTGCTCTTCCGAAGGATATGTATAAAAATTACGTAGTTAATATTTTTTCTTAGTTACCATTAATTTTTTTCGTTAGCGCGTGTATATACATCTTGCTTCATTAGTGGGTATTGTTAGGGAATTTTTATGAAGCATATAAACCCAATTTATGTAATTAAGATTGTTGGATGTGAATGATAAATAAATTTTAGTTAATATGGTAGTCGGGTGATCATGAAATTTTGAGGTGAGGAATTTATTATGTTGATCTTCCGGAGGATATATATATATAATTTTTGGTTACGTATGAGTATATATTAAAATTAATTAATTAAGTTTGCAACATTTACTTAGTATTAATGTTGTCCCGTTAGTGCATATTGTTGAATATTCAATAACAATTTATTTAATTAAGATTTTGGATATTAATAAATTGCTTAAATTAATGAACTGTAGATGGACCGAGATGGATGTACGATGCGAACCGTTGCAGCCAAGAATATATCGACGGTGTATCTGTTTTTCTAAGGCGTAGGGAGAACGACTTGCAAAAGAAGGCGAAGTACATACATTTGTCCATGCATTGATTGCAAGAATGAGAAGATGTTTTCGAACAAAAACCATATCCATTTGCACTTGATCCGGAGGGTTTTGTACCGCTATACAAGTTGGACAAGGCACGGTGAAGAGGAGATCATACTTGAGCGTGATAACGTCGGCGGCGATGGAGCCGCAATGTGGCGGTGACATCGCTTATGGATCCGATGAGGATAGGTTGGTCGTCGATGGCGACATTAACTGCTCAAATGTTGCGCGATGCGAAGAGAACTACACTAGTCGAGAGAGTTTAATCAATTCACGGGTTTGATGGAGGATTCGGAGAAACCTTTGTTCCCGGGTTGTAAGGAGGAATACACAAAGTTGCACACGGTGCTCTCGCTCTCGAAATTGAAGGCAGCCAATGGTTGGTCCGACAAGAGTTTCACGGCGTTGTTACATCTCTTAGCGGACATCTTGCTGAAGGAAGCGTGTTGCCTAAAACCACGTATCTAGCTAAGAAGGTTGTATGTCCTTGGGATTGGAAGTAGAAAGAATACATGCTTGTCCAAGCATTTGTATACTCTATCGCAAAGACTATGCGAGACATTCATGTATGTCCGTTGTGCAAAGCGTCGCGATACAAGCGTAAGGGCGATGGCAATGGCTATCGAGGTGAAGAAAGGAGCTCCGCAAAAGTGGTGTGGTATTTGCGGTAATACCTCGTTTGAAGCGTTTATTTGGAAACAAAAAGCACGCCAAATTGATGCGATGCACTTTCGGAAGACCGTAAGAGGATGGAAAAGCGAGACACGGTGATTACGCGGTGGAGAACCATCGATAGACTCTTGAGGAGAACTTCGAAATGAACGAGGAATGTAAGGTTTGGCTTGAGTACGGATGGAATGAATCCTTTCGGTAACATGAGCAGCATTCATAGCACTTGGCCCGTGACTCGTGTATATACAACCTTCCACCCCGGTTGTGTATGAAGCGAAAGTACATTATGATGTCCTTGCTTATCCAAGGGCGAGACAACTCGCAGCGATATTGATGTATACCTACAACCATTGGTGGAAGATCTTGTGATATTGTGGAGCGAAGGTGTACGGTATGGGGCAGTACAAGCGAGTACTTCACTCTCTGGCGCATTGTTGTTCTGCACCATCAATGATTTTCTGCGCTTGGTAACTGTCGTCCGTACTATATAAAGGAGCAAAGCATGCCCCGATGCATGGATGAAACCGCTAGTGTGTGGCTCAACAACTCGAGGAAAATACATGTACATGCGTCACCGGAGGTTCCTTCGCGAGAATCATCCGTACCGCAATATGAAGAAACAATTGACGGGACAAAGGAGGACGGTTTAGCTCCAAGGCGTCTTCGTGGGGAGGAGGTGTATGATATGGTTAGGGATCTTAATGTTGTACTTGGAAAGAAGTCTTGGTAATACATCGCGGTCCGTCTTGAGAAGACCACGTGGAAGAAGAGATTCATCTTTTGGGACTTACCCTCTTTGGAAGGACTTGGAAGTTCGACACTGCATCGACGTCATGCATGTAGAGAAGAATGTATGTGACAGCGTGGTTGGTCTTTTACTGAATATTCCTAGCAAAACAAAGGATGGACTGAAGGCACGAAGGGATCTAGAAGACATGAAGATCAGAGCCGAGCTACATCCTCAAGACAACTGGAAAGGCGGCTTTACCTTCCCCCAGCTTGCTACACTTTGAGTAAGAAAGAGAAAACAGAACTCTGCAAGTGCCTGCATGGTGTGAAAGTTCCGTCCGGTTACTCCGCAAACATCAAGAAACTGGTATCGATGAAAGATTTGAAGTTAATTGGTATGAAGTCTCATGATTGTCATGTGATGATGACACAAATGCTCCCTGTTGCAATTAGAGGTATTTTGCCTGACAAGGTCCGAGAGGCAATCACGAGGTTGTGTTCCTTCTTCAACACGATTTCACAGAAGGTCATCGATCCCGTTGGACTTTATGAACTTCAGGCTGATGTGGTAAAGACTCTGTGCCAGCTAGAGATGTATTTTCCCCCATCATTTTTTGATATCATGGTTCATCTCATTGTTCACCTTGTCAATGAGATAAATATTTCTTGACCTCGTATTCTGCATCGATATACCCAATTGAAAGGTATATGGGTGTTACGAAGAAATATGTACGTGTCGATCTCGTAGGAAGGCTCAATTGTAGAAGGTTATGCAACTGAGGGGGTTAATGAGTTCTGTGTCGATTACATGGAGGAGGTCGAACCGGTAAGAGTGCCAGTATCTCGCCATGAGGGTAGGTTAGGTGGGAAAGGTGTAATAGGAAAGAAATCTACAAATTCCTACGATAATATTTTGTTCGAACAAGCCCATTTCACAGTATTACAACAGTCACTTGAGATGTGCCCGTATATGGACATACACAAGGGTAAGCTAAGGAGGGAAAACCGAGGAAAGTCGAGATTTGGATAACAAAAAAAGCACAATCGTTTGTTCACCATTGGTTCGAGGAGCACATGTCGGTGAAGAAGCGAGTGTTACATTGAGTGGTTGGCAAAAGGGCCTTGGTACAATCACGACATGGCAAGGATATGACATCAATGGATATACATTTTACACGAGAGCTCGGGATAGCAAGAGCACTTACCAAAATAGTGGTGTCCGTATAGGCGCCTCGACAACACTGAGCGACTGAAGAGCATCTACTACGGGTTCATAGAGGAGATTTGGGAGCTGGACTCTGCATTTTCAAGATCCGGTGTTTGATGTCATTGGGTGCGACTCCCGAATGGTGTCAAGGTGGACAAATGCGGCTTTACTCTGGGACATCGAACATGTCGGATCTGAGAGCGAACCATTACGTACTTGCGAATCAAGTAGCACAAGTATTCTACATAATCGACCCGGCGATAAGAAGCGCCACGTAGTTACGCAAGGAAAAAGAAGGATAGTTGGAGTTGAGAATGTCGTGGATGAGGAAGAGTACAACCGCTTTGATGAGTTGCCTCCTTTCATGACGACGACATCGAACCCGAGGAAGAAACCACTCAAGAAGTTACCTATCATCGCGATGATCTGCAACGAAGGCCAAATTGTGAAAGAAAATAATTAGCTAGGAGTAATGGCAACATGTCGCCATTTATATGGAGTAATGGAAATGTGATGTAAGAAATGTACATTTCAGCCGAATTAATAGGAAATAAATATGCATGATTTTGATGAAAAACTTGAAACTTGAAGTCTCGACTAAGCGATGGTGGAGTCTTGTTCAATTGAATTCAGTTTCTATAGCTCTTGAGAAATGTAGTAGCTTGAATAATTCTATTTACTCAATTTTTATGTGCTCGAGGATATAAGCAGTTAAATGCTTCTAGGACTTATGTTATACATGCTTCATATGTATTAATGTATGGAAGAAAAAAATCATGTATTGTCATATGCAACATGGTATATTATGATTTCTGCAGTTTTAGAGTTATGCATGCTTCTCGAGTTTATACTGATTGTCATCTGTATCTATGGCGTGGGAGGGATATACGTGGCGGTTAAGAACAATAACCGTCACAGATAACGTCATCTGTGGCGGTTAGAACAATAACCGCCACAGATAACGTTATCTGTGGCGGTTATTGTTCTTAACCGCCACAGATAACGTTATCTGTGGCAGTTATTGTTCTTAACCGCCACAGATACTCCTCTACATATAGTTCAGCCAGCATATACGCACTTCGCAAATTTCGCTTCCCTCCACTTACCCCTAGCTCCCGCGCCGCCGCGCGACGAAGCTCCTCCACCGCAGCCTTGCCACGAAGGCTCCTCCCGCGGCGCCACCCCTTCAACGCCCTCCCGCACCGTGCCGCCCCTCCGCGCCCTCCCCACCGGCACCGCCCCCTCGGCAACGCCCTCCCCCGTCACCGCCCCCTCCTGTGCCCTCCCCACCACCCGCCCCTTGGCGCCCTCCGCTTGCCGGTGCCGCCCCTTCAACCCTACCTGTAAGTTAAGTGTATGTGTGTGATTGATTAATGTTGATTGATTAATGTTAAGTGTATGTGCGTGATTGATTCTTTGAATTCCTTACGAATGGTTAAGTGTATGTGTGTAGATTTGTGTTGCATCTTTAGTAAGCATCTGATGCCAAGCCATTGACAAAAGGAACATGACTATTTGCTGTGGTACGCTAAGTTACCTTGACAAAACTTCGCATGTAATTGCAAACAAGGCATACCACTTGTTAACCCTGAAAAGAAAATGGTGTCAAAGCGATATATTTTGATAGCAAATGATAACAGAGATTCAACTTCTCTTGAAGTGGCGTGCACTACAAACTTGATTTGGAAAGCATTGCTTGGGATTTTAGGACTGACAAATATATGTTGGTTCCATATTTGCATGTTGTTTGCACAAATGGCATAGAGATAGCTTTTTATGCAGGTTTGCATTTTGTATGGGCATTGCAATGAAACTAATGTCACATTTAATTTTAATTGTGTTTTTCAGCATGTAGTAAGCTATGAAATGATATCGACAAAAAATGGTTAATTGTTGCGCATGAAGTTTGCTCTCAAAAATAAACTCTCATCGAAGTTTCATTCCATGTACAGCTTTGCTTGGAATAATCAATAGAATGTATCATGATGCTAGCATTGAGTTATGTCGGTTTTTCATGTTGTTAATTGGTGTGCTCTCGATGAACTTGGTTACTTGATATTGGCCACATTTACGTGAATGCAAAGGGCGGTCAGTTCTTTGGCTTGGGGACCTTGCTTGTGGGGCTTCTTGTTCAATGATGATTTAGGGACTGAAATAGACTATTTGTGACAACAAAACTTGACATTTATTACAGCTTGATTGATTAGTTCAATTGTCATCTTTACTCAGATATGCTAGTTTAGACACCTTGTGCTTCTTGTTGTCTTCTTTGGTGACAAGCTTGTCTCAGTTCAGTCCACTCTGTGTACATTTTAAGCACACTAGTAAGCTGTTATTTATGTCCAGTAAGCTTATTAGATTTTAAGCACACTAGTAAGCAATAGAGGTAAGGTTGTCACAAATCAGTCTATTGCTCGTTCCCCGTGGCGAGGAGGGCCTTTAGGCAACCCGACATCTGAGAACACTTTAAAATTAAAACAACTTGAATCATTTCTATTTGTTGCTTTTATGCATTATTTTGTACATTTCTTATCTCCTCACTATGTTGCTAAGCATTATTTTGTCTATGTTGATATCTCGATTGTGTGCTAAACAAATCTGAGGTTAATTGTCTTTGTAATTGCTAAGTTCTATCTTATCTATGTCATTCTTGTATTTGTATTTGTGACTCAAAATGAGCTATGGACAGGCACTTTAAGGATTTAATTTAGTCCTCAGTTAGTACATCTTCTATCTTAGCACATCTTCTATCTTATTCCATTTGTGACTCGAAATGAGCCATGGACAGGCACTTTAAGGATCTAATATAGTCCTCGGTTAGTACATCTTCTATCTTATTCCTCGGTCGAGACATATTTTCCTCGGTGTGCTAATTCAATATGATACACTTAGTTATTCTATCGCTTAGTACATATTTTCTTTCCTCTCTGAAATATCTCCTTTCTATTGAGTAGTTCTAATGGAGCCCTAAATCGAGCCTATAATGGAGGAGAGCCCGGCAGTACCTTACCCTCCACCCAACCACCGCTGTTCCCGGAGGCCACCCAACCACCGCTGTTGCCGAGGCCTCCACCGCTGTTCCCGGGGCCTCCACCGCTGTTCCCGGAGGCCACCCAACCACCGCTGTTGCCGAGGCCTCCACCGCTGTTCCCGGGGCCTCCACCGCTGTTCCCGAGGCCTCCACTTCTGTTGCAACACGCCGAGGACGAGGGAAGACTAAGAAGCTGGGTCCCCTGTTGCACCATCACGGAGGTCTCAGATACTGGGTCCCCTATTGCACCGAAAAAGGCAGCAGCAAAATACAGGTCAACATGCGGGTACATCGTAAGGGGGAAAGTGCCAATCACCTATTTGGATTGGCATAAAGTGCCCCGAGCCACCAAAGCGGATCTGTGGATGAGCTCAAAGGAACCTTCGCATTCCCGAAGAGTCGAAGGACTCGTCGTCGCGATGCATTGATGACCATGGATGCGGCGTGGAGAAACTTCAAAGCGAGGTGAGCGTAAATTATGTGAAGCAAAAACGGTCAGCCGTCGGAGACTACCCAAGATTACAGCCATACTGGGATGAGTTCGTGGCGATGAAGCAATCTGAAGCAGCAAGGAAGTCTAGTGAGGACCACATTAGCATCGCAAGAAGGAATACTCACCCCCACAGACTTGGCACGAGTGGGTACACGGGTAAAATTGCTCAATGGGACAGGCAGGAATTACAAGTGATCCAACAGACTGGCACAAGTCCCTTGGTCGGACTACCAGACCGAGTGAAGCACTACGTGCTAGCGAGGGCAGATCTCTTGTCTACTGGGAGTTTATCATTCAAGAGCGGCGAAGACGAAGCAGTGGCGCAAAGAGTTCATCAGTTTTACGCCCAGTCCACCCAAGGATCCTTCCACCCAAGCAGGAGAAAGACGAGCTATCGGCCCTCGAAACAAAGAGCACCCGATCGAACACGGCGTCGGGGTCAAGGTTCCATGGAAGATGGGATTCCCTGAGCATGAAGACTCTTATAGGAGTCGGAAAAGAGCTAAAGAAGAGCAGGCTGCGCAGGAAATGGAAAGTATGAAGGAAAGGGTTCTGCGAGAATTACAACCCACCATTCACGAACAAGTTCAACGACAAGTACAAGAAGCCTTGAGCCAGACGCAGGCCGAAAACGCTCTCTCCAAATTTCTACAGTCGTCGCGGCGATTCTATGGTCCACGCCCGGCACAAGCGGACCTAAACCATTATCTGTGGGCGACATACATGACCCCACACCTGTCGGCTCAACGTGCGTGATGAACATCTTTCTCTGAGTCTTTCAGGGGTAGCTTATCCGTGCCAACAAGGGGGTGTCCTGCACAATGCCCCGATAGCGTCAGGTTATGCAAAGGTCCAGGTGGACACGGTAGTTGCACATTTTGCTGATATCAGGCTAGAAAAACCCGCCAATGACGAGATAACAACTCTGGGAGGTGCCGTCCACTCATTCATCCAGTGGCGCAAGCGTGACATCATCTTGGACCATGCAGTGGCACCCTCTCCTGACATCGTCTTGGATCATGCCTTCGCCGACCTCTCTGCGGTGCAATCCGCATATCGACCAAAGACACGAGAGTGAAAGCAGTGAAGAAGCAAGATGAGGTGGAAAAAGAAATCCATTGAGGGCCCCATAAATATGCCCCTGTTAGTACTCCAACGCATAAACACAGAACACACGGTACTTCAAAGGACAAACCTACAACCCCGATCCCAAAAATGGCACATTAGACAAGCCGTGTCGGCTAGATCAGGGAAGCCAGACCGAGTATGATGTCGTCCGTGAAAAAAGTAAGGGCAAGGGAAGTCGATGAACAAGAAAATCAACCAAAATTGAAATTCGAGGTTGGGAAGCCCTTAGTCACCGATTCGAAGTTAAAGTCTAACACCCATGATGCAAATGACTACATGCATGGTACATGGGCGATCCAACCAAGGCGTACTCGAAGGTGATCACTGCGGTGTTCCGTGAGGAACATTTTCACCACGAGGGCTATGGCTACTTCTTAATAGAATTCGATAACATGCACAACTTGTTCTATCATGGCGCCCTCGAAATATGTTTTTGAGATCTTTGGACCTTTATGGCGTCTAATGTATCAATCTTGGTCTACATTCACGTAATACCGATAAATGTCATGTCTAACTATTTAGTTATATAGATCGAGATTCAAGAACTACGAAGAACCAAGGGGCGATTGGGATTCCTCGACCGGGAGCGGTTTGCCAAGAAGAAATCGAGAGTACCAAAGGAGGTCGAGGATGCGTCTATAAAGCTTTGCTTAAACTACAAGACAAGGAGTTTATACTTGTACCATACAATTTTAAGTAAGTTCCTCACTAGCGAGTTAAATTACTCGTTGGTTTAGATTATTTACTCGGCGTAATGACTAATGGCTATGGCATCCAGATTCCTTTGGATTCTCATAGTAATTCATCGAGCACAAGAGCAAGATGTTGATCATGGATCCTTTGGATAAACCTAAAGCGGACTATGAAG
The DNA here is from genome assembly GCA_036346375.1 of Guadua angustifolia. Classification (NCBI taxonomy): domain Eukaryota; kingdom Viridiplantae; phylum Streptophyta; class Magnoliopsida; order Poales; family Poaceae; genus Guadua; species Guadua angustifolia. The sequence continues at coordinate 55,130,825 of CM070512.1, read as the reverse complement.
TGATGACACGTTTAATCAACGAGGCGTTCAAAAGATATTGTCGGAAGAGCACGAGACACCGCCCATACCACAAAACCCTTACAATCCGTACTAAATTTCCCAGATGCATACGCAAGGAATATTCTTATATCGTATTTCATAGTAAATAGCTCCTTCGACGACATCTTAGTTCATTCGATTTTCGCGGTGTCTGGCGAAGCAAGGAACAAATCTATGTGGGTACTTCGTGTGCGGTACATGCGGAAATCTTAAGTTGCACAATAAAAGACAATGGCGTGGAGGTCGATCATCTTGACATGACACATCGATTCGCGCCACTCGATTTCTATATGCTCTCTTAATTACATTTTTCATACCTCTGACGCCTCAAAGTTTCTCTGATAGGGCGCTTGCTTCTGAAATCCAAGCCGTTCAGGGCGGCTCGCCTACTTCATCATGAAGGAAATACTCAACAAAAAGGCGAGTTTTATGGCGAAGACAACAACGATCCACTCCTCCATACTCATCTCTCACATCGCGTGTCTCCAAGCTCAAAGACCCATAGGCTTCTAGTTTACAAAACTAGTTTAGGCTTTTGTTACTTCAATTCTATTTCATTACAAAGTGTAAATAACTCTTTGTACCTTTCAAATGGGAGCCCTTCTTTCCTCAATGCCACTTCTCTTGTCGATGGTTACTCTCTTTGTAGCATGTATGTTTGTCTTCTTGAGGAACACATGTACACACATGCAGTGGCACTTCTAAATATTTCATGTGTTTGCCTTACATGGTTATTTTTTCATATGAAGTTATTTCATGTGTTTGTAATAGTTTGATAAACTAACCAAGTGAAAAAATTACTTGGTTACTTTGATAAACTAACCAAGTGAAAAAATTACTTGGTTAGTTTGATAAACTTTCCTTGTATGCTCAGACACTGCATCAGATGTTTGTTGTGAATGGTGGTAGTGGTTTCAAGCTACTCTGGAATTCAGTGAAAGGCTTTCTTGATCCCTAAAACTGCCTCAAAAATACATGTGAGTTTAAATCTTCTATGGAGTTCTTTTCTTGTTCCTGTCCAAATAAATACTATAGATTTTGATGGAGCCTCAATTGTAGGTCTTGGGAACAAAATTCCAAAGCAAACTTCTTCAACTAATAGCAAGGTACACATTTCCATTTAGAACTGTTTATTATAGTTTCTTAATCGTAAGGACTTTTTGTCCTATTGCCGTAATGATTAATTTTTTAAGGCTTTGCTTACTTTAATTTTGTATCTTTGGAAAACTTTTGTGATTGTTCTTGTAGTGGGTCATTGAAATATCGGACAAGCACGGGCAAAAAAGTGAACCAAAGATTCAAGGTTTGTGTTTATCCTTAAGACTCTTAAGCGGGTTGTTTATTTTTTCTTCCAAATTTTGGTAATACAATAAACTTTAATGAGGAAGTGTTCTATAATTTGAGCCCGATGACCATTTTGTTTTATTATTTGGTTTGTTTGTCTCTTGTGCTCTAAAAGGATCTTTCTTTGTGATGAATAGGATTCACACATGTCAAAGTAGCTCCGTTGTTTCATATTAATTTGGAACAATTACTATTTGGCGCTTTTATCCATTGTGGTTAGACAACTACTGAGTGCGAGATATATGTTAGGCCCAGTTTTCCGTGTTACCAATCTTCCCTTTGGTTCTATTTCTTGTGTCACCTTGGTAAAAGAGCTTTTGTTACGATGTAACTTTCGATAATTGCTTCATATGTCAATATGTTATTGCACCGGTTGATACTACCAATGATAATGACTGTCCTCTTATTGGATTAGCATGCAACATGTTGTGGAAGTGTTACACGTTTGAACAGACCATTCATGCACACATTTCTCCTCCTAAACATCAATTCCTTATGATTTTTATGTTACTCTACACTTTTTGGTTGTGGATGGGAATTGATTTCACCGCCCATTTTATTGTATCTGCAGGATTTGTCTAAAACACTTGGCTTTCAATCGATAAGGCAAGATTATTTCAATACTTTATAAAGCCTTGCATCATCATGTTTGACCGTAATGACAAGGTTCTTTCTGCACATTGGAGATGCTTAAATCTTTTGCAACAGATCATCAATATCGGTGAGGATATATATGCGAGTAAGACTATTGACCTTTTCTCGCTTTGTCTCATTCTCGATAGTTATGTGCTCATGTGCATTATTATTAGTATAGTAATAGTAATATTTATGTGTTTTCTTAACATTTTCTCTGTTGAGAACATGAAGTCATTACGTCTTCCTTTTAAGGTTATGGTGCGTAGCTTACCTTCCGTACATACTTCATTGAAAACAATTATGAATCCTTGATTCTCGAAACACTCCATTGCTATCTACCTACAATCAATTTTGATGTGCTTGCACTCCTCATCTACAAAACATACGGAGATTTGCCATTGCTCCCTGTTTATACTTGGAATGGGAAGTGGGAACTACTCTGATTTAATTCATACATTTTTGGTCTTGAATAAAAAGTTTCAATCAGATATCTTTTCATGTGTTGTCATGATTACATTTATGATAATTTAGGACGGTGTGTGATGAAACTATTTCATTATATTTCTGTATGTTCATAAGTTTCAATTTATTCTTATGTGTTTCTTTGTTTAATACCCTAAATTAATGTAGGTATACTTTGACTACATGAGAAGCTTTCGAGTAGAATTTGATGAATATTTTGAGGATGGAATCATTTCGAAATTGAGATTGGACTTGGGGTTTGGTGGAGAGTTGCGATATCCATCTTATCCAAAGAAAACATGGCTGGAAATACCTCGGCATTGGAGAATTTCGTAAAGATTCATCCCTCAACTCTTTATCTTACACTTCCAGGTCTTATTGGGTTTCAATGTCTATTTCATTGATTTATTGTAATTGTCATCCTTAGTATATGGTCCGAAAGATTAGTATGTGGTCCGGCAAGATTGTAATTATGCTGTGATTATTTTTACATGCAGAGGGCATGGCTAGCATCGCCGAGGCTAGCCACAAATGCCGATTTTTATTTTCGTGTGTCGGACTATCGGTGATTTGTTCTAACCAAAACCGCCATTGATAGTACTAATCTGTGGCGGTTTTAATTAGAACCGCCATCGATAACAAAATATCGATGACGGTTCTATCCAAAAACCGCCACTGATATTTTGTTATCAGTGACGGTTGTAACTACCAACCGCCACAAATAATGTTATCTGTGGCGGTTCTAGATCCGTCACTGATAATCCCCGATTATCAGTGGCACTAAATGTGTGGCGGTTCAAAAACCGTCACTGATGACAGTTATGAACCGCCACTGATGATCTTTTTCAAGGTAGTGTGAGGAAGTCACTGTTGCCGAGGATTGGGAATGCCGAGATGATCACTAGTTTGCAGCAGTGACTACTTTATTCGATCCTATCTCATGAGCCGTTCGACATTGTCAACTTTATCATCTATGAGATTGAAGATGCTATTGCAGATGCTATCAGTTTGCCTAGACAACAACCATTTGCGCATATAATTTCTTACATATGCAATACCTTCGCTCCAGACGAGCATCGTGAGGAGTACCTGGAAGGGCGAGTTCGTCTTCGTCAGTACATGCCTCCATCTCTTGACGACAGACGCAGAGGACAGCGTTCCATGTGGAGGGCTCAAGAGCAGATACCTGAGGAACTGAGAGAGACCGCTCAAGGGGAGGACCAGGCACTAGCAGAGGCTGAGGAGCATGCTGGGTTGGCACGAATCATTGATATTGACTAGGATGACGACGACGAGGAGAAGGAAGACCCTGAGTACTTTCCACCAGTTCAAGCCCACGACCACGAGGCAGGTGGATCAGGCTCTGTACCTGAGGACCGAGACGACTCAGCTGCACCGTCAGCAGCTCCTGACGTGACACCGGTGACTGCGGCTTCTGTTTCTCAGCCCTCCGAGCTTACTCACGTACTTGCTTCGATTGTTGAGTTGCAGAAGTCTCAGGCGCTTCAATTGCCCAACAGCGGGAGACACAAACCCAATTACTAGAGGAGATGAGGTTGCATCAGCAGACAACCCATGCAACTTTGGTACACGGTCAGATGCAACTGGCTCAGATGTTCACTTTCTTCTCAGGCTGCTTTGGTTAGTTGTACAATGCAGTTGGTCTTGCACAGCCTGAGCTGCCAGCTCCACTTCCACCTCCCGCTACCGGCATTGCTGCCCCACTTGCTTCTGTTGGGGGCTTCCTGCCCACTCCCGTGTCCACATTCCCACCAGCTCCTATGGTCTTGACAGGGATGTTCTCCAGACCAGCCGGTGATAAGGCATCCGCTCCGTTGACCACTACTCCACCTACTTTAGCGGATGCACCCACATCGACGATGCCTGCCCCGTGCTCGACTGAGACCGAACATACGTCCATGCATGCTGACATGACTGACGAGATGGCCGCTCAGAGTGTAGTATCGTTGAGTTCCGCACCTATCGATGCGGTGTTGACTCCTCAAGTTGACGACGATCCAGTCATTGCCTCCGAGTGTGCTCTGTGAGTTCACCTCTGACCCCGAGGCCAGCGATGAGGATAACATCGCGCCAACATGTACAGAACATCGGTCTCCGGACTCAACACACCTTGCTGTGATTACTCAAATCACGAGAGAATATTGCGATCTGGTGTTGTGGATCTAACCTCCGAACTCGACAATCTTGATGCAGACAGGCCCATCGGACCCCTTGCCGCGACCAGCGATTGCTCAACCCTTCACCAACAGTTCACGGGCCCTCGATGAGGAGACTAAAGCTACAAAGTCCCGGAGGAGAACCTCGATGAGCCTCGACGCCGACGGTGTTGGCGCGAGGTCGATAGGGAAGACTCCACTCGCTCGATCTTTTGGTACTAGTCCAAGCACGGACGAGTAGTTCTTTGCTTAATGCGCCACTTGTCTTTTCGGTTGTTATGCACTCTAACTTGCTTGATATGTCGTATTTCGATTTCGCTGTGTTCGCCTAGATTGGAACAATGCATTTCACGACAATTTTATTTAACTTTGTACTCTTTCATGACAATCTATACCGAAAGTTTTTTGCCGGTAGGATGGTCCGGTATACATATATTTACACATACCGAATCATCCTAATTTGTAGTTCTGTTGTAGCCCACGGCGAAAGTTGTACGCATAGGGGATGATCCGGTGAGTTATCCTAACCAGGGCCGGATCGTCCGGCGTGTGGAATCGGCTCCCGTGCTTGAGTAGAGCACCTAGCAAGACAACATGTGGAGAGCTTTGGTCTCCAGGCCAATCACTTACTACTGCGATTGCTATGATCACAGAGAATGAGGCTGCTACGGGTTTTTAGGGTCCGAGGTGGACCTGTTAGTCTGGCAGAGACAACTCCGGAGACCCCCAAGCCCATGACCCATAGCTTTGCTCCTCGACATCACCACTAGCCCATCTGTCCGATGGTGACGAGAGTAGACCATTTCAATATCATGACCTCCACGAGCCTGCCGGTGACTCAGTTGCAGAGCGCGAGGCTGATCCAGCTCGGCTCGATCTTTGGGCATTCCCAGCCCGAGAACGCATCTTGACACGTAGTCTTGAGTTGATTTTAGTAGTGTTAGCTCTTGTCGGATCTTCATGTACGTAAGGACGAGTTATCTGAATGTTGCACCACTCGTAGTTGTTCCTTTCGATTATGTCGATCGATCCATGTGAAATGTAGCGCCCGCGAACGATGTGAACATTTAGGACCGTGCGGGTGATTAATTACTTCAACACTAAATCTGTACCGAAAGGTATGGCCATTTTATGTTGCACTCTTTCGCTTGTGGAGTTCGGGCATGCAAGATAACTTCGAAGGCTTTTTGCTGGTAGGATGGTCGGTATACATATATTTACACATACCGGATCATCTGATTTATAAGTTCGTTGTAGCCCACAACGAAAGTTGTCTTGCGATAGGGGATGATCCGTGAGTTATCCTAACTTTGCCGGATCATCCGATGCATCAGAATCGGCTCCTGTGCTTGAGAAGAGCACCTAGCTAGACAACATGTGTAGAGCTTTGGTCTCCCGGCCAATCACTTTCTGCTGCGATTGCTTTGTTGATGTGGATGAAAGAGAAAGAGGAAAGAGAAAGAAGCTGTCTATACATTTGCAGTCGACTGTAGCACGGGAACCAAGTTGGTTGTGTGTAGAGATGAATTGATTGTAGCACGGGAACTAAAAAAGTGATTGTCTGTACTATTGTATAAGGTTGTCTATAGGTGACATGGCAATTTGCTATAGACAGTAACTGGGGGAACGAAGTAGGAATAAGTTACCGGCCTCGCATAAACGAAAACGGGGGGAACGAAGTAGGAACAAGTTACCGGCAGGGACTTGGTATATCACGGAGGTCGGTCCTTTAGGAGAGCCCCAAGCACCTCGTGAGGCTCCATCCAAGTTCCGAAATAGCTGCGGCTATCTTGTCAAGGACAATGTCTCCATCAAGATTGATAACTGGACAAAGGTGGCCGACGCGACAAAGGCGCACCTGTGGACTGAGCTGCAGAAAATCATAAGGTTTCCACTAGAGTATGAGGCCATCGCTAAGAAGAATGCCTTGGACGTGATGGGGAAAAGCTTTCGGAACTGGAGGTATGAGCTGAACAAGTACTTTGTGAAGACGGAGTGGACACCATTCCAGAAATATGGAAAAATCACCATGGGTGAATGGGCGGAGTTTGTCCGACAGAAGACCACAAGCGAAGCCGTAGCATTGAGCGAGGTGTACAGTGCCCTCGCGAAGAAGAACAAGTACCCCCATCACCTGGGCACAGGTGGGTATGCCCTTAAGATTGTTGAGTGGAGGAGTAAAGAAGAAAAGGAAGCCCGTGCTGGGATAGAGAACCCATTGACGAGCTATAGCGAGCGAGGCAGAAATTGGGTCCTAGCTCGCCAACCCAACAGCAAGAAGGGTCGCAAAAGCACGGTGGACCCTACGGTCCTGGAAGTTTCGGCCAAGCTGCAGAAGATCTCGCACGAGCAAGCGGAGGGATCTTTCGTGCCAGACAGGGAGAACGACGACCTAATGACGACGTTGGGAACCAAGGAACACCCAGGTCGCACTCGTGGCGTCGGAAGTCGAGTGGGCTTCAAGCATGGGTTCCCGAAATATCAAGACCAATACAAGTCGCGTCAAAGATATAAGAGGACCATGGCTGATACAATAAGACAACTGGCCTAACAAGAGTTTTTAAGACTGTGGGAAGAGAAGGAGGTGGAAAGGGTGTTACAAGCGCGGTCGGATGACAACCCGAGCTCGGCCCGCATCCGGAGTAGCGTCGGGTCCGCGCCAATCCCAACGCCTTGATATCCTGTGGATGATATCACAGAGGCAACCAAGTGCAAGCTCTGTGCACATCTGGAGCAAGGGGGTTTGGTCGTCGAGCATGCGGAGGGCATGGCATATCCGGGCACTGTGATACACAACCAACCTGTCCCAATTGGTCACACAAAGGTGCAAGCGGACATCGTGCTTGTTCCGTGCCTTGGCTTGTGGAAGCTACCATTCAGCACCCCTGATGACGTAGAGACCATCCAAGATGCAGTTGGGTCATTTATTGTATGGCCCAAGGAAGATATTGCATTGATACAAGAGAGGTCAGAGACACCGGTGACAAGTCAAGGCGTCCTACCTCCTCCAAAATTGCCTACACCACAAACCGCATCTTCTCCATGGCGGCTTTCACCACCACAGCGCGATCTTCTCCGCCGTCGGCGCCTTCACCACAACGCATCTTCTCCGCCGTCGGCGCCTTCACCACAAATACAGCATCTTCTCCAACGGCGCTTTCACCACAAATACATCTCCGTTGCGGTGCCTTCACCACAAGACGCATCTCCATCGCCGGCGCCTTGTGCCCGCATGCATCACCTCCGTTGCCCCAACCATCTGTAGCGCCTCATCTTGGCGATGTTGTTGGTTGCAAAAAAACAAAGAAGTAGATTGCAATCAGCGGAGTACCACCAAGTCAAACAGAGTGCCAACTCCACTCGGTCTGCACCATGCCTTCACTAGAGACTTATGAGCATGGCAAGCCATTTCTCCCCATGGAGCAGATCAACAAAGGACCATGGTAGTTGAAGAGATTCCATGACTGGTACTTGAGGGCATCTCGTCTTGGGGTGAAGGGCATTCAAGCCGCCGTCCCTCCAGATATCTACAAACATGAGGATACTCGCTACGTCTGGATCGATTTTGTTGACTTGCAACAGATGTTCCGTTTTGGAAAACTCGACATCAACATGATCAGCGTGTGGTGCCTGTAAGTTGGCCATTGACCTACCCCTACATTATTATATCGGCTCTTGCAGTAGCAAGTGCCGATATAACAAATTATGACAGCATATCATTATATTGCATTCTGCTAGCATAATAAAGAAAACCCCAAATGTATAACAGTTGAGTGCCAAGTTGAGTTCCTCTTTATAGTAATGGCTTGTTAGATCATTCAAAAATTAGCAGAATCCATATAATTTTCACTAAATCGTAAGTTGGCCGATTTTAGTGGTTTTTTCCTTTTAAATAAAGTTAACTTCTACCAAATTTGTCGAACAAGATGCATTTTGCCAAAATCTGATATTTGCCAAAATGTCATGTTTCCCAGCATTCAGCATATAAATTGGCGCATTAACCATTGTCTTCTGTGTAGAATGCAATATACCGATGCTAAAAAGATGGGAAAACGTGTCAGGTTCCTTGACCCCGCACGGATTAGCCACCGAGCTTAAGAGTCAGACTCAATGAAAAGGTGTTGAAGGATAAGGGATGACAGAAGCAGAGATAGAAGAAAAGCGGCGATCCACGACCGAGATCGCCAAGTAGATGTGGGGCTATACATATCAAAAGCAATGCTCCAGATGCAAGACAAGGACGTCATAATGGCTCCCTACAATTTTAAGTAATCTTCTCATTCGTCAATCGTTGTTAAAAGTTTAGTTTGCACCATAATCTTTCGTGAAACTTACATAAGTTTTTGTTGCAGCGATCACTTCATTTGTTTTATACTGTACCCGAAGCAGAGTAGATATATGGTCCTTGACTCATCCAGAACCCCACCGCAATCTTACGATGAATTCACCCGCGTCTTAAATGCGTAAGAAATATATATACACAAACATACATAACATAACGTGATTTGTTTTATGATATGATAGTTACTTGTTGTTATTGACATTCGAGTAGGGCTTTTAAGAATTACACAACCCAAAAAGGGGGGCAACATGATCCGGCGAAGGGGTCAAATAAGATGCTTTGCTATGTCCACCCATGGGTAAGAAGACACTTGTAATGCGCGCTTCAACATAATTGCACTAGTAAGGAAGGGTATTACCAACTGTACTAATTCCATACATTATTATTTGTTTTGAAGTGCCACAAGCAACCTCCAGGCAGTGTTCTTTATGGATACTACATCTGCGAGTTCCTCAGGATCAACGGGAGGTACAGAAGCAACCCCCAGGACGTAAGCCTATACAAATTGGTGATTCAAGATTATTTATTGTCTGATTCTCGATTTCACTATTGTTTAACCTCTTTATTGCCTACTTTGTTATCGCAGGTGAAGATTGCAAAGACCACTTTGGCACTCACTGATGATGACCTTTGCAATGTGCAAAAGGACATGTGCCGGTTCATTCGTCGTGAAGTCATCCATCAGAGAGGTAGTTTCTTTTACTCGGGAGGTGAAGTGGCAAAGCATTCTAAACTTTGTAATTGGGAGACGAGGATATACTGGCCGTGAACACTGATGTATATATATATTTTTTGAAAGACAGTAGGGCTGTGATTTATATTAGATAGAGAATATCAGAGGAGTACATGGCGTAGGATACTGCACCTAGAGAGTTTTACAAGGAGAATATCAGAGGAGTATATATAACCTTGTGTAATATAACCTTGTATATATATACACAATGCAATAATCATTTATATGTGCTTGGTATATATAACCTTGTCATTGTTATGTATGGATTTGTGCTGTGATTGATAGAATGTATGCATTTATTAATATTATAATATAATTAACATAACATTATTAAAAAAGATTCTCTGGATCTGTACAGGCGGACGGCTTAAGCCCGCGCCTGTGAAAATGCTTATTTATGCAGGCGGGTGCTTAAGCCACCCGACTGCACAAAATGCATTTGTACAGGCGGGCTGCTTAAGAAACCGCCTGTACAAATAAGCATTTGTGCAGGCGGGTTCTTAACTACCGCTGTACAAATATCATTTGTACAGGCGGGTGGCTTAAGAACCCGCCTGGACAAATGCTTATTTGTACAGGCGGTTTCTTAAGCAGCCCGTCTGTACAAATGCATTTTACAGGCGGTACTTAGAAACGCCTGTGCAAATATACTGATTTGCACAGACCTTCAGTTACAGGCGGGGTGCAAAAACGCCTGTGAAGATGGGTTACCATCCGCCTGTTCAAATGATTTCTATAGTAGTGACTAGCTCTAAGTAAGAAAGCCACGCCAGTTGCATACATGAAAGGCCCAGTGAACTGCCTACATTTCTCTTGGTCAAAGTACTCCTCAAACATCTCCACTTCCATGGATGCTAGCTTTGGTTGGTCTTCGGGATTCGAGCTTCCGAACGCAAGCACCCTGAAGAAGTACCAGTACGCTTCTCGAGACAAAAACCTTAGATGGAGAGGTTGCGTCATTCCAAACTTTGCGACCTCTTCAGATCGACTCGTGATTACGATTTTACTGTTTGGTGAAAAGCAGCATTGAGAAGCAGAGTACACATGCATCCTCATCGACATCCCCAGCTAGCTCAATAACAACCAGGAGCCTTTCTTCATTTGAGGAGGAAGTACTTTGATGTTTGATTACTCCTCCATCTCTTAGGGTGCATGGTTTTTCTTTTCTAAAATCATTCTCACTAAAAAAGATAATACGAGAAAAGTGGCCGCACACCCTTTCGTCCAAGCAAACATGCTCAACAATTGTACTCTTTCCAACTTTCGCTTCACCGATAATTGGTAGGACACCCAAATTATCAGTGCCCGGAGGTTCTCTATCCAACAAGAAATTGATGACCCATTCCATCTCTATCTGGCGGCCAAACATGCACTTCTCCATAAACATATACATACTATACGGTTGGCGATACATAGGAGGGTAGTTCTTCAGAAATATAACAAATTCATTCATGCCTGTAACAGTCATCTCTACACTTTGGAGCATCTCTTCCAACTCATCTTTTCCGTGTCTACTGCCAGTGTAGAAACGAACACGCTTATTAGGATTGAATTTTGATAGGGAAGAATAGCTCACTTCATCGCTTGTATGGGCTTGGCATCTGAACTTGTCGTGAATGTAGTAGCCCCTGTACATCTCTTCTCTCAGCACGTTAAGCTGCTGAAGCATGGCTTGGTTTGTGACGTGCCTCCCCTCAGCCTCCTTGACGGCAACACAAACCCGGAGCAGCATCAGCTGTAGTCTCCATAGACTCTCCTCCTTGGACGACGCCGACGTCTTGCAGTATTTGTCGATCAAGAACAAGAGGGATCTGCTGGCGAGTTCGCCTATGGCTGCGGATAAGAACATCTCCATTGGGAAAAAACTCTCACCGGGAGAAGAAGTGATAAGAATTATATATTGCTGATCGTAATACTCTTGGTTTTGTGTCAAAGTCACTACTTCGATTTCTTTGACTGGGAGGCTAGCGAAAAGGACATGAATGGAGAAGAAATAGTCTACACGGTAGTAAAAGCACCGAGGTTTAGGGCCTATTTGGTAGAGCTCCAGATTCCAGCTTCACCTAAAATCTGAAACTTATAGGCTAAAATAAAGTAAGTTAAGTTTATATTTTTAGTATAAAATGTAACCAAGATGATCCATCTAAACACTCTTAATATACTCACAGCTCCAGCTTCATGAATCTGGTGAAGCTAAAATTTGGAAAAGCTGAATCCTTGCCAAACAGGCCCTTAGTCTACACAGTTAAGTGCTTCGAGAAGTTGAATGATGATTATTTGTGTACGTTAATTCTATTTCTGGTATATATGTGTGTGTGTGATGATTATGTAACATCCTAAAAACATCCTAAAAATTTTCATAAAATAAGAAAGAAAATCTTAAATTTTGAATATGATTTATTTCTGAATTTTCTGGCATTATTTGTCTTTCTTAGAATTTTTGTTCTAAAGAAAAAGAATAAAAAGATATTTTATGATGAATTAGTAAAACAAGATAAAAGTAAAAAAGTACAAGTAAATAATGTCAGAAAAATTCAGCAAAAGTTATATGTAATATAGGAAATATCTGGAACTCTTTTCTAGCGGTCAAAAGCAATATGGACATATTAATTGATGATACGAAATGAATATTAATGATGCTTGACTAAAAACAGTATAATGTCATATTTTTTTAAGAAAAATCTACATAGTTCACCTCGACCTTAAATTTTTACTATAACATTCTAAGAGCAGTGTTAACATCTAGTAAAAATATAAAGAAATAATATTCATATTTAGTGTCTTTTAAAATTCAAAAATTGAAAACTGGAAATTGCAATTTCAAAATTATTATAAAATAAATACTCAAGTTGTAAATCTGAAATTTTAACACAAGACCACTTAGGCAATGATAAATCTTTAAAAATGACCTTATTTAAAGCTCCAATTAGATGAAAAACATAAAAGATTTATTTGTGCAGCAGTGCTTGTCAGATTTATTAAAATTTTTCTACCAAATTTCTTAACGTAAAAATTTTACATAAGGTAGATAACTCTCTGGAGACTTTATAAAAAAAATCTGCAAAAAGGTTTAGACAATGCCTTGACTAGCGCTGTCCGAAGCGAAGGAATGGAATTGTTGTCCTTGTGACTAACGCGTGGGCAATTTTCTCCGGCTGGCCCCACACGTCATGCTTCCTTTCCTTCTTCCTCAGCCGCTGCCAAGTGGGCCCTGGTCCCATGTGCCAGGCCTTATCCTCTCTTCTTCTTTTCCTCCTCTCTGCTCACGGCCGGAGCTCCACCGCCTCTGCACCTTGTCGCATCTCCGGCCAAGCGCTGCCACGTCGCCGGACTTGACACACCGCCTGCACAACCACAGCAACTCATGTCCAGTCTTCTCTGTTAGATAAAGCATGTAATCCCTGAGATTTGTATACCGATTGCCCATGCTAATACCGGCCTTGAATAGCATAGAAAGTTAGCTAAAGATAGAATCTCCTGTAAAGATAGAATCTCCTGTAATTAGGTGCGCTATTCATGGCCGGTCTTACCCTGGCAATTGGAGTTTGATCTGTAACCAAATCAGGCGCGTTTTGTCGCCCATATAACATGCAGGCAGTCGCACGGAGAAGGTGCGCTGTTTCCACCCATTGCTTCCGCTCCTCTGAATCTTTTATGGTATCAGAGCCTGATCGCCATGGCCTCCGGCTCCTCCTCCGCTGTTAACAATCCAATCGTCTACCAAGTATCAGAGAAGCTCGCCAAGAATAATCATGCTACCTGGAAGGCTCAGGTGGCCGCCATCATGTGTGGAGCTCGCCTTGATGGGCACCTCACCGGCAAGACTTCCATGCCGGCCGTCGAGATATCTACCAAAGATGGCGACAAGATTATCAAGACACCCAATCCTGCATATGCGGATTGGTTTGCTGCGGACCAGCAGGTCCTCAGTTTCCTTCTCACTTCGGTGTCCAAGGAGATCCTGACGCAGATTGCGATGACCAAGACTGCAGAAGAAGCATGGCGCGCCATAGAAGCCATGTTCGTGTCCAAGACAAGGGCCCGTGTGGTTAACACACGTCTGGCTCTCTCGACTGCTCAGAAGGGCAGCTTGTCGGTGACAGAGTACATCGGAAAAATGAAGACCCTTGGTGATGAGATGGCGGCTGCTGGAAAGCCGCTCGATGACGAAGACCTGGTCTCATACATCCTCACCGGGCTTGACGATGAGTACGACTCATTGGTCAATTCTGTTCTCACCAGGGCAGAACCGATCACTGTGAATGAATTATATTCACAGCTGATCGCCTTTGAAACTCGGCTGGACTTGCGTAACCACGGCAACTCGTCCTCTGTCAACGTCGCCAATCGACGCGGGCGTGGAGGTTCTGGCCGCTCCGGGCGTGGTGGTCGAGGTGGTCGCGGTGGTCTGCCACAACATGGTGGCCGCGGCAACAACTCCGGTGGCAATCTTCGACAGGGAGGCAACGGCACGCGCAGCAATATCAACAACTCGTCTGATCGCCCCATGTGTCAAGTCTGCCACAAAGTTGGCCACACTGCAGAACGGTGTTGGCACAGGTATGATGAAAACTATACTCCTGATCCTAGGCATGCTGCTGCCGCTACCAGTGCCTACTCGGTTGATACAAACTGGTACACGGACTCCGGCGCTACCGACCATATAACAAGTGACCTGGAGAAGCTTTCTCTTCGGGATAAGTACAATGGAGGAGATCAGATTCACACCGCGAGTGGTTCAGGTATGGATATTAGCCATATTGGTAAATCTACTATTCATACCCAGAGTTGTGATCTTAATCTCACTAATATCCTTCATGTTCCCCAAGCACAGAAGAATCTTGTTTCAGTTCATCGTCTTACCACAGATAACAATGTGTTTCTTGAATTTCATCCTCATTTTTTCTTAATAAAGGATCGGGACACGAGGAGCACACTTCTTAAAGGGAGATGTCAGAAGGGTCTATATCCTTTGCCATGCGCACCACCATCCACAAAGCAAGTTCTCAGTGTTAGCAAGCCTTCGTTCGATAGATGGCACAGTCGTCTCGGCCATCCTGCATCTCCTATAGTTCAAAAGGTCATTAGTAGTTTTAATCTTCCTTGTCATGATAGATTGAATAAAGACTCTGTGTGTGATGCTTGCCAGCAAGCAAAGAGTCATCAATTACCCTATCCTAAGTCCTCTAGTGTCTCGAGTCATCCTTTAGAACTTGTGTTCTCTGATGTTTGGGGACCTGCTCCTGATTCTGCGAGCAGATACAAATATTATGTGAGTTTCATTGATGATTACAGTAAATTCACTTGGATCTACCTCCTAAAGTTCAAATCTGAAGTTTTTCAAAAGTTTCATGATTTTCAGAATCTTGTTGAAAGATTGTTTGATCGAAAAATCATCTCCATGCAAACGGACTGGGGAGGTGAATATGAAAAACTTCACCCCTTTTTCACCAAAATTGGCATCTCTCATCGGGTTTCATGCCCTCATACTCACCAACAAAATGGATCCGCCGAAAGAAAACATCGACATATAGTGGAAGTAGGCTTGTCTTTACTTGCTCATGCGTCCATGCCCCTTAAATTTTGGGATGAAGCATTCCTAGCTGCCACTTTTCTTATAAATCGCACACCAAGTAAGGTCATTGCCTATACAACACCTCTAGAACGTCTATTCAAGGTTCAACCCGATTTTTCTTCCTTGAGAATCTTTGGGTGTGCATGTTGGCCCAATCTTTGTCCTTATAATAATCGCAAACTCCAGTTTCGCTCCAAAGAATGCGTATTCTTGGGCTACAGTAACATGCACAAGGGTTTTAAATGCCTTGATGTTGCTAGTGGGCGGATCTATGTTTCCCGTGATGTAGTGTTCGACGAAGAAATTTTTCCCTTCACAAAGTTGCATTCAAATGCCGGTGCTAGGATTCGCTCAGAAATCTTACTCCTACCACCAAACCTTCTCTCACCTGGGTATGAATGTGTGGATAATCCAGTGGTTAATACTCCTAATCCTCTTCCTCCAGTATATGCAGATATTAATTTGCAGGGAAATACAGATGGACCAGGTGATTCGTCGGAAGAATCCATCCCGGGATCCGTTCCCACAGATGCTGCAGACGGTACGGTTCCCGCTCTGAGCCTGTCACCAGATACTTCGGGCCATCTATCATCGGCTGGCGCGACGTCACCTGAGCCTGCGCACCCACGGGGGAATGACATGCGCTGCACTGCTGGTGATGATGAGGAGGCGAGTGCGGGGCGCGTCAGGTCTGGAGACGCAACGCAAGATCTATCTACGGATGGTCATACAGGTCACGCTTCGGGCTCCGTCACACCAGGGTTTCCTACGACAACCACGTCACAGCTGACTGCTACTCGACCTGCAACTCGTCTTCAAGCAGGCATCAGAAAACCCAAGGTATACTCTGATGGCACAGTTCGCTATGGTTTCCTTACAGCATGTGGTGAACCACAACACATAGAAGAAGCCCTAGGAGATACTAATTGGAAGTATGCAATGGATATTGAATATGATGCTCTAATGAAAAATCAAACATGGCACCTTGTTCCACCTCAAAAAGGAAGAAATGTAATAGATTGCAAATGGGTATACAAAATCAAGCGTAAAGCTGATGGAAGTTTGGATAGATACAAAGCTAGACTGGTTGCAAAAGGGTTCAGACAAAGGTTTGGTATAGATTATGAAGACACTTTTAGCCCTGTGGTTAAATCTGCTACAATTCGTGTTGTCTTGTCCCTTGCTGTGTCAAACGGATGGTGTCTGCGTCAACTAGATGTGCAAAATGCTTTTCTTCATGGTTATTTAGAAGAAGAAGTTTATATGAAGCAGCCACCCGGTTATGAGGACAAAAGCAAGCCTAACTTTGTATGCAAACTAGATAAAGCATTGTATGGGTTAAAACAAGCTCCAAGGGCCTGGTACTCAAGGTTAAGTGCAAAACTACAAAGCCTTGGGTTTCATGCATCCAAAGCTGACACCTCTCTGTTCTTTTTTAGCAAGGGAGGTATCTCTATATTTTTACTAATATATGTTGATGATATAATAGTTGCAAGTTCAACACAAGCTGCCACCACAGGTTTGCTGAATCAACTCAGAGAAGAATTTGCCCTCAAGGATCTGGGTGAACTCCATTACTTCCTTGGCATTGAAGTGAACAAAGCACGGGATGGTATAGTGCTAACTCAAAACAAGTATGCCTCTGAGTTGCTGAAAAAAACAGGAATGATGGACTGCAAGCCGGCATCCACGCCTCTGGTGGCCAGTGAAAAATTGTCTGCAGCCGACGGGACTCCATTGGGGCCAAACGATGCTACACAATACAGAAGTGTAGTAGGGGCACTTCAATATTTAACTCTTACAAGACCCGATATATCCTTCTCAGTAAATAAGGTATGTCAATTTTTGCATGCTCCAACTGTTGTTCACTGGGCAGCGGTGAAAAGAATTCTGAGGTATATAAAGCAGTCAACTGAGATTGGAATCAAGATAAGTAAGTCCAGCTCTTTGCTTGTCAGTGGTTTTTCAGATGCTGATTGGGCAGGGTGTTTAGATGATCGCAGGTCTACTGGTGGATTTGCTATATTTCTAGGCACTAATTTAGTTTCATGGAGTGCTAGGAAACAACCCACAGTGTCTAGATCAAGCACAGAAGCTGAATACAAGGCTGTAGCAAATGCAACAGCAGAAATTATGTGGATACAGACTCTACTCCAAGAACTTAGAATTGATTGTCCACGATCTGCAAAATTGTGGTGTGACAATATTGGAGCAAAGTATTTGTCCGCTAACCCTGTATTCCATGCAAGAACTAAACACATCGAGGTTGATTATCACTTTGTTCGAGAACGAGTTTCAAGGAAATTATTGGAAATTGATTTTATTCCCTCAGGTGATCAAATTGCAGATGGGTTCACCAAAGCTCTCCCAGTGCGACAGTTAGAGAACTTCAAATTCAATCTCAACCTAGCTAAGGTGTGATTGAGGGGGGCTGTTAGATAAAGCATGTAATCCCTGAGATTTGTATACCGATTGCCCATGCTAATACCGGCCTTGAATAGCATAGAAAGTTAGCTAAAGATAGAATCTCCTGTAAAGATAGAATCTCCTGTAATTAGGTGCGCTATTCATGGCCGGTCTTACCCTGGCAATTGGAGTTTGATCTGTAACCAAATCAGGCGCGTTTTGTCGCCCATATAACATGCAGGCAGTCGCACGGAGAAGGTGCGCTGTTTCCACCCATTGCTTCCGCTCCTCTGAATCTTTTATTCTCCTCCTCCACACCTCTCCTTCTTCCTCTGTACTCAGCACCGACCCCCTTCACCTCATCTCTGCCGCAGCAATAAACTCAGACCTGAATCACTCCCATGGCAGATCGTCAGCTTCTTCCTCACGCCAGTGTGGCAACGCCTCACCCTTGCCCAACCTTTGCTACAGCAACCAGTGAAGGCTCGAATCTCCGCCACTGAGATTAACCAGTCGCCCGACTTCCTCTGTGCGTTAGTTGTGCCACGGACTTCTTCATCTCAGGAGGCACGTTGATGTTTGATTACTCCCCATCTCTTACGGTGCATGGTTTTTAAGTACATGCTGAAATTGATTAGGACTCCCAAGGAAAAAAATAATGCATGTCGGCAGGATATGTGAAGTTCTAATGGCATAAGTAACAGATGAAATAATTGCCAACCCAGAATAATTAAAGTTTTAAATCCCAATTAAAGTAAGTAATGGACACAGGCTGATTAATCCAACAAATGATTGGCAGTTATGCCTTCAAATCTAATTCACTTTCCTCCTTGCCAAAAAAAAATCACTTTCTCCGCTCATCTTTTCTAACGAGTGCATGTATATAGTACATAATAAAATAAAATTTAAATTCATGAAGCATAACATTCAGAAAAGGGTAGAAATCTTATATTAAAATTTAATTGAACTAGAATAGGTAAGAATTAAAACATATTCAAATTTAGAGAATAATTTTGAATTGAATTCGAATTGGCAAGAAAGTCAAATTTAAATTCAAAATATATACAAACTGAAATTCAGAAATAAATTCAATCTATAAATATGCATAAATTTTCACAACTAACACAAATAAAATTTCTAATGAAGCTGATTTTTCAGTACAAAACACACACTAAAAAGTTGGTACAAATTGCTGATATTTTCAACAACTGTAGTGCAAAAAGGATAATCTTATATTAGTCCCTATGTTTTGCTATATTTGTCCATTTTCTCCCAAAGTGTTACTTTATAATATAGGTCTACTGAGGAAAAATGGTAATTATTGCATTATTTCCGCTCTATACCTGCTTGAATGTTGCAAGTGAGGTTAAGTGGTTTTGCAATATGTAATCTAATAGGGTATGTTGGTTCAATATCATTAATTTTTTGATAGATTTTCAATATTATTAACTATCATAAAGGGAACAAAAGTTTTAAAACTTTTTTGTAACTAAAAATTATATGTATTGTGTATAGCCATCCCCTCTATAAATATATAACAAATAATCTCTTATATGCAAACCGTGCAAGTGAATGTGTTGACGGCTAGCTTCATCTAATTTGGATTGTACTTAATAGGGATTTTTTTAAATTTGAGCTATTATAACTTATGTCCACCAAATAGATGGCTAGATTTTTTTGTTAACATATATAAGAGCTAATTCGGAGTGCATAATTAGTATAAGTATAGAGGTATAGATAGATGAGTAATGAGCATAAGAAAGAAAGGATGAAAGAAAACGAACATATAGTATGTACAAAAAGTCAATAATACAATACATACTCTGTATATTAAATCCCCAAGAGTTCCGGCCTCCTCGTGCAAGCCACGTCAATTTCAGCCAATGTATTCACTCCACACGTGGCCACGCCGCCCAGTTTTATTACCCTTCCATACGGCTTCAGTAATTTGTTTTCATTGTTTAACCATGTTCGACTCTTGTGCGTGTCGCCTCGGCCGATTTTTTTGCCTCGCGACGTGTGGTGTGGGAACCAGCCAGCCCACATGGCAGGTGGTTTTTTGCGAAAAGGCATCCAAAAGTTTTTGAAATTACATATTAGTACATTCTTTTTAGGTAAGACCCCCGAAAGTCCTGAAATCGTTTTTTGTGCACAAAGATCCCCCGAAAATTACAAGATTGCATCCGAGTTTTTTTAATTGGTTGTTTGCATAAAGGCTGCTAAAAATTACGGTATTACATTCGGATATTTTTGAGAATAACCCTCCAAAATTTCTGAAATTACACCTGAAAATTCTGAGATTACACATCCGGGTTCATTTTTTTTGACAATAGCCTCCTGAAAATTCTAAAATTTATTTTTTATGCAAAGGCCTCCGAAAAATCCTAATATTACATCTATGTCCCTTTTTAGCCGATAATACCCTCCAAATTTTTTGAAAATTACACCTACGTCATTTTTCCTAGGAAATCCAAACAACGATTGCTCCCGAGCTCGAGCTATGCCTTTTTTTTTTAAAAAAAAGGAATTCTAAAAAATCACCCTTGTGCGACGTCACACGCCTGCATGGTGTGACGCCGTGCATCTGCATCTAGTTAAGGACGAAACAGTATGCATCACAAATTCACAAAAGGATGAATGAAAATGCACATGTAGTTATGTAAAATAAGTCAATAACACAATACATTAAGGACAAAACAGTATGCATCACAAATTCATAAAATGAGTGATTTAGTTTGCATGTATACATGATACAAACTGCATCAAACTAACTCAATACCTTCCTCTTCTGACAGAGGTTGTTCGTCGTAACCATACACTTTAACTCGCGAATCTCACAGCTATAAATGTATCTATAATAGGGCGGTAAGTGAGATTTCCATACCACCATCTCAAATCTCCCATGAGGTGTAACATTGCCAGAAACAATTTCCTCCATGGTAATTTTGGGAGCCTCTTCATTAGCGAGCTCTACTCGACCTTGGTCGTAGATTTCACAGTGCATACTACTTCCAGCTATTCGTTGAAGTAAAATATGTTTTCTTTTCACCCCAAAATCACTTGGACCTCTACTAAGTAGCTGATTCTTCTGATCCTTCTCCTCAAAGCACTCAAGTACCCTGCGCCAATTCATTGGGTCAGCTCTAAGAAAGTAAGCCATGCTGCTTGTATCTATGAAAGGCCCAAGGAATTTCTGAGATTTCTCTTGGTCAAAATACTTATCGAATAACTTCATTGCTATGGATGCTAGCTTCGGTTGGTCTTGAGGATCTGAGCTTCCAAACGCAAGCACCTTGAAGAAGTACCAATGAGCTTCTCGAGACAAGAAATTTAGACACAGAGGTTGCGTCGTTCCAAACTTTGCGACCTGGTCAGATCGACTCGTGATTACGATTTTACTGTGCGATGAAAAGTAACTTCGAGAGGCAGAGTACAACTTTCTCCATGCATCCTCATCGACATCCCCAGCTAGGTCAATAACAACCAGGAGCCTTTCTTCATCTGAGGAGGAGGTACGTTGATATTTGATTACTCCATCTCTTAGGGTGCATGGTTTTTCTTCTCTAAAATCATTCTCACTGAAAAAGATAATACGAGAATAGTGGCTGCGCACCCTTTCGTCAAAGCAAACATGCTCAATAAGTGTACTCTTTCCAACTTTTGCTGCATCGATAATTGGCAGGACACCCAAATTGTCAGTCTCCGGAGGTTCTCTATCCAGCAAGAAATTGATGATCCGTTCCTTCTCCATTTGGCGGCCAAACATGCACTTCTCCATAAACATATACATGCTATATGGTTGGCGACACATAGGAGGGTAGTTCTTCAGAAATATAACAAATTCATTCATAGTAGTAACAGTCAACTCTACACTTTGGAGCATCTCTTCCAACTCATCTTTTCCGTGTCTACTGCCAGTATAGAAACGAACACGCTTGACAGAATTGAATTTTGACAGAGAAGAATAGCTCACTTCATCGCTTTTATGGGCTTGGCATCTGAACTTGTCGAGCACGTAGTAGCCCCTGTACATCTCTTCTCTCAGTACGTTGATCGCTGTTGAAGCATGGCTTGGTTTGTGACGTGCCTCCCCTCGGCCTCCTCAATGGCGACGCGAACTCGGAGCAGCATCAGCTGTAGTCTCCGTTGGCTCTCCTCCTTGGACGCCGCCGGCGGCTTACAGTATTTGTCTATCAAGAAGGAGAGGGATCTACTGGCAAGTTCGCCTGTGACTGCAGACAATAATATCTCCATCGGAAAACCTCTCTGGCTTTCTCACCAAGAGATCAAAGAAGTGATAATAAATATTTGTGATGCGAAATTCTCTTGGTTTCGAGTCAAAGTCATTGCATTGATTTCCTTCACAGGAAGTGGAGAGGAAACAGTCTACGCAACTGCTATCTCCTGCCCATCGCTACCTACTTTTCTTGATTAGTAGCATTATAGCAACCAATTTAACAGCTAGTCATTTTTATAATCTTTTGGGATTAACTCACAATTCTGAAATAAATTCTTACTCAGAATATTCTACAAAGCCTAGGAAATTAAATGTGAAATTTGATTTGTTTCCAACTAAATTCAGTCATCAAGTTATAAATTTCATTTTATAATGCTTGTTTTGATAAGCACGAAGGTTAAAAAGGTGCTATGTTCAATGAAAATGAAAGAGTGAAAAATGATGCAATACCTTTCAATTAAGTGCTTCGAGAAGTTGAATGATGATTATTTGTGTAGCACTGAATTTTAGGAAATCAGGCGATACCTTTCAATTAAGATCCTTTTTGGTAGAACTTCAGATTCTAGTTTTATTTGAGATCTAAAACTTGTAGGCTAAAATAAAGTGAATTAAATTTATATTTTAGTCTAAAATATACACAAGATGATCAATCTAAACACTCTTAGGCCCCGTTTGGTACGGTTCCAGATTCTAGTAGAAACGGAAACGGTTCCAGATTCTTGGTAGAAACGTTTCAGGTAGAATCAGAATCCGGAGGAACGGGTTGCTAGCCGATTCAACCACGGCGTGTAAAAATCAGAAACGATTCGCTTTAAAACGTTCCGAGTCCTATTCCGTTTGGTTGGATTTATTTCAGATTCTAGGAGAAACAGTCCGGTTCCAAGTTGCCAAACGGGGCCTTAATGTACCAACAGCTTCAGCTCCACGGATCTGGTAGAGCTAGCAATACCCAGTTCTGGAGTTGTACCAAACACACCCTAAGTCTGAGGAAAATATAAGATGATTGTTTTAGGAAAGATAATGAAAAGAACAAGATAGTTAAACTGGCACTAAATCTACTTACATATGGCTTATAAAACGGAAAATGTCTGAAAAAATAATATGTTTTGTAAAATGGATAAGGCATAGTGCATTCACAGATGGCATGGAAGATATAGTACGACCATATTACTGCAGTACAACACATTCATCTGGTAGGAAAAGAACCACCGGTACTGCAGTACACGGAGGATCGAGCGCACCAAGAGTGAGCATGGATAGGTGTAAACTAACGCTTAAATCTATTTTTTAGTTTTTATTAATTCTAGGAATTAATAAAATAATGATTAAACCGAAAGAATGAAAGGGATATAAGCAAACTAGAAAGTATTTGTACAAAAACACGAATAATAAAAACTAATAGATCGAAATCCATAGTCACTGATTTATTTATCAAATTAGAGATACATAACATGTATAAAGATCCCCTTACATAGAAGCAAACCCTAGTATAAGCTCTTGAATTTTCCTTAATTCTTTTCTGCCGTTTTTCTCTCTTTCATCTTCTTTTTCCAGTCTTGTTTTCTCTGTTTTAATTCGTTGGCTGTACAGCCAGCAGCGAATCCAGCCGTCGCCTCTGGAGCTGCAGCTGCCGCACGTCGTTTTACTTTGCTACAGCTGGCCATCAGGGCCAATTTTCTTGACTCCTACTTCGTACTATTCAGTATAACACACCGTAAATTTTCTCTTTTTTTCTGTACTGCAGCCGCACACCTGGAGCAGAGTTGGCCGCCGCACGGAGCCACAAGTGAAGACTCCCTTGCCGCGAGCACGTCGCTCAGGGCATGTGCAATAGTACTAGCTGCAAGCACGTAGCTCAAGGCATATGCAATGGTACTAGCTATAAAAAATATCTATATCATCTATAGATAGTATATAGACAACCTCTTCAATAGATTAGCTATAGCATTGTCTATAAAATTAAATATTAGCCCACATGTAATAGATAATAAGTGCCTTGGAATCAGTTATAGCCTGACTATACATTAATAGCTGGTCTATATCTCTCTACTTATTTTCTCTCTTCCACCTAAGTAAAATACTGAGATGACATCTTTATAGCTAACTGAACTGGCACCATTGCACGTACCCTCGGGACGTTGCTGCCGCACGGGAACGAAACGACGCCTGCAGCAGCGATCCCAACTGAACGTGCACGTTCGCTCGTCTCGCGTGGCTCCACCCTCCCATCGGTTCGGTTGGTGTTCCGTCTCGTTGCAATAGTATTCTGCTCCAGGGCTACACACTCTGCGAGGCTTCTCCATAACCTACAGATTCACGTGTATCACGTGCATCTACTCTGCATCTCCTTTTTTTTAAAAAAAAACTAACCTAATACAGTATACTTTAGTCTTTCACAAATAAATTATTTCATCAGAAATATTATTGTCAAATTAAAAATCACCCACATATATTGCAAAATAGAATAAACAGTACATGTGTACACAATGGAACCTACGAGGTGAGTATAAATCAAACCATCAAATTCTCTGGAATTTCCAAATCTAACCCTTAAAAATTTAGGGTCAGGCCAGATGTTTTTTTCCCCTTAGCAGGATAGATAAGCCTAGACAGGTTGGCCATCCTTTTTGTGTCTGCATTCCTCTGAGAAAAGCTGCACTGAAAGTGCAGCAAAATCATATTCAAAGTCGGTCTGATTGATATTCCTACCTAAAGAAGCCTTCCGATTGATATTGATGAGTTACTATTTGGTCTGATGAACTACCTTCCACTAATCAAACAAAAGAGTACAATATTAAACTTTATGCAGTGCAAAAGAAGGCAAAAAAATAAAAAGAAGCAACAATGCAAGTTCAACCAAGGTTCAAAATTTCATTTTAGAGAAAAAACTGGGACCGGCCAGATACCGATATTTCGGCGAAATTCGGAAATTTCAGATAAATTTCGGACGAAATTCAAAAACCAAAATTAAAATCCGGTCCATTTGCCACCTAGAAATCCTGGTTTTCGGTCAAAAAACCCCGAAATTTCGGGCTGAAAAACCGAAATTTTGTCCGGATTGCACTGGCTGGAAAGTGGATCAAACAATGACAAAAAAATTTTAAATTTTTTCTGGAGATTCCTGACATATTGATAATATTTCTTTAAAAATTTCAGATAATTATCAAATCTGAGAAATTTTTAAAAAATTCTAACATTGGTACTGTCCTGAATAATACGCTTACCGGCAAGTTTGAACCAAATGAAAATTAGAACAAAAGAGGTTATAAAATTTTTAAATTTTTTATGGATGGTCCTGACACATCCATAATATTCTCATAAAATTTTTATATGATGATAAAGCTTCATGAATTTTTAAAAATTCAAACAGTGCTACTGTCCTGTTAAAAGGCTTACCGGCAAACTTGAACGAAATGAAAAAATATCCAAACCACATTATAAAATTTTGAAAATTTTTGTGTATGGTACTGATGTAGCACTAATGGTTATATAAAAGTTTTAGATGATGATCATGCATAATTAATGTTTAAAAATTCTGGCAGTGCTACGTTCTGATAAAAGCTCGATGATCAATACATAGATTTGCTTTAGCAATAAAAAAGGTTTAAATTATTTTAAAATTTTACATAAGGGTGAAAAGGAAATGCTTAATATCTCATTAAAATTTTGAATCATGATCATGCTCCAGTGAATTTATAAAATTCTTATAAGGCACAGTGCCATTTATGTTCTTTCTCTGTTTGATTTTTTAAATATAATACAACAAATTAAGTTCGTGCTTATTGCATTGATAGATTTTATTGAGAAAAAAAAAGTTAATTTTTTTTAAAATTTTATATAATGGTGTTGAGGAAATTATTAATCTCTCATAAAAATTTTAGATCATGATCACACTCGAGAAAATTTATAAAATTATGACAAGGTAACTGTCCCAATTATGTTCATTCTGTTTTTTATTTTTTAAAGATAACAAATGAAGTTAAATTACTATGAATATTTTTATGATACTACACTTATCAAGATAGTATCATAAAATTTTTAGATCATTATCAATCTTGTACAATTTTATAAAAATCTAACAGTATTTCTGCCAAAATTTTAAAATATCTCAAAAATTCGGTTTTTCAACAAATTTTCATAGAAGATCACTTTCTTATAGGTTATTGGACCAAATCCAGTCAAATCCGGTGCTAAAACTTCAAAATCCAGATTTCAATCCCGAAATTTCGCTGGTTTTACCCGAAATCTCGCCGAAATTACTAAAATTACTGTAGCATTTCAAATTTTTAATTTAGCCGGTATTTGTAATCTCGTGGGGGCCCGAAATCCAAGATTTTGGCGAGATTTTGCCGAATTTCGGCGAAAATTTGAACCCTGAGTTCAACAGACCGAGGGAAATAATCCTACAAGATGCCCATGAACATATGACTAAATTAGCACCAGCACACCAAAAAGTATGTACGAAAGCCATTATGTCACATGAGTTGCCAACCCGTGCATTTGCACAGAGTAGCTTCTCAGATAATGTATTTAATCTCCACATTAAAAGATAAAATAATTAAATAAAAATAAAGTATGAAAATATAGTTATTATAAAATTTGTAATAAATATATTTTGATGTGAACTTTGTAACTATTAACGAGCAACATTGGTGGGAATTGTATAGTTAGACATAGTACATACTAAATTAGTGCAACTTTCGTAGATCATGACACCTAGTAAGTTATATGGCTTGCTTAGAAGATACATGTCTTTTATAGTGGATGTTCTAGGAGTCGTAGAATTGGCCCTCATATCATTCTCATATGCATCATCCTTATAAACATTATTCTCATATACTTGAACTTGTATAATGCATCTATGTATGTTGTTTATACCGAAGAATAGTAACATCGGGTTTATTTGCTTGTATGTATGTTGATGTGGGAGTTTACGCGCTAATCGTGGGATTATGCGAGAGGTTTGGGACTAGGTACACTACAGGAAAACCGACAATTTTCATCGGCCAAAAACCGACGGAAATTGGGGCATAACCGACGAAAAGAAACTGACGAAAATACGAACATTTTCGTCGGCTACCGATGAAAATACGCATGTTTTCGTCGGCTACACCGGGCTGACGAAAACGTGATTCGTCAGGGTTGGTTGGCGTGGCACTAACGCGTTTTCATCGGTTTATACACGAGCCGACGAAAATATGTTCGTATATTTTCGTCAGTTTATACACGAGCCGACGAAAATATGTTTGCATATTTTCGTCGGCCGGAACTCAAGACCGATGAAAATACGTTTGCATATGTTCGTCGGCCTGGAGTTAATACCGACGAAAATACGTTCGCATATTTTCGTCAGCTCGGATGAACCGACGAAAATATATTTTCATTTTTTCGTCGGTATTGACTCCAGGCCGACGAAAATAATCGATTGCAGGGAAAAAAACATATTCATAATATATCACAGAATATTACAAATAACACAGAATATCACAATAACAAATAACACAGAATATCAGCGTCGTTTCAGACAAACAATAACACAGAATATCACAATAACAGTTTAATTCATAATTCACACAAACATCACAATAACAATTATAATAGTACCAAATATCACAAAAACATACGCAACAATCCACATGAAACACATACAATCACAAATCGTCACAAAAACATATATAACCATACAACTTCATTCGTCGGAGCCTCCACCCAAGTTAATCACATCATTGAACTCATTCACCTGAGGTGAATCATAGTCAGCGCCACTGTGTGAACCATCGCCTCCCTGGGAGCCTGCTGCCGAGCCAGCTGTTCCCTACATCATATAAGGATGCAAATGGTTAGTTTGAACAATTTGATAAAACTATATACAAAAATCGAACAGAAAGTCAAGTACCATGAATGGTGAGGTCATAAATGGAGGAATGGGTGGAGTCTGAAACTGAGGTAGGGGCGGAAGGTTGATAGGTCTTCCAAAGGCAGTAGACATACAATCCTTTGTAATAATCGCATATAATCAATTTGAAAGCGTTAAAGTCAGATTGTATGCGATATGAAAATGAACTTACATTCAATTGTGAGTGCCAGGCAGACATGGCTTCTTGTTGTTGCCTCTGATATTCTTGTTGTTGCCTCATGTAATCCTGCAACTGAGTTTCTTCTCTCCTCAAATTTTCCTCCAACTTAGCCTCTCGGGCAGTACGTGTACTACTTGACGAGGCCCGAAACTCCCTCGTCAAGTCTCGAGTCATGGAGGAATCGACGAATCAATCGAACATGGAGAACCTCCCGTGACTCTTGCCACCGCCGCTCCGGTACAAGGCGCCGACGTCAACATCTCCTGCCCTCCAGTCGTAGCCCTCACCATGGGTCCGAACCATCTCCTCTCCATATTTAGCCTGTGATGCATACGAGTCATGAACCATGTCTATTTTGCAGTACAGTACAGATGGCATAGCTAATATGTCAATACAAACAACATGTATATAAATTGCAGTTAGAAGAAAAAAAGTATCACATCTAAAGAAGTAAAACTATATATAGAATTAAATATTTGCTTTCTATATTAGGATTAAATTAGCTCCCTAAATAAAGCCATGTAATTAAACTATATTCAAATAGTGTACCAGAACCTTTGAGCAAAGGAACAGCTCAAAGGAACCACCAATCTGTCAGCTTGCAGAATTACCGTTATCCTTCAGAATTTCAGATGACTCAGATCAACAAAGGGATCCAATAACATGTACTGCACACAAAATTGAAGGCTATGAGGATATGATGTTGATGTTGAAAGAACACCTCATCTGTGACTAATAAAATTGAGGAAGCTTTTTCTCAAGATAGATAGGAATATAGGTATCCCAGAAGTAAAGCTTATATAAATGCAGGAACCATTGCAACTTTCAATCCAAACTTTATGGCACCGCCAAATGAAAAACTCTAAAAACACCAGCCATGCACTGCCAAATGAAGTTCTGGGCATCAAAATTATTGCTTGGTAGTTTCATGAACTCATCCTTGCACTAGTGAATAGCAGCTAGCATGCAAGTTACTACCTTTTCCCTTTTATACTTGTAACGACCCCCATTTTTACATAAATGCAAAAATGGAAATCTCATGTGCATACAATGCTAGTCCCATGATCAGTAGTTAGCACGCACATTTACAACAATTGATATCACATCCATACTCTTTATTACAAATAATTATGGTAATTTATACAATAAAATCTTACAATTCAGAGTAATGTAGCGGAAAGAATCAAAAGTCTCGTAGTATGATCCAATCCCTCAGGCAACTGACAAGGCATAATCCCTAGAAAAGCTTGTTAACATTCCCGAATCCTGCGTCAATTATGTTTCATCGAGCTATTCTGATTCTTCACCTAAAAATGTTAATTAAGCAAGGGTGAGTACTTGCGTACTCGGCAAGACTTTTGCAAAACCTACAATATATGCAGGCCATTTCAAAGGAAAGGCTTCTACGATTAATTTACAAAAAGCAAATTTAAATTGTAAAACAAGTAGTAATTGCAAAACAGAATTTATAAAAGCATGTTTGACTAATATAGAAAATAATAAATAAGTAAAGTATGAGCAACAACTCACAGTCCTCCACGACGTGAGCATCAAGTCGTCCATTGCCAACACAAGGCATAAATCTGAGACAAATACTTTCCAACAAATGTATCCAATCCATTTTGAAAATATCAAAACTGCTAACTATGTGATGACTTTACCAAGTGCCCATGACCGCGGGCGCGGCTAATCGATTAGTTTTACACTCTGCATAGGTGTACAGCTTTACCCATAAGAAATGATCAACCTCTTTTGCCAGGCCAGTAACACACTTCCTTTGGTGTGTCGGCAAGGAGATCATAACATAACCGTTAGATTACTTAACCCTAGCTTTACACCAGTCTGATGAACCCATACTATGGCAGTAGAAGATATTTGTACTAGTACGACAAGTGATGATACATCAAATTGTCCCACTCCTCCCTACAGAGTAGAAGATATTTGTGCTAGTACGACAAACAGTGGTGTACCAAGTTGTCCCACTTCTCCCTACAGGGTAGAAGATATTTGTACATAGTACGACAAACAGTGGTACATCAGAGTGTCCCACTTCTCTCCCATAGCATGGTGTGCACCATTCTCCAGCCTACCAATGTGTAAAGCTAGTTTTAATGAACTTAATAGGTTAAGGCTGTCCCATACCAACACTTGTGATTGTACGGTTATCTTGGCCTGAAAACAACCCATAGTTCGGTCCTTAATCCGACACGGGCAACACTTCACCCTACACTACGTGCAAGTGCATGCACCTCCGGCTATTGCTTCACTTTCATTTTAGCATTTTCATTGTTAAGCTAGTGAAGGACTCAAGTATGGATCAAACAAGATTCACCCAAGTTGCTATAGGGACTCTAGAGAATTCCAGAATTTCACAAATCATGGCAAAAACACCTAGAGAAGAAACTTAACAAGAAAATGCAACATGTTTTATCAAGTTTTTCTTTTAAAGCACAATTTTCAATTTTGCAAGCTTAGCAAGATAAATGAACTTGGACAATCTAAGCAAGTAATTTTCTTCATAATACAGCATGGTGTATAAAATGACACATGGATCATTTGCATAATAGATAAAGCTCATAAAATGAAAAATTAAGTCTATATGCAATGGATGACACAGATTCTTAAACTCCCCCTCAACATGTGATTCGATTTTAAGCATAAATCTGGTTTAAGTTGAGTTATTAGCAAGATTAAGCTCAAGAATGGATGAAAAGAACTCAATTAAAGCCAAAAACACAGAATGGAGGGAAGAAGTCAAGAAACTGTGAACTGGGTGGCTATAGAGTATAGAAAAGATGGTAGAGAACACTACGGCTCAGACTCGCTCTCATCTTCCCCAATGACTAACATAGGGAAGCTGCCTCTAGATCCCAAACTAAGGAGTGCACACAGACCCTGTCTACCCAGGGGGCCCAACACCTGCTAGACTTATAAGACTGTGAGGGAACTCAACCTAGAGAGAAGAGAGTACAGCTAATTAAGCATGATAGCAACCTAAAGTACAAGATGAGAGGTCCATGCAAAAGCATGCCAGAAGTCTAAGTGATGTGAACTCATAACTCTAAGGAATAAAACCCATAAGCACCCAGAGCAATACAAAAGAAAGGAAAATCTGAAATAAAATATAATACATAATATACAGATCAGCTCCCCCTCACAGAAGGCCGTAAGGGCACACAACTCCAAGCTCACTCCTCAAGGCAACAAACCTAGAGCTATCCAAAGGCTTGGTAAAGATATCGGCCAACTGGTGGTCACTCTCCGCAAACTGAAGTATTATGTCTCCTTTCTCCACATGGTCTCTAAGGAAGTGATATCTAACATCAATGTGCTTGGTCCGGGAATGCTGCACTGGGTTCTTGGCAATGCAAATAGCAAAAGTGTTATCACAGAATAGTGGAACACTCTCTATATCTAACCCAAAGTCCCGCAAGGTCGATCTCATCCAGAGCACTTGGCTACAGCAACTGGTTGCAGCAACATACTCGGACTCAGCGGTGGACTGTGCGACTCCAGACTGCTTCCTAGAAGACCAAGAAACAAGAGAAGTGCCAATGAATTGGCAAGTGCTAGAAATGCTCTTCCTGTCTATCCTACAGCCGGCAAAGTCTGCATCAGAAAAAGCTCTAAGAGATAGACAAGAAGAAGAAGAAGAGTACCAAATACCATAATCAATGGTAGCTCAAAGGTACCTGAAGATGCATTTCACCGCCTAGCGATGAGAGGCACGAGGAGAAGCCTGAAAGCGAGCGCACATATACACAACAAAGTGTATGTCCGGTCGTGAGGCAGTAAGATACAAGAGAGAGCCAATCATGCTCCGAAACTCCTTTTGATCAGCATGCTCACCATCCTCATCGGGCTCGAGGACAGCAATGGTGGCCATAGGAGTCATCACGGGCTTCCTATCAGACATATCAAACCGCCTCAGGAGGTCCCGAATGTACTTACCTTGGTGTAGGAAAGTACCCTCCCGAGTTTGCTTGATTTGGAAGCCGAGGAAGTAGCTCAACTCACCCATCATACCCATCTCAAATTCTGTGCTCATTACCTCAGAAAAATGAGACATAAGAGACTGAGATGAGCCACCAAAGATAATGTCATCCACATAAATCTGGATGAGAAGAAAATGAGAATCCTGGTGTTTGATGAATAGAGTTTTGTCTACTATACCCATTTTGAAACCATAACTGAGAAGATAGGACTTAAGCCTCTCATACCAAGCTCTAGGGGCCTGCTTAAGTCCATACAAGGCTTTGGAAAGCTTGTAGACATGGTTTGGGTATTTGGGGTTCTCAAATCCTGGAGGTTGCTTGACATACACCTCTTCCTCAATGAAGCCATTGAGGAACGCACTCTTGACCTCCATTTGATAGAGCTTGAAGCCCTGGGATGCAGAGAATGCAAGCAGGATTCTAATCGCCTCTAGTCTAGCTACAGGGGTAAAGGTCTCCTCAAAGTCAAGACCCTCAACCTGAGTGAAGCCCTGTGCAACTAGCCTAGCCTTGTTGCGAATGACAACCCCATCCTCACTCTGCTTGTTTTTGAACACTCACTTGGTCCCAATGACATTATGACCAGATGGGGGCTCTACAAGCTGCCAGACTTTGTTCCTCTCAAAGTTTTCCAATTCCTCATACATAGTATTAATCCATGATTCATCGGATACTGCATGAGTAACATTCTTTGGCTCAAATGAGGCAACAAAGGCAGAGTGAAGGCAGAAAGAAGATAAGCCTGATTTTGAGCGCGTCACACGCTCAAACAGATCACCAATGATCTGCTCAGGTGGATGAAAACGCTGAATGTGACGAGGAGGACCAGAAGCAGAAGTGGCCTCTCCCTCTTGAGTAGAAGAGGAAGGAACAGAGCCACTCGCTGAAGAAGAGTCTGAAGGCAAGGGCTGATCTCCCTGAGGTGCAGAAATGAAAACAGGAGGCATCTTAGGTGTAGAGGAGACTGGATCAGGTGGAACACCATCATCTCCATCATCCTCATCCTCTACAAAGATGGTCTCGGAGGGATAAGAAGAGCCTGAAATATCAGGTCTAGCTCCTGGGCTAGCCTCATCAAAGGTCACGTCACAGGTCTCTATGATCCTATTCGCGTCACAACTCCAGACCCTATAGCTACAAGAAGAAGTCGAGTAACCCAGAAAAATACCATCAGAAGAACGAGACTCAAACTTATCTAGGTTACTAGACTTCAAGATAAAACACTTGCAACCAAAAACACGAAAATGAGAAACACTGGGCTTTCGCCCATACCTCAACTCATAAGAAGTATGATGCAAATGTGCTCTCAAGAAAATGCGATTGGAAACATGACAAGCAGTAGCTATAGCCTCAGCCCAAAACTTCCTAGGAGTACTGTACTCGTCTAGCATCGTCCTGGCCATCTCAACCAGGGTCCTATTCTTCCTTTCCACTACGCCATTTTGCTGAGGGATGTATGGAGAGGAGAACGATCTCTAACCCGGACTCCACACAGAATCTCTCAAAGTAGGAGTTCTTGAACTCCGTGCCATTATCACTGCGTATAGCTCGTAATGCACTTGGAAGCTCAATAGACAACCTACTAACATATCCCCTGAAGTGAGAAAAAGTCTCATCCTTCGAGGCCATGAAAAATACCCAAGAATACCTCGAAAAATCATCAACAATAACAAGGAAATACCACTTCCCTCCTGCTGATTGCACTCTAGCTGGACCAACAGTGTCCATATGTAAAAGCTGTCCTGGTGCATCAATCATCACTACGGTGACTGAAGGATGAGATGCAGTAACCATCTTGCCATGTCGGCAGGGAGAGCAAACTAAGTTTTTGACCATCTTAAGTTTGGGCAAACCACGAATAAGATCGCGGTTGCTAACTCTGGTCAAATGATCAAAACCAATGTGACGAAGTCTCCTATGCCAGAAGGAGAGATCACGGAACTCAGAAGCAATCAAACACCGAAGAGAGTCTCCAGATGAAATAGAGAAATCAGCACGAAAGACTCTCCCAAATCTAGAAATCCCGCAAACTAACTCTCCTGATGAATCAAGGATTCTACAAGCATTACTCTTAAAGCTTACCTCGAAAGAGTCATCGATAAGCTGAGAAACAAAAAGCAAATTATATTGCAGCTTACTCACTAAGGCAACATCCTTAAGAATAAAATTTTCATTAATGCAGACGGTACCTTTAGCAATGACTCTACCTGAAGAAGCATCCCCAAAAGTGATCAACTCATCACCGGGGGCTCGGACTAGGGAAGAGAACCAACGAGAGTCTCCGGTCATATGGCGAGAACAACTGGAGTCAACAATCTAAACATCTCCCTTCCCCATCCAACGAACCTGATCAAGTCAAAAGAGAGGGAGAAGACTCAGTACTGGGATAAAGTGAGGACCTGGGAACCCAATACTGAATCACACGACGTCTCAAAGTACCAGCCACAGAGGAAGAAGACTGGACTCTAGTGTCTCTTTGACGCTCGACTCTCACAAGATCAGAAGAAGCAACTCTAGTAGAAGATGTAGGAGCTATCACTGGTTTAGCCCACCGTGGTGCATGCAAAGGCCGGACCATCCCAACAAGGCTGCCTAAATCTCCTACCTGAAAACACCTCACGCCGCTGATATCTACCTCGATGGGAAAAACGAGGAATATCAAGAGGATGGCGAAAAGACTGACCACGAGTAACTCTAAAACTAAAACTCGACTGAACAGCATGAAAACCGAGTCCTAGACGCTGCCCAAAAACAGGTGACTCTCTAACCTGTCTAGTAGCAGTGTGTGCCTTAGGAGCACTTTCAGTGCAGGGATGACCACAATACCCCTAAGAGCAGCAACACACTCACGCCTGGTGATCTTGGCGCGTCTTAAACAGAAATCTACTAGGTGACCATCCTTCTTACAGAAGGTGCATGAATACTTCGCCTTGCTAGAGGCAGAAGTGACAGGAGAAGCACCCTTCTGCTCAGAAATCCCATGGACAACCCCAGCAGACCTAAACATAGTGGTACTCACCCTGGGAGCAACCACTATCTCTCCACTCTTGGATCCACGCACAATGGTAGGAGGATGAGTCCTAGCATGCTCCAAGTAGTCAAATCCTAGACCCTGATTAAATCTGCTAATTTTTGATTGGTCTAGAATGAGATTCAGCTTTTTCTTGCCTCCTACAAACTTCTCGAGAGTGCTCATGAGATACTCACGCTCCCAGAAAAGAGAGGCACAAGAAAAACAGGGGTGAGAGGAAGAAGAAGAACCAGAAGGAGAAGAAGAAACACCAGCACGTGCATTTTTCTCCCTCAGCACGGCTGCCTCAATCTTGAGGGTCTCACAAGAAACGCACGAAACTTCTCTAATCCTATGGGCTTGTTCTTTTAACTTCTTCCTAAGTTCGACATGGATTTTATCCAAGTCCCCCTCAATCACAGAACAATGCAAGCAACTCTTAAGTGACTTATATAGTAAGTCCTTATCAAGTTTAGCACACTTGCCAATTAAAGCTTCATTGTCAAGTTTTAGTTGCTTACATCCCTCACATGAGCTGACAGGGTCCTT
This sequence comes from Guadua angustifolia, assembly GCA_036346375.1. Classification (NCBI taxonomy): domain Eukaryota; kingdom Viridiplantae; phylum Streptophyta; class Magnoliopsida; order Poales; family Poaceae; genus Guadua; species Guadua angustifolia. Next base: position 55,095,243 of record CM070512.1, on the reverse strand, counting down.
AGAAGCATGCATTTCAAGTTCATCGTTTCTAGAAGAAAGCTTCATAAGGTGAACGCTCATGGCATCTATTTTAGCAAGTAACTTAGGGCAATTTTCACATGAAGGAGTAGTATGAGCATGAAGAAAACTAGCATCTAGAGAGGAAATATCAACAGTAGTACAAGTGCTAGCATTCTTCGACCTAAGACTTTCAAGTTCAGTTTGCACACTATCATGCAAAGTCCTTAAGTTCTCAAGCTCCACAAGCAAAGCATCACACAAAGAATAATTATCAGTGACTCGGGAGGGAGAAGATCTAAGAGAAGCTAACTCCCGAGTCAAGGTATCTACTTCCTTCTCAAGCTCCATAACCCTAGCTCTAGCTCTAGCATGAAATTTTCCTAATTTGCAAAAAGCTTCATTGAGCTAGTCATAGGAAGGTACCTCTTCCGAGTCGCTGTAGAGCTCGGAGTCGCTGATGTCATTGGTGTTCGCCATGAAGCACATGCCGGAGAAGTCGTCGCCGCCTTTCTTCTCTTGCGGATCATCCTCGCCTTCGTCGCTCCATGTCTCCGTGTCGGAGAGGTCGATGTCGTCAATGGCGGCGAGGACGCGGTGGAAGAGCTTCTTGTTCTTCGAGAAGTTGCAATACTTCTTCTCGTGCGCCGGCTCGCGAACTGGAGGCTTCTTGTTGCGGTTCTTGTCGATGTAGTCGTTCTTGCCGAAACCGCCGGAGTCGTTCTTGCCCTTTTCCAGTTTGGGACAATTCGCTCGAATGTGGTTGGGGCCGCCACATTCAAAACAGGTGATCCCACCACCTCTCTTCCTCTCTCTCACCCTCTTGTAGGCGTGAGAAAACTTGCGAGTTAAAAGAGCAAGCTCAGTTTCTGGAAACTTGTGCAGTTGGTCATCGCTTAGCTCGCAAAGTGCAGAGAGGGAAAACCAACAGAAGAATCAAAAGAAGATCCAATGGGATCGGTGACCAAGGCCATCGACTGTGATTTCGTCTTGCGAGAGACGATGTCGATCTCATGAGTCTTGAGTCGGGAATAAAGCCCGTCAAGAGTCAAGGTCGACAAGTCGGTAGTGTCTTTGATGGTGGTCACTTTCATTTCCCAAACACAAAGATCGAGTGCGGTCAAGAAATGACGAGCATTATCCGAGTCAGAGTATGTGCAACCAAATGCCCGGAGATCGCTCAAAATTTTAGTAAATCGACCAAAACACTCGTCAAGACTCTCACCAGTGTGTTGTTCAAACTTGTTGTACTCACGCTTGTATTGATCCTGCCTCACGGTCTTGATTTGGGTAGTGCCCTCATGGTATGTGACGAGGGCTGGGCGTTCCTTGACCAGCCGGCGCACGGTCAACGGATCCCCCAAGCTCGGGAGGTCCCGACCACGACCTAGATGCGTGCCGAGGCGCTCGACCTAGAGCACGCTGAACCCGAGCACGGCCCCGCACGACCTCGAGCTCGGGCGGGTTCTCGTTCAAAGTCACCCTTGGATTTCGGATCAGGCATTTGACCGGCGGTTGCCAAAGCGCGGGTCGTGAGGAAGAAGCAGGTGCGTGCAACAAGTCCGGAGCAGTTACTGCCAGCCCTCAACGTGCATGAAGGCCACGACCCGGGAATCTCTCCCGTCTGTTGCGTACAGAGGAGGTATAAAGACCAAGGACGCGCAGTCTTTTGGAGACACAAAGACAACACACAACACGCCCATAGCTCGAGCTTAGACATAGCCATTGTTGAACTTGAGCTGTAACACATCTTTGTACTCAGAAATAGCTAAGAAAACAGCCGCAAGGCGACTGGAGTAGAGCTGTTACCTCCACAGGGGCTCGAACCAGTATAAATCTCGGCCTCACGCTCGTTGTCATCTTGCTCCGACCATCACCACGTCTACTCTCTTCCTCCGTCTGAGCGAAGCGCAGTTCGGGTCCCGTATCACACTGACCCCCCATCTCATTTCTTGCGGTTGGCGATCTTGATCGTCGACAGCTGGCGCCCACCGTGGGGCCCGACTGTTTCGCTCATTCGCAGGAACGACATCAAGAACCCAGGAGCATGGCGCACTTCGTTGACGGCCTTTTCTCGAGCATGGACTCGGGCACGGGCTCCGACTCCGTGTCCCTATTTTCTCCTTCGCCGCCGCCACTCGAGCAGCACGTTCTGATGGCGGACGGTCATGGCACGGAGGGAAACGCGGATGACCGTGATCTGCAGACCCCCGAAGACGCTCGCCGGATGGTGCATGTCGCCATCAACCAAGCCATAACCGCCCTCGTGAAGGCCTAGGAGAAGGCCGGCCGTCTTCGGCCGCCCGAGCTCCCTCTCAGGAGGCGCCTCGCCGCTTATCGCCGGGTCATGGCCGACCCGATAGGGCGAGTCGGCTCTTTGGCGAGCCACGGCCGAAGAGCTCGATCGGGCTCTGACCGAGGCCGAGCCTCCGCAGCAGACCGGTCGGCACTCGGGGACCGCTCGAAAAAGTGATGACAACACGTCGCGCCACACCGCGCACCCATCGACGCCTCTGCAGAGCCGGCCCCGGCGGCGGGCTCGGGGCGAGGCTTTGACGCAGACGCGTGTCGGCGTCCGCGGCACCACACCAGCAGGGCGTGCCCGAGCCAAGCCACACAAACTCCGAGTCGACCGGCAGCAGGTCTGCGGACGTCTCCCCGGACGTTCCGCCCAGGTGCCGCAGGGTCCAGGATCGCCTGCGTTACCTACCAGGTGATTCCTGTGCCCGGCATCGTGGTCGTCCCCATCGAAGGTCGGGCCGCCGCGGCGGCCTCGACTCCGAATCCGGTAGCAGCAGGGACCTTGTCGGCGATGACCACACCCGGCGCGCACTTGTCCCGGCTAGGGGTGGAAAACGGGCCAAATGAATTTTTTTCGAGCTTTCTTCGACACTAATTTATTCTTATTTATTATAGTCTCCTGTATTGTTTGAGACCCAACTTCGAGCCGAGCCTAACGAGCCGAGCCAAAGTTGACACTTGTTCCAAATCAACTAATTTTTATTTTAAAAGAAAATGAGATGTAATCGAACAATTTTGAAGCGAGCCACCGAGCCACTCAACGAGCTTTTTCCGACCCTAGTCGGCCTATGGTCTGCATGGCGTATTCCGACGGCCTTAAATCGCGTCTGGTGGCAGCTCGGTTCAAGCCCGCGCTGATCGAGCGCTTCGATGGGACCAAGAACCCTGACGAGTTCTTGTCCATCTACTCGACCGCTATCCTGGCGGCCGGGGGGGACGAGCTCGTGATGGCAAACTACCTCCGGCCGTCTTTGGCCGACGGGGCGCGAGACTGGCTTTTCAACCGAAACTGGGTTCCTTCAGTCGTGGCGCCAAATCGAACGCCTTCGCTCCAACTTTCGAGAGCTATTCGGCGGGGGAGGAAGGACAGGATCGTGTCATCGGGGCAAAACGAGCCTTCTGGCGACTTTGTGCGGCGATTCATCCGCACGAGGAACTGATCGAGCATTTCTAACGAGGCCGTCATCAAAGCCTTCAAGTTCGGGTCGTGATCGGCGCCTCACCGAGGACACGAGATCACCTCGAGGCTCGCCACAACAAGCTTTTCCACATGGCGGCGCGATGCAGCGGACGCGACGACGCCGTCTCATTGAACGCGACTACGACCAAGGAAAGCTTGGTCTAAACCAAACAGAGGCCGGCCCGTCCAACTCCAGGGGTGCCGACCACGGCACCACCCCCAAGAAGCGGAAGCGCGATCGCAGGGGCGGCGGAGGTCTGCCGCAGGTGGTCGTTTCGGCGGATGGTCAGCGCGAGGTCCTCGAGGTCCGAGGTCAAGCTCGGGAGGGTTCCAAACCTCGCTAAGGACGTCCTCGACCTCGACAGGCACAGAACCAGCCCCAGCAAGAGGGCCAACAACCCAGGCCCCAGCGGGCCGAGAGGCGCACGGGATATGACGAAGCAAAGTTCTGCCTGTTTCATAGGGCGGCCGGCCACGACCTGCGGGCCTGCAGGGCTTGGCAAAGCAAGCTGGATGCCTTCTATGATGGGCGAGGTGAAATGCCCGTGCTCCCGAAGGATGACGACCAGCCCGATAGGGTAAACGCCGGCGCGGAGCACGACGACCTTGATTTGGAGTTCCAGCAGGGCGAGCGCTGGATCGATGTCATCTTCGGTGGCTCGTCGGCTTACCAGTCCAGGCGCGAAATCAAGGCCGCCGTGCGAACCATCTACTGTGTCACCATTGAAGCCCATCGAGCGACCAGCAAGTGGGTCAGGGCACCATCACCTTCTCTCGAGGACGCTCTCCGGGTATGGCCGAGACACGAAGACCGCCTTGGTCGTGACCCGACCATCGGCAATACCGCGGTCGGGCGTCATGGTCGACAATGGCAGCTCCCTTAACTTGTGCGCAGCGGAGCGCTTGGCGGATCACGATTCCCGGTCGAAGGTCAAGAGCATCGCCATTCCCTTCTTCGGGATCGTACCCGGGAGCTCGACCATCCCCCTAGGACAGGTGGTCTTGCCTGTTACTTTCGGCGACTCGGACAACTTCCGCACCGAGCTGGTCACCTTCGAGGTGGTCGAGGGCGACCTCCCGTACAACGCCATCCTCGGGCGGCCTGCCTTGGTCAAATTTATGGCGGCCAACCATTATGGCCATCGATGTATGAAGCTGTCTGGCCCCAACGGCATCATCACCGTGCGGGGTGATCTGCAGGCGGCACATGGATGTGAGACCAAGGCCCTAGCCCTCGCGGGCATGCTGCCCCAGCGCGGTCCGGAGATGACGGCGAAGAATGCCCGCCAGAAGACGACGATCCAGCCCAGTGGGGCGACGAAGGCCGTGCCGCTCGAGGAGAGCGACCCGACCAAGTGCATCCACGTCTCGGCCGAGCTGAGTTCCAAATAGGAACTCGAGCTCGTCACCTTCCTTCGCGCCAACAAGGGAATATTCGCTTGGGAACCTGCGGACATGCCCGGCGTTCCTAGGGAGGTGATCGAGCACAAGTTGCAGGTGAGATCTGGCTCTCGACCTGTGCACCAGAAGCTGCGTCGCTTCTCCCCGGAGAAGGTCGCGGTCTTCAAGGAGAACCTTGACAAGCTCTTGAAGGCCTGCTTCATCCGTGAGATTGACTACTCAGTGGTCCAACCCGGTCATCGTCTGAGTAAGAAAGGAAGAAAGTGGAGAATGTGCGTCGACCATACGGGGTTGAACTCGGCTTGCCCGAAGGACAACTTCCCGCTTCCGCGCATCGACCAGATCGTCGACTCCACCGCAAATGCCAAGATGTTGAGCTTCTTAGATGCTTACTCGGGATACCACCAGATCAAGCTGGCGGTCGACGACGAGAGCAAGACATCCTTCATCACGCCGTTTGGCACCTATTGCTATACGACCATGTCGTTTGGTCTGCGCAATGCGGGGGCCACGTTTCAGCGTCTGATGACCAAGACTTTCGAACCCCAGATCGGGCGAAACCTAGAGGTCTACGTGGATGACATCATCGTCAAAAGCCCCTCCGAGGGCGACCACGTTCGCGACCTCGAGGAAACCTTCGCCAACCTGAACAGGCACAAGATCAAGCACAATCCCGAGAAGTGCGTGTTCGGCGTGGTGTCGGGGAAGGTGCTCAGCTACATGATCAGGGGCTCGGGGGTCGGCCCGAATCTGGAGAAGATCGTGGCGATCGAGAAGATGGCGCCCCCAACTTCGATCAAGCAGGTGCAGAGCCTCACCGGCCGCATGGCCGCCCTCAGCAGGTTCATCTCGAGGCTCGGCGAGCGTGGGCTTCCATTCTTCCAAACTCTGCGCAAGCACGGGGGCTTCGAGTGGACTCCAGAGGCACAGCGGTCCTTCGACGATCTGAAGGTATACCTGTCGTCCCCACCCCTTCTTAGAACGCCACAACCTGGCGAGAAGTTGCTGCTCTACCTCGCGGCCACCACCCACACCGTCAATGCTGTCCTAGTAGCGGAACGGGGGTCTCAGCAGCACCCAATTTATTACGTCAGCGAGGTCTTGCACGGCCCGAAGGAGCACTACCCACAGGTACAGAAGCTGTTGTATGCTCTCCTCATGGCTTCGCGCAAGCTTCGGCACTATTTCCAGGCGCACTCCATAGTCGTCCCGAGCAACTTCCCGCTCGGGGACATCCTGAGGAACCCAGAGGCTGGCGAACAAATCGCCAAATGGGCCATGGAGCTGGCGGCGTTCGACGTCCAGGTCGTGGCACGCACGGCCATAAAGTCGCAAGTGCTCGCCGACTTCGTGGTCGAGCGAGCGTCGCAGCGCTCCCGAAGCTTCAGTCGAGGAGGAGAAACCCTCGGTCATGTTCTTCGACGGCTCAAGGTCCTTAAGCGCTCGGCTGGGATCCTTATCCTTACAAGCGCGACGGCTTGAGGTACGTGATTCGCTTCGGGTTCCAGCGACCAACAATGTGGCGAGTATGGCCCTCTGGCGGGCTTACGGGCTTGCAAGGCATTGGGCGTGCGCCGACTGGTTGTGAAGGGCGACTCCCAGCTCGTCATCAACCAGTTCAACAAGGACTACCAGTGCTCGGGGGACTCGATGGCAAGGTACCTCGCCGAGGCGCGCAAGATGGAGAAGTGGTTCCAAAACTTGGAGCTCAAGCACATCCCCAGGAGGGACAACTCCAGTGCGGACTTCCTCTCCAAGCTTGGCTCCTCCGACGACGATATCCCACCCGACGTCATCCTGGAGACGCTGGCGGCCCCGTCGATCTCCGACCAGGAGGTCATGCTCGCTGTGGTCGAAGGTATCCCCTCCTGGGCCGAGGCCATTCACAATTTCCTTGAAAGGGGCGACCTGCCACCCGACCCCGCCGAGAGGAGCAGGATCAAGCGATGGGCGAGCTTGTACACACTCGTGGACGGCACGCTATAGAGGCGGAATGTTTCCGGCGTCTTGACGCGGTGCATCTCTGACGAAGAGGGTAAGTATCTATTGAACGACATTCACTCAGGCCTCTGTGGGGCGCACTCTTCATACAGGACAATGGTCGGCAAGGCCTTCCGCATGGGGTACTATTGGCCAACGGTGCTTCAGGATGTTCGTGATATCATCCACACTTGCCGAGCATGCCAATTCCACGCCCGGAAGTCGCATCAGTCCGCCTACGCGCTCCAGACCATTCCGCTCGCCTGGCCCTTCTCGACATGGGGGCTGTGTGGAAGTAACGTGTCTAGGGGTCCAGCTGGCGGGCCAAATTGACCAGCCCATGAAGATGGGCCGAGCCCACCGGACAAAAGGGAGGGAGTTCCAGAAGGAGCCGGACGGGCGCAGAGAAAGCAGGAGCGGAATCATGGCGCGCCAGAGTGGTAGTAGCACCGCCTCAAGAACGAAGCGGCGCTGCTCTGCATGGTACTATGCTTTGTCGGACGCTACAGGATGGTCTTCCCTGCCATCTCCAGCAGCTTCCACAGTTCTGTCGACCTGGTGCGCCCAGCAACTCCCCTGCCGTGCCCAGGGGGAGCCCCGTCCGGTGTATATAGAGAGAGAACCCTGTACAGAGAGAGGAGAGACTACTTGTAATCAAGAACACCAATACACTCACAGCAACAAAGAGAGCAGGACTAGGGTGTTATCTCCATTGGAGAGCCCGAACCTAGGTAAAAAATCTCCAGCGTCTTGCTTTACCATCTGGCTCAGATCTTCCGCCTAGTCCCAATTCTTCTTCTTCATTGCTCAGAACAACCATCGGCGGTTATGCGCGTAGGTAGGGCGCGGAAGATCACCCTCTTGAGCCCGATGGCACCTCTCAACGAAATCACCATCTCTTTCGCTCCCAGCCAGACTTTCCACTTCGGGAGCCTCGACTTCATCGCCGACAGCTTCGGCAAGCTGGCCCTCTCGCCAGAGCTTCAGGCCGGCTCGAGCGGCGCCATGGCGGTTCGTGCCCAAGAAGCCTTCCGTGGAGTTTTCGCGATTGAAGACGCATCGGATCGACACTGCACCAAGAAGATGCAATGGACACGGCGAGGCGGATCGCCCGGCGGCGCGGCGGCGAGAGGAGCGCGCCAAGTCCCTCCAAAGATCGGGGCGCAACGCGTCAACGAAGAGTTCTCGCAGCGGTGGGAGATCAGTTGATCTTTCACACGCCGCAGTTATAACATCGCCGCTTCCAAAACATTGCGCCGACACCCTTGGACCAATCCTTGGCCCGGACAGTCCCGCAGCCCCGATTGTGGCTCGAGTGAAAGCCATGGTGACGGCGGCGGCGGTTCAACAAAACCAAGAGGCACCCGCAGAGAAGACGCACTCCGTGATCCGCTGCCACTCAGACCGGCAGCTATCGGATCGCAAAAAGCCGACCAGGCGATCGGTGGAGCTCCGAGTCGGGTGAAGACACCCGCCAGAGTCTCAACCGAGACCTCCGCGTCGATCTTACTACTCGACGCCGCGATCGAGAGGAAGGAGAGCGGCGCCGGCGTGAGGACGAGTACGAGCGCTTCGGCATTGGCTACGACGGTCGCGGCGATCGCGGTGGCCGGCGTGAGGATCACGCCGATCGCGGGAGCCACGGTCGCCGGGCCGAGAGCGACAATGGGAGCCGCCGCAGATAGGACCCTCGCGTTTGGCCGCCTCGTGGCGCAATGTGGGGCCTATCGATGGGGTTCGCCACGCTCGGCCGGCCAGTGGTGTGGCCCGAGGGCTTCAATCCTAGGGGCATCGTTAAGTTCGACGGCGAGAGAGACCCCGAGGTGTGGCTGCAGCAGATACGCCATTGCCAAAGCGTGGGCGCACCTGTAACGTGATGGCTAATTACCTTCCGGTCACGCTCGCCCCATCGGCACAAGCTGGCTCACGGGACTCCCAGCGGGTTCCATAGATTCCTGGGGTGATCTTTGTGAGCAGTTTATCTCAAACTTCCAGGGCACTTTCGAAAGACTCGGGGCGGCGTGGGACACAGACGCCTTCACCAGAAGAAGAGTGAGTCTCGCGAGAGTTTATCCTGCTTTCATGCGAAGAAGAATCTCGTTTGCGATGTTTCCGAGAAGGTCGTTATAGCCGCCTTCCAGATAAAGTCACGACCCGACTTAATCAAGAAAATGTCTCAAGGCCGCCGACTACCGATCGTGAGATGTTCGCTGGCTGATCGCACGCCATCGCCGGGCAAGTGAGCGCCAAGAAGACCGCCCGCGGCAGAAGGACAAGAAGGACCACGCCGAGTCCTCCAAGCCGAGGGACAGGAAGCGTGGGCCGGGAGAGCTAGTCGCGGCGGCCGAGCGCGCTCGACCGCGAGGTCCGCGAGGTGGCGGCTATGATGAAGTAATGGACGCCATATGTCCTTTCCACCCCGTGGGAGGCATGCGCCAAGGATCGTTACACCTCAAGAGGTTTGCCCGAGAGAGCCGCAACAGAGCTTAACAAGGGCAAAGGCGAGGCGAGAAGAAGCAAGACCCGCCGAGGAGGATGGAGGCGACTACCGGTGACCGAGCGAACTCAACTACATATTTGGGGGTTCGGCAGATACGAGTCCAAGCGAAGCGTAGCTTACCGCCGGAGATCAATGCGATAACACCGCCACACCGACACGAGGTGGTCCGAGATCCCGATCACGCTCGATCGTTCGGATCACCCCGACCACGCTCCTTCCCGGAAGATATCCTCTCGCCCCGACCCGTCATACGCGGCGGCGGGCTCAAGAGGGTATCGGTCGACGGGGAGCGGCTCAACGCCCTTTTCTCCAAGACCTTCGGCGACATGAAGATTCCGCGCCCGAGCTAAAGCGGGGATCGCCACCGTTCCACGGGGTGATCCCGGGGACGTCGATAGTGCCGCTTGGGCAAATCACGCTCCCGGTAACGTTCGGAGCCAAGGAGAACTACCGGACAGAGTACCTAAACTTCGAGGTGGCTGATTTCGAGACGGCGTACCACGCCATCTTGGGAAGGCCAGGGTTGGCCTTGCTCATGGTCGCTCCGACTACACATACCTCGCTCCAAGATGCACAAGGCTGGCAGCGCTCATTACCGTCCGAGGACGCTACAATCCTTCGCGTCGCGACAGGGAGAGCTGCGACCTGGCCGAGGCACTGGTGGTTTCGGCTGAGGCCGAGATGATCAAGCAAGCAGCAGCCCTCTCACGAGGCGAAGACGATGTTCCAACCGCAAAGCAAACCAAGTCCGGCATGAAGCCCGACGAGGGAGTCAAGCAGTGATCCTCGACCGGTCCAACTCGGCGTGAGCAGTCACCTCGATAGGGATCGGCTCGATCCCAAATAGGAAGAGGCGCTCGTCACTTTTCTTCGGGCAAACCGGGACATCTTCGCATGGAAACCGTCCGATATGCCCGGTGTCCCTAGGGAGGTGATCGAGCACTCACTCAACGTGGATAGTAAAGCTAAGCCTATCAAGCAGCGGCTCAGGAGGTTTGCGCAAGATCGCCGCGATGCCATCAGAGAGGAGATCACCAAGCTTCTGGCGGCTAAATTCATAAAAGAAGTTTATCATCCCGACTGGTTGGCAAATCCGGTTCTTGTACGCAAGAAAAATAAAAGTTGGCGCATGTGTGTTGACTACACAGATCTCAACAAGGCGTGCCCAAAGGACCCCTTTGGTTTACCCCAAGATAGACCGTGTGGTAGACTCTACCGGGTGTGAACTCCCGAAGTTTCTTGGATGCGACTCGGGGTATCACCAACCGGTTGAAGGAGGAAGATCGCATCAAGACATCCTTCATCACACCGTTCGCCAGATTGCTATATGTCACGATGCCATTCGTTGAAAATACCGGGCGACCTACCAACGCTTATTCGGTGCTTTCACACCCAACTCGGACGCAGCGTGGAGGCATACGAGACGACGCCGTGGTCAAGACCCGAGTAAAAGAAGGCCTCACCGCCGACCTAGCCAAGACATTCGAGAGCTTATAGCCTTCCTGATGAAGCTTAATCCTAAAAAGTGCGCGCTTGAGAGTCCTCCCGAAACCGCCGTTCATCATATCACACCGTGGCATTGAAGCAAATCCAGAGAAAATCAACACCATCCTCCGTGATGAAGCCGCCGACTTGCCAAAAGGACGCCCAAAAGCTCACGGATGTATGGTGGCACTCGGCGGCTCATCTCCGCTTGAACCAGGGAATGCCGCTTCAAGCTCTTGAAGAAGCAAGACAACTTTCGATGGACCCCGAAGCGCAACAAGCCTTCGAAGACCTAAAGTCGCTCCTGACCACTCCACCGATTCTGGTCGCACCGACACCAGGAGAGCCGCTCCTGCTTTACATGGCGGCCACGACCCATGTGGTCAGCGCGGCGATTGTGGTAGAAAGGGAGGAGGCGGGGCACTCGCAGAGGGTTCAACGTCCGGTTTACTTCGTCAGTGAAGTATTGGGCGAGTCCCCAATTTTTGCTTTTCTTGCATTTAAATGGTATTTTGAATTTTTGGGAATTTCTGGAATTATTTGAATTTATTTTGAATTAAACATTTATCAAATTAATTAAATAATGGAAAAGTTAAAATAAAGTTTTGCTGGAAATATTTTATTTGAGTCACAAATGTCCTAAAATATTTATGAGAATTTTTCCAGAATTTTTCTGATATTTTTAATGCCCCAAATAAATCATTTTATTTTTGGGGATTATTTTTAATCTAAAAGAGTTGAAATCCGGATGAACAAAGATTGGTCGCGATCTTTGCGCCCAGCTCGAAAAACCCTAGCGCGGTGGCGTTCGATTCCATCCGACGGTCCACGTTGCGCACGTCGTCTCTCGAATCGGCGCCGGACTCATGCCTGCCGCCTGTAAGGGCCTCGGTTTCTCGCTGCTTCACTGGACGCCGAGGGCACTATTTAACGCGCCACCACACGCCTCGTGAAGCCCTAGACGCGCCGCACCTTTTTGCCCTAGCTCACGCCACCGAGACGCCGCCACCACACGACCTCGCCAAGTCCCGGCCGTCGCCGACTTTTCGCGTCGGTTGCGTCGCCGCCGCTGATTCTCCGCCGTCGCCGAAAACCACTTCGATCTTACCTCGTCGCGCCGCGTCGGAGCATCACCGCGACGCCGCGGAGGACCACGGAACGCCAGCGCAAGACGTCGTCGTCTTCGTCTCCGGTGAAGCGTAGCCGCCAGACTATCGCCGCCGAAGTCGAGCTTCCACGGTCCGTCCGATCTCCAATCAACGACCGATTCCGCCACGCCGCCCCATAAATAGTAAACCCCATCTTCTAACCTCCGCCGTTAGATGTAGATCTAAGGGCAGCCAGAGTAATCTACGTCGCGCCTCAGACGTGCATGAGGCGGCGACAAGATGTCGCCCGCATGTGACCGCCGAGCGATGCGGCCCATCGCGTGTCACCGACGGACGCGACCATGTCGATCGCCACGAAAGCACTGCGGCAAGATGAGACGCCGACAAGACGCCCACTCGTCACCAAGACGCACCGCGGCGTGTGACGCCACCCTGACGACGCTCTTGGACGCTCACGGGGGACCCACTTGTCGAGAGATAGCCGAGTCGTCAGCCGACGCCACGATGACGTCATCTTTGACGTCATCACGGAGTCGGCCAGGCTGGCGACGCGAACCCGCGTGTCACGGTCTCGGTGGCGACACGTGTCACGATGACGCAGTAATTGATTTTCCTAAAAAGAAAATATTTATTTAATTCGGTATATTGATTTTAAATATATTTTGAAACTTCAAATGCTTATAACTTTTATGCGTTTTAACTCCGATTTGAGTGATTCCAATTTCTATAAATTTGTAAAATTGTGATCTTTATGTTTATGAATTTTAATTGAATTTTTGAGCACTGTTTGCCCACTATTTATTTATTTTATTGTTTGTGTTTACGCTATGCGTGAGACGTTGAAGTGCCCGAAGGTTTCGAGGGAGAGGTTCTGACCCAGGAGCAAGCTCAGGAGCCAGAATCAGTACTTTTTGAAGGCAAGTTGTGTTTGATCATGTCGAACCTACTAGAGCAAATTATTTTGATTTAAACTATTGCATGCTAATTTGATAGAAATGATTTTGAATAAGTTTTGGGATTAGTTAAATGCCTAAGTTGCTATATGCCACCTTGTCATATATAATTGTAGGCCATGAATCTTTTGTCACCCTAGGATATGGATTAATAGTTGGACTTTTATAATTTGCCAACATGGGTTGAGTAGACCGAAGTAGTATGCTTAGCCCTGCCACGTGGACGTTTCATGATTTTGGAATACCAAAGTGAATACTGACTTAATGAGATAGTGAACATGCTTTGTGAATGAGACATGTGATTATTGAGTTGATGATGGCACGTGGTGCAATGGTAAAGAACTGGGGTGGGAAAATGATTTAGACTGGGGCAAATGGCAAGATTGTTTCGTGGGCCAAGAGTGGCAATCAGGCGGTCGATTTGGTTTTTATTGGTTTTGGATAATTGAGATCACACTTGGTTAGTCTTGCCTCGGTCAACTAAGGACTTAACCTTGCGAGCATTTGAACTGAAGTCTCTCATACAGCCCACAAGTCTGTGAATGGGACGGACTTAGCCGAGTAAATTGGGAAATCTATTCTTTGGTACTTGTCGTGGTGGTGTGAGGCCCGAGAAGCGGAATGAGAACTCACATGGCGCAAGAGGGGGCCCTGGTGTGGTAACCACCCTCCAGTGTTGAAACCTTAGCTACAAGATCTTGGTTTAGATGGAACTTTGGAAAAGCTTCGTTACTAGTTATTTGCCTTGGTGGTATTTGACTATATCTTGTGGGTAAAGTGTATAACCTCTGCAGAGTGTACAATCTATTCAATAGCCGTGCTCACGTAATGAGCATCGCTTCTGATTACTGGTCAAGGGTTAGATTTTTATGAAAATGAATTTTTATGGAAAATGCTTGGGTTGGTAATGAGGAACTTGACATAGGATGGAAATATGATTGTGATTAAAATGTTTGTGAAAGCTACTATTCTTATTATCGCTTTCTGTCGCTTTGCAAATTATTACTTTGTTATTCTTAAATGTCAGTCTCGCTATGAACCATAGCCTATCCTTTGTACTAAGCCATGCATGTAGAATATTAGAATTGCATTCATGCATGACTTGTCGAAAGTGCTCAAAGTACTCACCCCACAACAACACAACTTCGCTTGAAGAAGAAGCAAACCCTCCTTCAGAGGAGGAGTATCGAGGAGCCGACAAACTAGGAGAGCGAGCCCACCATTGCCTCGTGGCAAATTGGTCAGCGCCACGAGTTTATTTTATTTCCGCCAGATTTGAATATTTTAATAAGTCTTCGCTGAGGCGTATCTTTGTAACTTGACCATAAGGTCGATCAACTAGTTTGAGTATTTAATCAAAGTACTTATTATTTCGTGGTTATGACTGTGATATGTACCAATGTTGAGATCAGTGTACTAGCGTGATCCTCGGACTAGTGCCGAATACACGTGAGGGTCCAGATTTGCAAAATTCGTCCCGACAGAGGTGGTATCGAGCCATACCGACCGTAGGATCGCCCTTAGTTAGAATGGTCGAGTGAGGATAAAACTATTTTCTAAAAGCTAAAATGTGCCAAGATGATAATGCAATCTCGACTTACCCCTTCTCTTCTTTCATACCCTTGCTGAATTCAACACATATTCGCTTTGATTAAAATATCTCGAAGTTTCACGTGAGTGTCCTTTGGCGATGAGGATGATCCACTCTTTTGGTGAGCGTAGCTTTCGAGGGTACGCGCGGAGCTTTGGCGCATGATGCAATTGCTGAGGATATAGACGATGCCGATCTACCGAGGGACTCATCAGGATCGGGCAGATCGATATTGCACTCGATGTCACTATCACTAAGCACGCCGGATAGGGCAAGGCGAGCCGTCAGATCCGTATCACGCCCAAGAGGTTGTCATTTGACGCCGGATTCAGAGACATCGCTATTCGGGCGATGAGGCGATTGCTCGTATCTACCCCAGAGAGTTGGATGGCACAAAGTTTCATCACCACCCACGAGAGACACTCGCTACAACCGAGAGCCCATCGAGGAGGAGGATGCCACGATCACCCACCGCCGATATGTTATCGCCAAGAGGATGCTATCGACGAGACGGCTCAGAGCCGCAGAGGTCTCGTGACGAGTTCACATGCCTTAGGGCTCATCTGCATGCAGCACTTGTGAGTACTTGGCCCACTCTATCCAGAGGATTGGGGAACTAGAGATACACAGATGCGGACCTGAGCTGAGCTGGCTTTGAGCTACACGACCTAGACCCGGAGGAGCCACAGCAGGAGCCGCAGCCAGAGCCAGAGCCAGAGCCAGTGGAAGTGAAGTCGGAGCAAGTGGAAGTGAAGCCCGAGCCTGTGGAGGTCAAGCAGGAGCCAGTGGAGGTTGAGCCTGTGCAGGAGGCGCATCCAGCGGAGGATCGTTGTAATCAAGAACACCAATACACTCACAGCAACAAAGAGAGCAGGACTAGGGTGTTATCTCCATTGGAGAGCCCGAACCTGGGTAAAAAATCTCCAGCGTCTTGCTTTACCATCTGGCTCAGATCTTCCGCCTAGTCCCAATTCTTCTTCTTCATTTCAGAATAACCATCGACAGTCGACATCCTCGCCCTTTTCCAAGCAACCCGGGGAAAGAAGTTCTCGTCGTCGTTGTCGATACTTCTTCACCAAGTGGATAGAAGCGTCAGGCAGGTCTCGACCAT
>CM070512.1:54930148-55079535 GCA_036346375.1 Guadua angustifolia | reverse complement strand
TCGTCGGGAAAAAAGCTTCATGTTGAGTGGGCGACAGCCGTGCTGCAGTGAGGATCGATCTTTCGAGCCCCGAGCGTGCTTCGTGCCGTTGCTTGACATGTCATTACCCTTTTGCGACAAGCCCGAGCACCTTGACTGCGCCTGAGCCCTCGGCAGCCCCACGGCTCAGGGCATCAAACCACGGACCCCGAGGCTGCATTGGCGCGGCCCGGCTTCGGGTTCTAAGGCCGGGTCGAGGCGAGCGCCCGCCCGAGCTCGGGGCAACCAGATCCTCGACGGCCCTCCACGCGGCGGAGGTTGATGACCCAGGTAAGCCTTTTGGGTTTCTGGACTCGTTCTGCCCATTCTCGCGCTTTTCCAACTTGCTTGTCATTGCCGCGAACCTCGGCGCTTCGAGCTCGAGATTTATAGCCCGACAATGAAGCGTTGTCGAGAACCAGAGTGCGAGGAAGAGGAAGACACCTCGTCTTGGCCAGTGGCCCTCGGAGCCATAAAGGTGTGCCCCCAGAGACCTGGCTGGGCCCAGCTAGCTTATGCGACCGGGGCTCGGCGACCAGTCGGCGAAGACCTTGAGCCTGATCGTGAGGACCACGGCTCGGCGAGATTCGATATCGTCGTTACCATCGACCCCAAGAGGCAGCGGAAGAAGGCGTCCGGGTGCCTTAGCAGCGTCGATGGATCCGCCGGGACCCCCAGAGCCAGCCATGCGGATACGAAGTCATGGCGACCTGCCATTGAAGTGCAACCAACGGCCGCGGCACCAGGTCAATCGGTCCGGCTGCATCGATCTCAATCGTGGTTCCCAGAAACTGCGATACTGGACGGTGGCCAGTGGTCGTCCGTGGTGGATCGGTCGGCATTCCCGAGCTCTGGAGGTGGGCCGGGCGTCGACCACGGAGGCCGGGCACGGTGTTGCTGATCACGACAATTCTTTACAGCAGGATGGGGCCCCAATAGTAGAGTCGGACCCAAAGATACGCCATGGCGACCTAACCTGGAAGCGAATCCTCCAGGCGAGGTGGCTGGACTCCAAGCCGTCGCCACTCGAGGACCGAACACTTTGGCGGCGACTTGGGGGTGGAGGTCGAGGTCGATCCCTCAACACAAGCCTTAAGAGGTCGAGATTGACCGTGCCCGACTTGACGAGGTGAACGAAGAGTTTACCCGTGCGCACCTCGAAAACCGTCTTCGCGAGGTAAGAGCTCTCCTTGTCTACCCTGCAACACGCTAAATAGGTTTCTCCCGTAAGCTTCTCACCTGAACAACCTTTCCCGCCTTCCAAGGCGATCGACAACGTTTCTCGAGGGCTGCAAGGCCTCCACGAGCATGCCGACGTGCTCAGGGGGCTCTTGGACGCGGTGGAGACGCGGGAGGCCGAATGTGCCAAGTTCTGCACGACCATCGAGGTTGACCAGGCAGAGCTCGAACGGGTGAACAAGGAGCTTGATGACCTTCGCCTGACAATGACCGCGCAGGAGGTGGCCCACGCAGCCGAGCTCGAGCAAACCAGGTCCTCCGAGCGCGATCATGGCTTCAAAGCCGTAGAACAAGAGCGGGCTCGGACGACCAAGGCGCTCGAGGCGCTTGAGATCGAGCGCGCCAAAGTGGAGTCACTGGAGAAGGCCGCCACAGAGCGATCCACCGCCTCAGCCCAAGCGCTCGCTGACGAACGCACTAAGGTCGAGGAATTGGAGAAGGCATCCGTCGAGCAAGCGCCGTCCTCTTCCAAGGCATCCCCTGAGCTGGAAGCCAAGATCGCGGAGTTGGAGGAGAAGCTAGGGCGCGCCAGCAAGGCGGCTAAGAGCGCCCTGACTCAACTCCAAGATGAGCATCGCCGAGCAGTGGACACTGCTAACGAGCTTTCAGCTTTACGGGCTAAGGTCGCTGACCTTGAGCAAGAGAAACTTACCCGCGAGATGGCGGACCTGTAACTTTCCCCTACTATTGTCCTGTAAAAAAAACGTTATGAAACTCTTAAGAAGGAGCTTTATTACTTTTGGAGGCCAGCAGCCTGCCCCACTGAAGTTCATGGCCAAGGATGTGCGGAATTTCGCCCTTCTCGCTTTGCTCTGCTCACGTAGATCGCCTTCTTGGTAGCA
Organism: Guadua angustifolia; assembly: GCA_036346375.1. Taxonomy (NCBI): domain Eukaryota; kingdom Viridiplantae; phylum Streptophyta; class Magnoliopsida; order Poales; family Poaceae; genus Guadua; species Guadua angustifolia. The sequence continues at coordinate 55,077,436 of CM070512.1, read as the reverse complement.
TGCTCTTGCCTGACCCAGCTTGGGTCCAAGGCGAGTAGCGCCACCTTGGGCACAAGACTTAGCGCGAGCAAGCGATCGTGACCTGCGTAGTGGAGAGGAAACGGTAGCAGAGAAAGAACATGTTTGAGCGAACTTTAAAGAGGGCTACACTCAGCCCAATATTCGAGCCCGACCAAAACCGCGAGCACTGCTAAAGGACCAGAGCTGCGAGGCTTTTGGATCGAACCAGGCGCAGTGGTAAGCTGGATTGCAAGGAGTCTCGGCTTACGATTAGCTCGACCACTGGGGTGACCATGAAGCTCGTGACGCTCAGACCTAAGGCGAATGCATTGCGTATGAAGGTCGTGTTTGAGAAGAGGTTACGACCAATGATAACTTTTGCAATTATAATAAGAAAAACAAGAATGGCGGAAACAAAGAATCGTTTTATTGAAATTGAAGCAATAGAGGTTACCGTAGAATTTCGAAGTTGGTCTATATTCCACGAGCTAGAGAGCTCTCGCCATCGGGCATCGCTAGCCATAAGCCCGTCGTCTCTGCTGAAACGACTCTATAGGGGCCCTCCCATGGGGATAACTTGTTGGTCTTTGGGCGTGCTCTGAATCCGCCTCGGGGCTAGGTCCCCAACAAGGAGCTTCCTAGGTCGTCTGAAATAGAGACGCATGTCTGCGAAGAGCTTCGGTGGTAGTCGTTGATCGTAGCGATTACCGGCACCTTACTTCTTCTGCGAGGGTAAGGTCAAAGAGGCCGTTAGTGCTTTCGAAGTCGACCAGGTCGACCAAAGGCGACCACTGGCGAGCCCGGCGCTGACCTCGGGAGGCGGGCGGCTTCGATCTGCGAACACGAAAGTGGAAGGGTGTGGACCACGTGGCTCGGCTTGTCGTGAATGCGAATAGACCATAGGGCGGTGGGAAGTTCGTCCACCGAGCCTTGCCCGTGTCGATCGAGCTCATCTGCGACTCGTTTCTTGGCCATACTGGACAATTTGCGGATTGGCGGCGTTCATTGCTCCGTTGCTCTGGGGTGAGCCACCAGGCGAAGCGGATTTTGATGCTGAGCTCCTCGCAAAACTCCTGGAACAACTTGCTGGTAAACTGAGTACCGTTGTCAGTGATAATTTTGCATGGAACCCCATACCTAGTGACCACGAACAAGCGGAAAAAGCAGCTGTTGCGGCGGTTATGGTCGAGACCGGTTGGCCTCTATCCACTTGGTGAAGGTGTCGACAATGACGAATAGGAACCTCTTCCGCCCGGTTGCTTGAGAAAAGGTCAGGATGTCGGCCCCAGTCGAGAAGACCACCTTGGCGGGATAGGTGCAGGCGCGTAAGCGGGTTGATCGACTTTCGGCGTGGAATTGGCGAGCTCGGCGGTGCGGGCGATATCACGAGCATCTGGCGCCGAAGATAATAGTACCCATGCGGAAGGCTTTCCCGACCATTGTCCTGTACGAAGAGTGCGCCCCATAGAGGCCTGCGTGAATGTCGTGTAGTAGGTACTTACGCTCCTCCGTGGAGATGCACCGCGTCAGGATGCCGGAAACATTGCGTCTGTAAAGATTCCCCTCGACGAGCGTGTACAAACCTGCCCGGCGCTTGATCCGGCTCCGCTCGGCAGGGTCGGGTGGCAGGTCGCCCCGGGTAAGGAAGTTGTGGATGGCCTCGGCCCAGGAGGGGGTACCTTCGACCATGGCGAGCGTGACCTCTTGGTCGGAAATTGACTGGGCCGCCAGCGTCTCCAAGATGACGTCGGGTGGGATGTCGTCGTTGGAGGAGCCGAGCTTGGAGAGGTAGTCCGCTATTTGAGTTGTCCCTCTGAGGGATGTGCTTGAGCTCAAGTTCGGAACCATTTCTCCATCTTCGCACCTCGGCGAGTACTTTGCCATCGAGTCTCCGAAACCTTTGGTAGTCTTGTTGAGCCGGTTGATGGCCAGTGGAGTCGCCCTTCCGACCAGGGCAGCGTCGCCCAAGGCCTTACAAGCTCAGAGACCGGCCAAGAGGCCGTACTCCGCCACATTGTTGGTCGCCGAGAAGCCAAAAGCAATTACGTACCTCAATTTGTCACCGCGGGGTGAGGATAAGGATCGGCCCGGCGCTTGAAGGATCTCGAGCCGTCGAAGAACATGACCCAGGGCTTTTCTTCTTCGGCCTGAAGCTCGGGAGCGGGCTGTGACGTCTGTTCGACCACGAAGTCAGCGAGCACTTGCGACTTTATGGTCGTGTGTGCCACGACCTGGATGTCGAACGCCGCTAGCTCCATGGCCCACTTGGCGATTCGCCCGCCACCCTCCGGGTTCCTCAGGATGTCCCCGAGCGGGAAGTTGCTTGGGACGACCACGAGTGCACACGGAAATAGTCTTGAGCTTCGCGAAGCCATGAGGAGAGCATATCTTGACTTACAGACTGCGGTAGCGCTCCTTGGGCCGCAAGACCTCGTGACATAATAAATGGGGTCTTCTTTGAGACCCCGTTCGCCACCAGGGCGGCACTAACGGCGTGGGGGTGGCCGAGATATAGCGATAACTTCTCACGGGTTGTGGCATTGTAAGGAGGGGTGGGGACGACAAGTATACCTTCAAATCGTCGAAGGATCGTTGGGCCTCTGGAGTCCACTCGAAGCCCCCGTGCTTGCGCAAGGTTTGGAAAAACGGGAGCCCTCGCTCACGAACCTCGAGATGAACTTCTTGAGGCGGCCATTGACCAATGAGGCTTTGCACCTGCTTGATCGAGGTCGGGGGCGCCATCTTTTCGATCGCCTCGATCTTCTCTGGGTTTGGACCAACCCCCGAACCCCCGATCATGTAGCCGAGCACCTTTCCTGACGCCGCGCCGAACACGCACTTCTCCGGATTGAGCTTGATCTTGTGCCTGTTCAGGTTGGCGAAGGTCTCCTCGAGATCACGAACGTGGTCGCCCTCGGCGGGGCTCTTGACGATGATGTCGTCCACGTAGACCTCAAGGTTCCGCCCGATCTGGGGCTCGAACGTCTTGGTCATCAGTCGTTGAAAAGTGGCCCCTGCATTGCGCAGACCAAATGACATGGTCGTATAGCAATAGGTGCCAAACGGCGTGATGAAGGAAGTTTTGTTCTCGTCGTCGACCGCCAAATTTGATCCGGTGGTATCGAGTAAGCATCCAAGCTCGGCATCTTGGCATTAGCGTGGAGTCCACGATCACGGTCGATCTTGGCGAGCGAAAAGTTGTCGCCGGGCAAGCCGAGTTCAACCCGTATGGTCGGCGCACATTCTCCACTTTCCTCCCTTCTTACGCCGCGATGGCGGGTTGGCGGCCATTGAGAGTAGTTAATCTCACGAATAAAGCCGGCCTTTAAGAGCTTGTCAAGGTTTTCCTTGATGACCGCGACCTTCTTTGGGGAGAACAGCGCAGCTTTTTGCGCGCCTGGTCGGGCCGGATCCCACTGCGGCTTGTGCTCAATCACCTCCCTCGGGGCGCCGGGCATATCCGCGGGCTCCCAGCGAATATACCCTTGTTGGCGAAGGAAGGTGGCGAGCTCGAGTTCCTATTTGGAACTCACTCGCCGAGGCGTGGGCCTTTTGGTCGGGTCGCTCTCGTCGGCGGCCGGCCTTTGTTGCCCGCTAAGGTCAGATCGCCGCTCGGCGGCGTTCTTCGTCGTCGCCTCCGGACATGGCTGGGCAAGATGCCGAGAGCCAAGGCCTTGGTCTCACAACCATGCGCCGCTTGCGAGTCGCCCGCCGCAGTGATGACACCGTTGGGGCGGATAACTCATGCACCGATGGCCATAATGGTTGGCGCCATGAACTTGACCAAGGCAGCCGCCGAGGATGGCGTTATGCGGAGGTCACCCTCGACCACCGAAGGTGATTAACTCGGTGCGAAAGTTGTCGAGCCACCCGAAGGTGACGGCAAGACAACCTGCCCCAAGGGGTGGTCGAGCTCCGGGGACTATCGAAGAATGGTATGGTGATGCTCTTGACCTTCGACCGGAATCGCATCCGTCGGCGCTCACCCTGCGCAGAAATTGAGAGAGCTGCGCCGTCGACCATGACACGCCCGACCGTGGTATTGGCGATGGTCGGAGTCACGACCAAGGCGGTCTTTAGGTCTCGAGCCATACAGGAGTCGTCCTCACGGGAGAAAGCGATGGTGGCACCGGCCACTTGCGAAATCGTCGACGGGCTTCAAATGGTGACACGGTAGATGGTTCGTCTGGCTGGCCTTGACTTCGCGCTGGTGGTAGGCCGAAGCGAGCCACCGAAGATGACATCGATCCGGCCGCCTTCTTTGAACTCGGATCGAGGTCGTCGTGCTCAAGGCAAGCATTCACCCGGTCGGGCTGGTCGTCATCCTTTGGGAGCATGGGCATCTCGCCCCGCCCATCGTAGAAAGCGTCTAGTTTATTCTGCCAAGCCCTGCAGGCCCGCAGGTCGTGGCCGGCCGCCCTGTGGAAGAGACAGAACTTTGTTTCATCGTACCCCGCGCACCCCTCGGCCCCCGCTGCCGAGCATCGGTCCGTCAGGGACCGGCACGTTGGCCCTCCTGCTGGGGCTGGTTCTTCGCCTGGTGAGGTCGGGGTCGACCTTGGCGAGGCCTAGAGTCCTCCCGAGCTTGACCTCGGATCTCGAGGACCTCGCGCTGGCCATCTGCCGAGACGATCACCCGCGGTAGCCCTCCGCCACCTCTGCGATCGCGCTTTCGCTTCTTGGTGGTGGTGCCTTGGTCGGCGCCCCTGGAGTTGGATGGTCCGGCCTCTGCTTGGTTCAGACCAAGCTTACCTTGGTCGTAGTCGCGTTTCCAGCGGACGGCATTGTCGCGTCAGCGTCTGCGCTCCGCCATGCGGAAAAAGTTTGTTGATCTTGAGCCTCGGGTGATCTCCAGTCCTCGGTTAGGCGCCGATCACGGACCCCGAACTTGAAGGCCTTGATGACGGCCTCATCAGAAATGCTCGGGATCAGGTTCCTCGTGCAGATGAATCGCCGCCGCGAAATCGCGTAGCGGCTTCGTTCTTACTGGATGACACGATCCAGTCTTTCTCCCTCCGACGCTTCGTAGCAACTTTGGAAGTTGGGCGAAGGCGTTCTGATTTGGCGCCACGACCGAAGGAGCGGTTTCGATTAAAAGCGGTCCTAGCGGCCCGTCGGAAGCGGTCGGAGGTAGTTCGCCATCACGAGCTCGTCCCCTCCGGTAGCGGGATAGCGGTCGAATAGATGGGCGAGAACTTCGTCGGGGTTCTTGGTCCCGTCGGCGCTTCGATCGTAGCGAGCTTGAACCGTCTTGCCACCGTCTGTGACGAAGGCCATCGGAGTCGCCATGCGGCCGTGGTGGGGACAGTGCTGCGCGGTCGTGATCGCCGCCGACAAGTTCCTCGCTTGCCGGACTCGGAGTTGAGGTGGCGTGCCCGACCGTGGTGGGGGCGACCATGGTGCGAATGCACGGAATCACCGTTGGTAACGCAGCGGTCTGGACCCTCTGGCGCTGGGCGAACGTCCGGGAGAGGTCCGCAGACCTGCTGCGGGTCGACTCGGGCGGCTTGGCTCGGGCTGGTTGGTGCGGTGCCGTGGGGCGTCGGCAGCGTCTGCGTCAAAGCCTAAATCGAGCCCGCGCTCGAGCCAACTCCTGCGCAGGGCGTCCGGTGGAGTCTTGGTGTGGGCGCGACGTGTTATCATCGCCTCTCTGGGGCGGGTCCCGAGTGTTGACTTTGGTCTTTGCGGAGGTGCGACTTGGTCGCGACCCGACGAGTTCTTCGGCGGGCTCGGCCAAAGCTCGACCTCGCCTATCGGGGTCGATCATGACCCGGCGATAAGCGCTGGCGCTCTCCGGTAGGAGGGAGCACTGGCGGCTCGGAAGGGCGTCTTGGCCCTCTCTGGGCCTCCCGCCAGTAAAGGCTGTTATGGCTTGGTTGATGGCAACTTTGCACCATCCGTGGCGTCTTGAAGTCTGCGGATCACGGTCATCCACATCCCCCTCGGCGCCTTGACCGTCCGCTACCAGAACGTGCTGCTCGAGTGGCGGCGGCGAAGGTGTGAACAAGGACATGGAATCGGAGTCCGTGCCCGAGGAAAGTCCGTCGATGAAGGGCGCCATGCTCCTGGAGTCCTGGTGTCGTTCCTGCGAAAGAGCAAAACAATCGGGCCCCACGGTGGGCGCCAGCTATCGACGATCGGGATCGCCAACCGCAAGAAGGGAGATAGGGGTCAGAATGCTATGGGACCCGAGCGGCGTTTTGCCCGAACGAAGGAAGAAAATCGACCGCGGTGATGGTCGGAGCAAGACGTCAACGAGCACGAGACAAGGGTTTATACTGGTTCGAGCCCCCGTGAAGGTAATAGCTCTACTCCAGTCGCCTTGCGGCGGTGTTTCTTGTTATATGGGTGTACAGGGAAGTGTTTACAACTCAAGACAGTAATGGTGGTTCCTAGCTCGAGCTGTTATGTGTGCTGTGTTGTCTTCTCCTCCGCCCTGGAGCTCATGCGTCCTCGGTCTTTATACTCCCTTTGCCCGCAACGGCCGGGAGCGATCCTCGGGAAGGAGCCTTCGTACACCTTGAAGGCTGGCAGCAACTGCCTCCGAACTTGTCGCGCACTCTGAGCCATCCCCACGACCCGCTCTCTGGCAACTGTCAGTCAAATGCCAGATCCGAAATCCCAGGGCGGACCAAGGCTTCAAACGAGGCCCCCCTCGAGCTCGAGGTCGTGCGGGGTTGATCTCAGGCACTCCGCGCTCGAGGTCGAGTGGGGCCGAGCTCGGGTGCATCGCGCTCGAGGTCGGGCGCCCCAGTGCGCACCCAGGTCGCAGCCGGGGCCTTCCGAGCTTGGGGGTCCGTTGACCGCGTGCCGGTCGGACAAGGAGTACCCAGCCCTCGTTAGTCGCCCCACTCGGCGTGGGCCTTCTTCGCCTCCGGGTGGCTTGCTCCGGCCGGGGGAGGTCTCTTCTTCCCTTTCTTGCCTTTACCCCCGCCGGGCAGCGGGAGCATCCTCCTGGCCGTCTCCAGCAACTCCTGGTGGTCCTGCGAGCAAGTGAAGCTCAAGAAGGGGCTCGTGGGTGCATGACTCGAGCGCTTGGTCGGATGGCTTACCTCGGCCTTTCGACGGAGCACGTTCTTTGGGACAGGGTTGCCGATGACGTACTCGTGCGCCTGCTTCCCGAACATCTCAACCATCCTGGCGGAGATCCAAGATTCCTTCGGTGCTGCAAAAGAAGCGACCATCAGGAAAGATCAAAAGGTGGACTCGAGCAAAACCTTGGGGCAAGAAGGCTTACCGGACGTGCCCTCGCGGGTCGGGTCGTCGCGCCCCTAGATCTCGTAAAATGGGTGCATCCTCCTCCACAGAGGGGACACGCGGCTCCGCAGAAAGTCGTTGGCAATCGCCTGCCCGTTGAGGCCACGCATGGCGCAGATGTGTATAAGGGCGATGGCCTCCTCGTCGACCTCGAGGTCGTCGCCTCGGGTCTCCTTCTTCCGGAATGGGGGCCCCTCGTACACCGGCGTCAGACCCTCGCCCCTCTTGAGTAGAACCACTCTCGGACCACGGGCGAGGGAGTCCCGAGGTTGGAACTTGGGAAGGACCACTTGAGCCCGACCCGTTAGCCGAAGTAGAGCATCCGACCACGGGGTCCTTCTCGAGGCGGAAAAGGTGAAATCTGGGAAGAAGAGCGAGGGGGTCGGAAGGATCCCTAGGAATCCTTCACATAGATGGGAGAAGATGGTGAGAAGGAGAACAGAGTTTGGCACTAGGTTGATGAGCTCGATGTCGCAGCAGGAGAGGACCCTCGCGACGAACTCGCTCTCTGGGGTCCGCAGGCCGAAGAGGACATAGTGCTCGGTGCACACGATCTCATCGTCCTTGGGGTGCGGCTTGGTCTCGTTGCCTGGCAGCCGCCATATGAATGGATCAAGCAGCCCCTGGGCCTCGAGTTCCTTCATCCTTGCAGACGACAACGTGCTCCTTCCTAGCTTGGCCATGGCAGTCGCGTCAACTTTTGGTCGAAGGTGGGGGAGGAGATCTTCGCTTGGGCAAGGAGGCTTGGAAGGCGAAGGGCGCAGATCGGGAGTTTTCTCAAACGGACGCTGCGGTTTCAGGTTTAAAGGCTGCACCGTCGTTGAATCTGGTCCAGGGCGCTTCGAAGGGCGCACCGGCCACGATTTGACAGGAGCAGTTAAGGCCAGGGCTGCGGTTTCGAGACAACAGGTGTCGCCAACCGCTTGCATCCGTACCAGAGTTCCGGAGATCAAGAGGCGCCAGGTGTCGTTTCGTCATGGCCTGGCGTTACGTTTCCGCCCAACCTCGACCTCAAAAGGGTTTTGGAAATCAGTCCCGTCCATAGACTCAAGGTCGGCCCGTGTTCCAGCCACGACCTTAAGCCTCGGGGGCTAGCTGACGACGACTGGGCGTTCCTTGACCAGCCGGCGCACGGTCAATGGATCCCCCAAGCTCGGGAGGTCCCGACCATGACCTGGATGCGTGCCGAGGCGCTCGACCTAGAGCACGCTGGACCGAAACGCACGCCCGCCGCGACCTCGAGCTCGGGCGGGTTCTCGTTCAAAGTCACCCTTGGATTTGGATCGGGCATTTGATGCGGTTGCCATGCGCGGTCGTGAAAAGCAGTGTGTGCAACAAGTCCGGGCGATTCTTGCCGACCCTCAACATGCATGAAGGCCACGACCTGGGAATCTCTCCCCAGGGCCGGCCCAAAGGGGGGGCGGCCGGTGCGACCACCAGGGGCCCCCAATTTAGGGGGGCCCCCAATTTAGGAGGGCCTCGGTCCATATAGTTTGTAGGTATTAGCAGGCCAAGCAGTCCATTATTATCTGATCAAATTAATTAGTTAATACTCCCTCCGTCCCATATTATAGGGCGTATTAGTTTTGGCACGAATTTTAGCGTAGCTGTTTTTTTTTGTTGATTTTGTTCCAATGCTACCCTTAATTAAATAGCATTCCACGGTAATTAAGCTAGCAGTAATTATGAATCCTTAATTAGCGTTGCATGCAAAGAAATATGCGATGGAGCATGGAGGGAGTAGCTAGTCTGCTAGCGACGTTTCGTTTTTGGCCCATTAAATTACCAAGGCGACGACCGAGTGACCGACGTTTCATTTTCTCTGGCTGTCGATCGGTAGATCCCATTGTGCGACTGCGAGAGCGCTCTCCGCAGACGCGCCTGTCCGCCATCTCCGCTGTCTCATCAGGGTCGAGGCTCGAGCGGCTGGCCGGCCGCGTGTCGGTGCACTCCCCGTCGTCGAAGTTTTGAGAATTCGAACCACAGTATAAGATATGAATCAATGAATCATTTATTTATTTTCTCAGTTATTTCTACCTTCTGATATGGATAATCATCTATAATTTAACATGCATAAATACTCCTATCTCCTGAGTATGGATGCCTTTGGCTCTTTGCTAGAAACAATTTACAATATCGTGTGATGTTATGCTTCTTCAGTCAACCATTTTTGTCCAAGTGTAATGGGAAATCAGCAATTAGATATGCAGACATGCAATAGTCTTTCATATGCTTCTTCAGTTCTTCTAATAGTCATTTATGTTCATACAACCAGAGTTGAAGATTGTGCGCTGTATTATTATATCAATGAGTTCCATGTAATACACTAACTTTTAGAAGCATTCCCATGTTCATGAAGATATGCAAGCTATTTTGTTTGATAATTGCGCTTGATCGGTGAAGAACATTAGTATCCACTATCCATGAGATTGAGAATTTCTTGTCTGCCAGTCAATCTTCTTGACTTAAATGGGAGTGAGGCTCTAAAGGGCATTTGTGTCATTGAAAAGTTAATCAAATCAATTTGCTTAAATCCAAATTAATCTCAATTGAGTTTGTTAAGGATTTAGATTGCTATCAAATTTATCAATTGCTTATCGAATCTTATTCACCATACCTATATTTGTAGCCTCCATTGAAAGAAGTTTTTCAAAGCTAAAATTATTAAAAAATTACTTGAGGTCATTAATGTCACAAGAAAGGTTAAATGGTTTGGCAATTTTATGCATTGAGAAGGATAAATTGGATGAAATTGATATTGATACTATTATTGATGACTTTGCATCGAAGAGTGTTAGAAGAAACTTTAACTTGGCCATTTAAATTTGTAGGAGTTAGTGGGATTGGCTTTTGTCGTAGCATTATGGTAGTAATGGCAATGTGGCGCGGGTGGGCTTGAAGGTGCATCTTGAAGGTTAGAGCTCAATTTAGTTGAATAGTACATGAGTTTGATTATGTTTAAACTATCTTTTGGTTGTGACTTGTTTTCTAACAAGTTTATTATATATGAAAGCATTCGATATTTTATCTTCAATAATTATGGTAGTCAATGAAAGGGCCACTTGATTTAGCTCACCCCGGGCCCTCAAAATCTTTGGAATGGTCCTGTCTCTCCCGTCCGTTGCGTACAGAGGCGGTATAAAGACCAAGGACGCGCAGTCTTTTGGAGACACGAAGACAACACACAACACGCCCATAGCTCGAGCTTAGACATAGTCATTGTTGAACTTGAGCTGTAACACATCTTTGTACTCAGAAATAGCTAAGAAAACAGCCGCAAGGCGACTGGAGTAGAGCTGTTACCTCCACAGGGGCTCGAACCAGTATAAATCTCGGCCTCACGCTCGTTGTCATCTTGCTCCGACCATCACCACGTCTACTCTCTTCCTCCGTCTGAGCGAAGCGCAGTTCGGGTCCCGTATCACACTGACCCCCATCTCATTTCTTGCGGTTGGCGATCCCGATCGTCGACAGTATGCATCGAGGGTCACCCAAATCTCATGAGCGGATTGCAGGTGAGAGATCCGATCATACTCACTGCGGCTGAGTCCCTGTATGAGAATGTTCCTCGCCTTAGCATTTGCCTCAACGTCAGCCATATTGTCGGCCGTGACGTTCTCATCGGCAGGAACCTCATATGGGAGCTTCACCTTCGCCATATCAGAAGCCACAGGCGATGATGTATGACTCCATCCGGGATTTCCAAAAAGGAAAATCGACACAACAAAAAATGGGAGGCTTGGTGGAATACTTGTCTGTCGCCATGGCTCTCGAGACCGGTCAAGATCTATGGAAGAGCAAAACCGGCTCTGATACCAATTGAAGGATCGAGATGGCGAACAAAGGGGGGGTGAATGGTCGCAAAAAAAATTTCCTCCAAAATACTCCAAATCAAACCTCGACAAGATCGCTCAAAGGAAATCGTGAAAAACCCGAAAACCTAGATAACCATGTGTACCCCTAACTTGCATGGATAAGTACCATAAAATATGTGGGGATTTTTTAGTCACAATTCTAGTTGTCTAGTGTCCAAAAATGAGAAGGAATCAATTCAATTCTTACTTTTAGAAAGGAGATCAATTCAAATTACAAAAGCCACTTTCAGAAAAGCAAAAGCAGAATTTCCAGAAGCTGTCCTCAATTTGAACAGGTGGTTGGTGGGTTTCTGCAGAGCTCAAAATTTTTAGAATTTTTCTCCCTATGAGAAGAAGAGTCGTGATGAACTCCACCAAATTTCAACTCAAAAAACCTTACATAAAAAACATGAAAAATCTAAGAACACAGATAGTCAGGAACTTCGAGCAGAAAGTTTGGGGCTCGGTTTTCACCTCATGGCTCCCAAACGGTGCAACCAGTAGACTCCAAAATTTTTATATAGATGGATATGAGAGTCCTGCACCTTCTCTAATAAGAATCACTCAAAAAGAATTTTTCTATATTTTTCTAAAAATAAAACACTAACTACTGCGCAAAGAACAAGTTCTGGACAGAGTTGCAACTTGCAAGAAAAGATGATCTCTACTCAATCCAAGAGTGCAAAAGAGATGTAAAACTAAATGAACACACTCAAAACATCCAAGATCAGCATTTAGAAGGATGGGAGGCAAATCCAAATTGCAAGAAAGTAAATTACGCGAAAGTAAATGCTGAATTTAAATTGCGTAAAGTAAAGACATAATGTAAATGCGGAATTTAAATTCACAATATGTAAAGAAATTTTTTTTGTATTTCTAGTGGGAAGGTTTACAAAGCCTCACTTCATGTGGGCAAAGCTCAAAGGAGCAACTCAAACCTTCAAGGGGAGGAGGCTACCGCTCCACCCCTATTTATACTACTCTTGGGTCACCTACCACCCTTGGATAAGTCCCTCAACCCTAGAGCACTCATCTAAGGGCTAGGATTAACCCACACACATAGCCATGCAAGGGCTAACCCAAAACCCACACACATACCGGGTTTTCTTGCACGAATTTCAAAGCATACTACCTAGACCCGCTAACCTATCAACTAGACCGCAATCCGACGGCCCTCATTGATCCACGCGGCATCTAGCTAGCATCATCTCCTTTCCTTGTCTTCTTGACTTGCCCGGACTCCATCTCCGATCATCTTCCGGCGATCTCCTGACCGTCTGGACCTCTGATGCTCCTCGCCTAGTCCCAGTTATCCTCCGCCTCACCATGACCTAGCATCATCGCCTTGCAACCATCAAAGACAAGGAAAAACCTTTCACATAGCAATGCCCACATATATATTCAATGATTATCCCAAAATCATTAATCACTCATAATTTCACTCAGCGATGCAGTGCTCTGCCCCAGTTGGTAGCACTAGGAAAACCAACCAACACTCAAATTGCTTCAAATTGAAATCCAATTCAAATCAAACTCAATTTCAAATAAACACCAAGCTCAACTTTTGTCAATTACTCATCACACACAAGGATAGACCTCCACATGGTCTTTCATTTCCTTAGACACCAATTGTCATGTATCCGTTCCTTCCAAACTACGATAAAAAACCCAACCACTTTTGCCTTCAAGCCCAAAACCGTTTTGATAGCTCGATTATTTCCATAATTTTCTAGCATTTCTGTTAATTACTAAGTAATTTTCAGAATTACTTAAATAACAGAAGATAAATCACAGTACATATTTAACATAGCATAAAGCTAGAAAATAAACCCAGTGCATGAAACTTCCAAAATGTGCCAAGTAACAAATTTTAATAATTTTTTTCAAAAGCCCATGCAACTAGAAAATCTAATTTCTAGTATTTATAATCATTTTTTATTAACTTTTCGATATTACTAAAAAAAATTATTAAACAGGCCATACCGCCCGTGGGCCATGTAGGTGGGCTACCGGCCCATCAACCCCACGGCCGACAGGGAAGCATAAAAAACCAGCAACGTTTACGGTAAAAAAAACCCTAGCCGCCACCCACACCTTTGCCTCCCGATGCGGCGGCTTCCAGGCGATTGAGATCAGCATGTAGCGATGCAGGCTCTTGATGGCGGTGCGGGGTACAAACTTGAGGCAGAACTCCCCAAGCTCCACCGACCATTTGGCGATACGACCTTCTGCTTCCCAATTGTGGAGGATTTCTCGTAGAGGATAGGCAGTGACCACTGTAACCTCTCGCCCTTGAAAGTAGTGCCGCAGCTTTCTGGACGCCACCAGGACGACGTACAGCATTTTCTGTGCTTGCGGATATCTGGTCTCTGCCTCGTGTAGCACCTCGCTGACGTAGTAGACTGGCTTCTGGATGCCCTCCCTCTCCGCCACCAGTACTGCGCTCACCACTGCCGGGGTGGCAGCGATGTACAAAACAGCGGTTCGCCAGCCGAGGGCAACTAATCTTGGTGGGGAGGAGAGTCGCCAGTCTTGAGCGCTTGTTGAGCTTCCTTAGTCCACTCGAAGTGGTTTGTCTTCTTCAACAACTTGAAAAGGGGCAGACTTCTTTCTCCCAGTCGGGTGATAAATCGCCCGAGGGAGACCAGGCGACCAGCCAAGCACTGCACCTGCTTAAGTCGAACGGGCGGCTTCATGTGTTCGATGGCCGCTATCTTGTCAGGATTGACCTCGATGCCCCGCCTGGACACGAGGAATCCTAGCAGCTTTCTGGAGGGCACACTGAACACGCACTTCTCGGGGTTGAGCTTCAAACAATTCTTCTGGAGGTTAGCAAAGGTTTCCTCCACGTCTTCAATCAGTTCTTCATTCTTTCTCACTTTCACGACCAGGTCGTCGACGTACACCTCAAGGTTGCGCCCTATCTGTGGACGGAAAGTGATATGCATAGCGCGTTGGTAAGTAGAACTAGCATTCTTTAACCCAAAAGCCATTCTAACATAACAATAGACGCCTATGGGTGTTACAAAAGCAGTTTTGTCTTCGTCTTCTGCCGCCATGCTAATCTGATGGTACCCGATGCGCATCCGAAAGCAAGCAACTCACAACTTCATTGTGGAATCGACGATGAGATCGACGCGCGGCAGGGGATAAGGGTCCTTCGGGCAGGCCTTGTTGAGGTCGGTGAATTCGACACACATTCGCCACTTCCAGTTGGACTTCTTGACGAGCACAGGGTTGGCAAGCCACTCAGGATGAGAGACCTCCCGGATGATCCCTGCGCGCAGCAGCTTCTCTACCTCCTCCCGAATGGCATCTTGGTGCTCCGGTGCTTGGCGCCGGATCTTTTGGCGAACCGAGCGCACCTCGGGGAGTGTAGCCAGTCGGTGCTCGATCACCTCCCTGGGGACCCCAGTCATATCGAACGGTTGCCAGGCGAACACGTCAGAATTAGACCGGAGGAAGGTGACGAGCGCGTCTTCCTATTTGGCGCTAAGGCTGGCGCCAATGAAGACAGACTTCCTGGGCTCGCCCGCACTCAGGGAGACCATCTTTACCTCACCGGCCGAGCCGGGCGAGGCACGGGTCTGCACCTGAGGGGCTCCCTGGAAGGCGACATCAGCCGGCTTCACACAGGTGGCACCGACCAGGTCTAGTGCGTGCTTGTGGCAGCGCAAAGCCTCTGGCCTGTCCACCCGGATGGTTATGGGGCCACCAGACCCTGGCATCTTCACCACCATGTATCTATAGTGGGTTGCTGCCATGAACTTGGCCAACGCGGGTCGGCCAAGTATGGCGTTCTACGGGAGGTCGAAGTCGGTGACTTCGAAGTCGACCAGCTCCGTACGAAAGTTGCTTTCCTCCCCAAAGGTGACGGGAAGGCGCACCTGGCCCAGGGGGACCATGCTAGCCCCCAGGGCTACACCGTAGAAAGGCAGAGCAGGGCACAGCTCCTGGTTTGGCACCTGGAGTGCCCGGAATGCTTCAAAGGACAGGAGGTTGATGGAACTCCCTCCGTCAACAGGAGGTTGATGGAACTCCCTCCGTCCATCAGCACCCGCCCGAGCCTCACGTTCCGGATCGTAAGAGAAGCCACGATCGGAAGGTGACCTGCGCCAGCGGTGCTCTCAGGGTGGTCAGCCCGATTGAAGGTGATCGGCTCCTCCGACCACTTCAGCATCCGACACGCCCCTGAACTTGACGCCGTGGTGCAGACCTCCCTCCTCAACCGCTTGTAGGAAGCGTTGGAGGGGTAGGTGGATGAACCACCGTGAATGTACGCCACAGCGCGATCCGCCTACTGGAAGGCCAGCGAGGCGGGGTTTTCGTCTTGGTCGTCGCCGCGAGAGCGGCGCTCCTTGAGCCGCCGCTCGACCATCTTGCTCACGACCCGGCAATCATCCAGGCCATGAGAGTTGGTCTGGTGGATCGGGTAGAAGGGCTTGCCCTCCTTTTCCTTACGGCGGTCGTCACGCCGATCGCGGCGGTCGCCACGCCGACCTCAGCGGTCACCACGCCAGACCTCGGCGGTCATCCGCCCGATCGCGGCGGGCATCTTCAGCGTTCGCGCTCGGCGGCCGGACCGCTGGTCTCGCCGCCTCGCGCTCAGCGGCTTCTTGCTTGCGGGTCGGGGCCTTGAGGTCTGGCCTCATCCCCGCGTCCTCGCCGCGGTGCGGTTATCGGCCCCGAGCCTCTGCCGCCACAGCACTTGTGCGCCAGGAGAAGAGCTTCGGTGGTGGCAATGTCGCGGGTCGTCATCTTTTCCGCATTTTGCGGTCTCGAACGCCTCTCGAAGGCGATGACGACCACCGCTCCAAAATCCGGGAATCGTATGCATAACGATGGCGAATCGTCGGATGAAGTCACGCGACGACTCCCCTCTTTCTTGCTCGAGGGCATGGAGATCGTCCTCCACGCCCGGCTGTGCGAAGGAGCCTTGGAAGTTGGCGACGAAGAGGCCGCACAACTCCCACGAGTGCACCGATCCTCGTGGGAGGTTCAACAGCCAGGACCAGGCAGACCCCGTCAAGGCCGTTGGGAAGTAGTTGGCCATGGCCTTTCCGGACCCCCGGTATCCACGCACGCACTGGTGTAGATCTGCGAAACTCCTCCGGGTTGGTGGTGCCATCATACTTCTCGATGGAGGCCGGGCGAAACCTTTCGAACCACGCCATCGGCGCAATTGTCGGAAAACGTCGGCATCGGCGTCGTCAGAGGAACCCCGCCATCCACCACGCCTCGGCCGAAACCGTCTTGGGAGAGGGTGGACCGCGACTCCCCAAAGAGTCGGAGGAACGGACCTCCTCCTCGCTCTAAAGGTGAGAGTTGCGGGAGGAACTCTCACCCCCAGGGGCCATCCGTCCGTCGCGAGCGCGGCGACGCTGCAGGTGATCACGCAAATCACCGCCGTGCCACCGGCGCTGGAGCTCCAGATGGGTCCTCAGGTCCCCACGGCTCCTCAAGGAGCTGGGACCTTCTTCTTGCATGCCCTTTCCTTTACTCTGGCCCGCCTGGCCAAAGCGCTTCCCGCTAGGGCGGCTGGAAGCTTGGGTGCGATCGACGGGCACCCTTGGTTGAGGGGAACCGACGGTCTCAGACCGATCGGGCATCCCTACGCGGAGTTGAGCCGCGTCCACGAGGCCCGCAATATCCCGCAGCCACGGCGTGGCCGGGGTGTCTCCTGCGAGTTCCACTAGAGGGTGGCCCAGGAGCAGACGGACCGCATGCAGGTTCTGGGCCGGAGTGGCGGCCTCCATGGCCAGCCGATGCCGAACCAGAAGCTCGGCCGCCACCGTGAGGGCGCCACCGCCCTCCTGCGGGGGCAGCGTGAGGCGATCCCTCGTCCAGCGAGAGTGCCGGGACATGTGCCGGGTGCTGCTAGCCTCTGCCGCCTCTTGCCGCTGCGAGTATGAACCCGCCATCAGTAGATGCAAGGTCCTTTCGAACGGAAGGCTGAAATTCGCGAGAGAGATGGCCGGATAAGCCAACCACTAGCCCCCTACCTAGCGCGCCCCTGTCGGCATATTTCACCTAACAAGATCCCGTCGATGAACAGAGTAGGCTACTCCCTAGACAGAAGGTATGGTTCGGTAGATGGCATCTTCACGGCTGGAAACCCTAATGTCTCTCAACGATGGATCCGGGAATTAGCAAACCGGTGGACACAACGATTTACCCAGGTTCAGGGCCCCAGCTTGGGTAATAGCCCTACGTCCTGCTTGATCTTTGTTGAGGAGATGTGGAGGTGTTTACAATGGCTATCTGCTCTGTGTTCTTCTCAGTGTTCTCTACGCAGTCAATTCGCCAGCCGGCCCCCTTCTCTATGCACCGAGGCGCCCTTATATAGACGGGCCAGCCTGGGCAGGAGAGAAGGTGGCGCTATACTTATCTACAACACATTAATTACACCCATCATTCCAGCTTCCACGTCGACCCATGACTCATTTATTACAAGCGCCTCCGTGGCCTTGTCCTTCGAACCTCATTTAATGTCGGTGAGAGGCCTCGCCCGGTCCGCCCGGGATAGCACGCTCTTGCGACGGGTTGGTAAGAGGTGTCAGAGGGATGAGCTGTCATCGTGTCGAAAGTCAATCCTTTACAATTAATGACCCTGACACGAGGTGCCAGGGGAGGGAAACTTCGAGGTGAAGCCTTCCCCTCATTGTTTCGGTTGCCTTTGTGGCCTGACAAGGGGGGCCCAAACGCCCGCCCACTCATCAGGTCGCTTCATAAGCCACGTGGGCCGCTCGCCCGGTGAGCAGGGCGTGATCGCCAGGCTACTCGCCAGGGGGCCGCGTGGGCTTCTCGCCCGGCGGGCAGGGCGTGATCGCCCGGCTGCCCGCCAAGGTGCCACATGGGCCACACGCTTCGAGAAGGAGTGATTGCCGTGCTCGCTAGGGGCGCGTGGGCTTCTCGCTTCGGCGAGCGCGTGATCGCCCGGCCGCCGCCAGTGCCACGTGGGCCACTCGCTGGCAGCGAGCATATGATCGCTGGCTGCTCGCCAGGGGGCCGCATGGGCGTGATCGCCCTGCGGGTAGGGTGTGATCGCCCGGCCGCCCACCAGGGTGCCACGTGGGCCACACGCCCGGCCAGCAGGACGTGATCGCCAGGCTGCTCGCCAGGGGGCCGCGTGGGCTTTTCGCCAAACTGGGCCAGGCCACTCCTTGGGCCTATTACTTCTGCGATGGAGAGGGTACCCCGGTGCAAAGTACACCGATAACAGGTGAAAGATTGTAAGATGGTACTGCGTTTGGAATATAATAAAGTTCCTGTAAAGTCTCTAATTAGTGTTCAGCTGTAACACTTTGAAATAGCGTGTTAACTAATAAATTGTCGGGCTTACTCGATGAGCTATTAGATAAGATGCCCTGATCAGTGTAATTAACTTAGGATTAATGAACCACTTCGGTCATTATCTAGGGTTAATTATGCGGGTTGCCACAGCACGCATGCACTCGCAGCGGCGTGGCTAGCAGCGATGGCTTCTCCGCTCGGCGGCCCGCGTCGCCTCCCCTCCTCGTCGTGCTTCGTTGCTGCCAACAGCCCGCCCCCGCTCGCCTAGGGCTTCTCAGGTGCACACCGCTCGGTCCCAGCTCTCGTAGTTGCTTGCTTCCATCGATTGGCCCTAGGTCGGAGGGGAGTGCCCGTGTGTGAGGTGGGAGGCCGTAGTAGGTCTACAAATTTATTCCAACTCGTACTTCCTCATTTCGTCCCGTGCAGCACCCATGGCCTTGGCCCAATGGAGAGAGAGGGGGTACCGGCGCCGGTGTGGAGGGAAGGCTCCACCCTAAGGAAGCCCCTTCATCTATAATATGTAGATGTTGTGAGATGCTATGTGAGCTCCTATGCAAGAACCTCAAATTTCCTTGAGGAACATCATAAAAAAGTAGGGGTGGGCATTTTTAAACCGAAACCGAATTACCGAACCAAACCGAACCAAATTAACCAATTATTTCGGTTTTTTCGGTTCGGTTTTTATTTTGGTATAATTCGGTTTTCGGTTCGGTTTTTCACTTTCAAAAACCGAAATAACCGAATAGCCTATATACAATACCACTTTTATAATATTCTTCCTAAAGCCACTAAACAATTTTTATGTTACAATACATTTATGCATATGTTTAGTATCACTACACCATGACACATTTTCATCAACAGTCTATCTGTCGGCAAAAGCCATGTAGTGCGACGCATTATCTATCGGCAAAAGTTTTTCCGACAGAAAACAACTGTCGGTAGAAGTCCTGTCGGGAAAAACATTTGCCGACAGATATATTCATATGTTCTATTATGCTTATATTGTAATGACATAGGAATATTGTGTGGTTTTATCTATAATTTTTGTTGCAATATGAGAAGGACTAAATCTAATGTACCTAGTGTTATTTATATTTCGGTTAACCGAAAAACCGAATTAACCGAACCGAAATATTTCGGTTAATTCAGTTCGGTTTTTTATTTTTGTCCAAGAAATTCGGTTCCTAGTTCTCAAAAACCGAATTATTTTAAAACCGAGAAAACCGAACCGATTAAACCGAAAAAACCGAATGCCCACCCCTATAAAAAAGTAAGGGAAACAGGAAAGTTAAGTATTTTAGTACAGACAATAGGCCTGATATCTACTAGGCCTGATATCTACTCCACTCACGTCTCTGTATTTTGCTGGAGAAATATGCATTAGCTTGGAGCCTTGTTGGACTAGTGTATCCTCTCTTTTATATATATACTAGGAGAACATTCTTGTTCTTTCTGAGAAGATCAAGGATGGAGAAGTACTGTCAATCTTTCCAAACAAGATTTGTCCATATTAACAGGAAGAACAATCAAGAGGAGGGTCACTTAGCAAAATTAGCCCTAAGGCTTCAGCAAAATGCTATCAATTGTCCCTGTTATGGCAGCCCTTTGTAACCAGAAATGCTTAAACTCTTTTAAAATCACCTGTTTGCAATGAATCCAGACACTTTGGGGCTTTTTACCTTAAAAACTACTGAACTGTATACAGGGGCGGATCTACAGGGTATGCCGGGTGGGCCACGGCATACCCTGTAGATTCGGCCTAATACAATCCATAATGCCGTCATTATCTTATACAGTCAGCTTGTGAAGGTCATAACTTTAGATCCATAGATCCGATTGAGCTGATTCTTATTGGGTTAGTTTCAAAATTGAATCTAGTTTCTACAGTTAAATTTTCATATCAATCCAATGGTTGAATCTTCGGAAATTACTGTTTTAGTTAACATGTATCAGTCTGTTTTTACTGAAACCGAAGCAGTTTTTTATAATTTGTTTAGGGGTGATTTGAGAATCAATAAAAATTTGTTTTAACTTCCGCGCAATCATTCACCCCCCCTCCTCTGATTGCTATATTAGTGTATATCGATCCTACATGTGATTTGAGTGCAAGACTGCTAGTTGATTTATAGAGTAGAAACAAATATAATTGCTACTTTGCTAGAGACTAGAGAGTTGCTTGTTGATGCATTACTTTTTTTTGTTTGTAGAGTTGTTGAATTATGAAGAGTAACGGAGACATTGCATCTCTTTTTCGGAAACATACAGCAAAGAAGGCTGCTGCTGCTTCATCTCTTTTCCGAAATCATTGCAAAATGAGAAGCAAAGAAGGCTGCTGCTGCTGCTTCGTCTCTTTTCTAGAAACATTGCATCTCTTTTCCGGAAACGTTTATTGAACGAGATATTTTCTTCCAAGTTGATGAAAATGATATAATCAAGAGTTTCATGGCTATTAGAAGGCGGAGATCAGATAAGAAGGACAAGAAGTAATATTGTATTTTTTGAACTATTGTAGGTGCATAAGCTTCTTTTATGTATATTTCATACTTAAAATGTTCGAACTATTTATATTGTAATTTATACTTCTATTATCATGTTTCTAGTTATTTTATACTCGTATACCGAATTTCTCGACACCATTTGTAGTTGTTTACTGACTTGTTTATTGGATTTTACCAAATTATATATTATAGTATTAGCTTGGCATACCCTAACTTAAAATCCTAGATCCGCCACTGACTGTATATATGTTTACTAAGACTTTCTTTTCGAACTACTATCATCTTTAAGAAGGTGAGCATTGTTGGATGGTTGTGGGAACAATAAGACCTGTAATAAGACCTGCACGGCCAGGCACGGCACGACCCATGTAAACGGATTGTGTCGGTCCCGTATAGCATGCTCGTTTAGCTTTTCCTAATTTATATAGAATTTTTAAATGTTTTCCTAAGTTCCTTTGAATTTTTCTAGTTATTTTTTTTTCAAATTTTTCTGTTTTATTAAACTTGCACGATTTTTCTAATTTTTCTAACTTTTAATTTTTTTAAATTTTTGACGCTAAACGGGCTAACCTTGACCTGACACGGTCCGGAAGCCACTTGGGCCATGTTTGAACCGTAGCCTTGGCACGTAGACCGATACAGCAAGATCCGTTTGCTAGCCGAGCCTAAATAAACTATGCTACGAACGAAAATAAGAAAGTTTCATAGAATTTTTTAAAATAAGAAAGGATCATATAATTCTTTCCCCTTTTCGCGGAACTAAAAGGGCCTTAATCCGTATTTTATCATTCATGCATCACAAATGGATCTACAGTAGTATTTTTTGTCTTTTTTGCTCTCACTAATCGTCCATAGCATTTTGCACAACAAGCCCTGAAAAGTTGATCTCGAGGCCGAGCCTCCCGTATGGCCCATTTTAGGCCCACTACCTGACGCCTTACTTCGTAGGTCAATGACAAATGATTTGGGCCTTAAATGGGAATCTGTAGCAGCTTAGCTTAGCTTAGCTTATATTAGATATTTTGGGCCTTGACATGGCATGGCATGGTAAATTGGTAATTTTTCTTCTGGCTATTACTGCTAGCTACGTAATACTGTCCTCGGTCATAGATACATGTTATTTTAGATATCTTTTCGCTCTTTAAAGCGTAATTTTGATCACTATTTTTTATATTGTAACATAGTCATGAAGTCTAATAAAATTATAATAGTATGAAAGTGCTTTTAAAAATAAATATATACATATGATTTTCATTTATACGATCTAAATATTTTAAAAGATATTAATATTCAAAATTTTGCACCTCACAAAAACCAACCTTGCTGTAATCGGACCAACCTTACTACAGATCAAGGAAGGAGAAGTACTGTCAATGTTTCCAAACAAGATTTGTCCATATTACAGCGTATGTTTTCATTTCACAAATGTTCAGCTTCCAAATTACAGATATGGCGTCATACATCAGATTGGAAGATACTAAGATCGCCTGCTAATTAAGCTTTCATAAAACTAAAAGGATTGTCAGCTACTAATTATTCTTCTGAAAGCGCTTCTTCCTGGCGACCATACGCTGTGGCCTCCGTATCTCACAGTTCAACATGTAGGTGTAGTAAGGTGGCAGGTGAGATCTCCATGCAACCTTAAATTTCCCTTGAGGCCTAACACTTCCACCAAAAAGATCTTGCACACTCATCTTGGGACCTTCAGCTTCACTTTGTGCCAAGGTCTGCGCAGAACCTATTTGATAGTCATCAAGAATCACAACATATTCAGAAGAAGCTCTGTTTACTCTTCTAAGATATAATGGTTCCACCACCTGCCAAGGATCAGCAAACTCTGCCCCATGCAGTAGGAGGTTCTTTTGCTTGAATTCTCTGTAACTTGCAAGAGCCATGCTCCAGAAATGGAGATTAAAATTTGCATTCAGTAGTCCACTCCAGACGGTTGCACCCATGAAACACCCATTCATCTCCCTGGCCAAGTCCATGGCTATTGATGCCAATTTTGGGCGCTCCGCCGCATCTATGCTTCCAAACGTACGCACCTTGAAGAAATACCAGTATTCTTCTGGAGTAAAGAATCGTACTCTAAGGACTTGTGCAGTTCCAAAACTAGCAATTTTTTCAGATCGACTTGCGACTATAATTTTACTGCCACTTGCAAGGCGACCTTTTGAAGCTGAATACCACCTTTCCCACACACACTCGTCAATATCCCCATCTAGTTCAATGATGATCAATGTCCTTTCTCCATCCACGTTACGGTTTTGATGCTTGACTATACCTCCATCTCTTAGAGTCACTGCACTTCCATCTACATGGTCATCTTCAGTGAAACACAAAATTTGAGAGAAGTGGTTACGCACCCTTTCATCGTTGCAAGCATGCTCGATTAGGGTGCTCTTTCCAACTTTTCCTGGACCAATGATCGGTAGAACACCCAGATTTTCAGCACCAGGAGTCTCCGGTTGCAACAGGAAATTTATGGTGTGTTCCATCTCGATTTGGCGGCTGAACATGCACTTGTGCAAAAGCAAATACATGCTATACGGCTGACGGTACAAACGAGGGCATCCATTTAGGAACGTAACAAACTCCCTCACAGTCACAGCTTCAATGGTGATCTCTAGGCTGCCAACGACTTGCTGCAGCTGCTCTTGTAAACTCTGGCCACTGCCACTAGAGAAACAAACACGCTTGGCAGGATTGAACTTAGACAGCGTAAAAGAGTGACTCACTTGATGATCCTTGGCCTTGTTTTCTTCGTGGGCTCGGCATCTGACGGCGTCGAGGGTGTAATACCCTCTATACATCTCTTTCCTTAGAATGTTCAGTTGCTGCAGCATCGCTTGGTTTGTGATGTGCCGGTCTTCTGCCTCCTCGACGATGACGCGAACTCGTAGCAGCAGTCGTTGCAGGCCATGCAGTCTCTCCTCCATGGTTGGAGCAATCGGCTTCAAGAATTTTTCGATAAGGAAAGATATGGATCTACTAGTAAGATCACTCACAATTGCAGAGAAAAATGTCTCCATGTTAGGGAAGCTCACTTCACCGAAGCTAGGAAGGTACTGACTACTGAAACGGATAAAGCCAAGAGCTCAGAGAAACTATGTGATCTGAATTTTTTCAGAGGACCTGGCATAGCATGGTATAATATGGGAATTAAGGCCCTGTTTGGGAGAGCTCTAGCTCCCAGCTCCAGTTCAGATCTGACACTTATAGGCTAAAATAAAGTAAATTAAGTTTATATTTTTAGTCTAAAATGTAAACAAAATGATCTACCTAAACACTGTTAATGTACTCACAGCTCCAGCTCCATAAATTTCTGGAGCTAGAAATACCCTGCTCCACCAACTCCACAGATTTTGGTGGAGCTAGAGCTGTCCCAAACAGGACCTAAAGGAAGGCCCGGTGACCGAATTAAAGGAAGGCTCAGCTGCCAATAGATCCAACAGTTTCTTCGTCAATAAATGCTCCAAACCAAGGCTACAAAGGATTCTACTCTGGGCACAGGTCGTCGTCGAGGAGGCTGCCAGGCGTCACATCACAAACCAAGGGATATTTCTACAGCAGCTGAGCCATGCTAAGAGATGCGATGTACCGATCGAGGCTACTACGTACTTGAGCAGGGGAGGCTAAAGATCAGACGGTGAGTCACTTCTCGGATATGTCTTAGATTAAAACGTCTCTCTCTCCAGTAGCAGTAGCACACAGACTTTAGAAGAACTGCAAGAGGCGCCCAACTGTTGGAACACCATGCTTCTTGATGTGAGTTTCTCACGAGGAGGAACAACAAGACCCTGCTTTGCCACGAGTTTACATTATGTTATATTTGTTTTCATATTTTTTTATCAGATATGAACAATATTGAATTACACAAGCAATCACTAGCATATATAGGAAAGAAGATTAATTCAAATATATTGTACAATATCATTCTCCATTATTAAGAATAAACAACGGCAACGTTCATCACAACATTAGTGATTTATATACATATGTACAGAAAATGTAAATCTAACCGTAGCAAATTAACTAACGCAAAACCTTCCTCTTCTGATAGATCTTATCATCCGCGGTCACATGCTTGAACTCATGAATTTCACAGCTATATATGTAGCTGTAATAGGGCGGTAAGCGAGATTTCCACCACACAACCTCAAATTTCCCATGAGGTGCAGCATCTACAGAAAAGACATCTTGCTTGGTGATTTTGGGGTCCTCTTCATGAGAAAGCCCTACTCGATATTGATCGTAAAGCTCACAATACCGAGTAGTTTCAGCTTTTCTCGCAAGCAAAATATATTGGCTCTTGATCCCAGAATCACTTGGACCTCTGCTAGGTACAAGTTGATTTTTCGTCACCCCAAGCTTCACTCTAAGGTCTTCAAGAAGGCCTCACTTTTTAGTCTCGTCAACAGTACTAGCTCTAACTGAGGAGGCCATGTTGCTTAGATCTATGAAAGGTCCAGTGAACTCCTTATATATCTCTCGATCAAAATACCAATCAAACATTCGCATTGCCAGAGATGCTAGTTTTGGTTGCTCTTCGGGATCTGAGCTTCCAAATGCAAGGACCTTGAAGAAGTACCAGTATGCTTCTCGCGACAAATATCTTAGACGAAGTGCCTGCGTCGTTCCAAACTGAGTGATCCTGTCGGACCGACTTGTGACTATGATTTTACTTCCGTGAGGAAGGCTGCTCTGAGAAGCGGAGTATAACCTTCTGCATGCACCCTCGTCAACATCCCCAGCTAGTTCAATTACGACCAGCAATCTTTCTTCATTTGAGAAGCTATGTCTATGTCTGATCACTCCATCCCTGAGGGATTTCGCTTCTCTAAAATCGCTCTCACTTAAAAAGATAATACGACAGAAATGATTGTGCACCCTCTCGTCGCAGCAAACATACTCAACAAGTGTGCTCTTCCCAACTTTTCCCGGACCAATGATCGGTAGGACACCTAGTTTATCAGCATTGGGATGTTCTATATGCAACAAGAAGTTGACAACCCGTTCTATCTCCATTTGACAGCCAAACATGCACTTTTCCATAAACATATAGGTGCCATATGGCTGGCGATGCATCATAGGGTAGTTCTTCAGAAGCACAACAAACTCAATCATGTCGGTAATGACGGCCCCTAGATTATCAAGCACCTGTTCTAACTCTCCCGTGCCATGTCTACGACCAGCAGAGAAGCGAATGCGCTTGGTAGGATTGAATTTAGACAGGGCTAAGGAGTCACTCACTTCATGACCTTGGGCCATCTGTTCTTCTTCATGTGCTTGGCGTCTGAAGGTGTCGAGCACGTGGTAGCCTCTGTACATCTCTTCTCTGAGCATGTTCAGTTGCTGAAACATGGCATGGCTTGTGATGTGCCTCCCCTCGGCCTCCTCGACGGTCACGCGAAGCCGAAGCAGCATCCTCTGGACGGCGCTGGCGACTTCAAGTATCTGTCGATCAGGAAGGAGACTGATCTGCTGGCAAGTTCGCCTACGATTGCAGCGAAGAGCGTCTCCATTGGGAAACCTCTCTTTCACCAAGAGAAGAGATGAAAGGTTCTTGGTTTCGTGTAAAAGTTGTTGCTTTGATTTCTTTGACCAGCGAAAATGACATCAATCTACGCAGTTGCTATCTCCTTTCTGCCCATCCCTAGCTACTTTTCTTAACTACTAGCATTATGGTAACCATTTCTACAGGTAGTCATTTTTATAATTTCTTTGGGATTAACTCACAATTCTGAAATAAATTCTTACCCAGAATATTCTACATATCCTAGAAAATCTATTGGAGATAACTCAATATTTCTAATATCTTTTGATTCTATCCGTAGTTTGTTAGGAGTCTTTTACAATTAGGACTCTTTGGCTATATAAACTACCCCTGTACTTGTAATCTTAAAGCGATATAGTGTATTATTTCCTGTGGTTTTTTCTCACAAGTTTTTTCACATTAAGTTCTATCTCCAATTATCTTACGGTGCATTATCCATGACAAGTGGTATCAAAGCGCTACCTGCGTTTTCTGATCCGCACCGACCGCTCCGGATGCCCGGCCTCTGCGCCCGTGATGGCCCTCCGGCGTCACCCTCCGGCTTCTCTGAGGCGCCGCTCCGCGCCCGACGCCACTTCGCCGTTCAGACCACTTCGCCTTTCCAGCTTCCGTGCCATCGCCCTTCTGCGTGGCCGCCGGATCCGTGCCGGCGTCCGGAAGACGCCTCCCATCGTGCGCGCCATCGACCGCTGACTCATCTTCCTGGGCTTCCGTGTGCTAGTTCATCTGCTGCCAGTGCGCCCTTCGAGCCGGCCCACGCCTCAATCGCCGGCACCGGCCAGTGTCGCGCCGGCCGCCTCCGGCCCGTCTTGCATTGGCTTCCTCCATGGCCACACGCGCCGCCACGCTCCGGCCAGCACCCGCGCCTCAGATTGGTCGACCCTCCGCCGCACTTCGGTCACATACCTGGGGTTTTCGATCTGCGCCGCCGGCTTCATCGCGCTTCGGCGCTGTCCTCCGCTTGCGTTTGCGCAGCCGCTCGTCCATTCGGTCACCGGGCCTCCTCCTGATCCGCCTCTCGCACCGGCCACAGCGCCGGCTGCACCGGTCTGGCCTTCGGCGCAACGCTCCGGCTGCCGTCACCTCTCGCCTCCTCCTGCGACCGGCACTTGGCCGCACGCCGCTCCATTTGCTGCTCGCCTGTACTCGTGAAGACTGATTGTGATTGGAGTTCTCTGTCCGAGAGTTCGTGACCGTGCTCAAAGAAGGGGGTTTTGGTTATCTGCCACTCCTCATATTGCCATTCGTTAAAATGCCACTCGGCTCCACTGTTATATACACAGAAGATCCCACATGTCATTGAGACAGGGGTGACATTTTAACGAATCGCAATAGCAGGGGGCATATTACCAATTTTTTCGCTCAAAGAAAGCCTATCGGTTTCTCCGCATCGTTTTTTTTTTTTTTTTTGTCATCCGGACTCCAAATAGTACCTTTCCTAAAGTTGGAAGATTTCCCGTGCTGAGCGCCGCGCCACGTCGTCCCCTCGCGTGCGGCTCGCCCGCGGCTCGGCTCGCGCGACCAGCTCAGTGGAAGGTTTTGCGGCCGGATAGCGACGCCACGTCGCCGCCTGTGCGAAAAACACCCCAATAAATTCTCGTTTTGCGTATGGGCCTCCGTTGCGCCAAGTGCTACCGCCGCGTCTCTCCGCGTGTCCCCTTCGATGCTTCTCGTGCCTTCTCTCGGCGTCGTGGGTTTTGTCCTTGCTGGAGCCCTAGAGAACAGGCGACCTCTCACTCCCGTGCCTTCCCCTCCGCCTGTATACGCCGCCCGGCGCCGCTCCTCGCCTCCTCCGCTAGCGCGCGTCACCAGTCCTCCATTAGACGGACCATCCTCGCTTCTAACGCAGTCCTCTCCCGCTGGCCGCGTCCCCTCTGCCAGCGCACAGAGCTGCAGGTTCCCCTTCCTCTCTTCAGAATTGAATTATTGTGACGTGTAGCCTGTTCAAGTTGGTTATTGCGTTTTGGGACATCTGTGACATGTTATATCGTTACTACGAATAATTACCTTTAGTAGTTGTGATGCCCTTTTACGGTGGTCCTCCGATTTTGCAGGCGATCAACGGAATCTCTCTGCCACTGGGGTTCGACAGCCTCTACTCCAGCAGCGCCGATGGCTGCGTTCGCGTGCGGGGCTGCAGCTCTGTCAAAGTATCTGGGATCCCCATTTTTCGCATTCCCCTCAGACTTTATACATGATTCAACTTGGGGTTGCATCTGCGTCAACTCCTCTGGTGTCTGTGATGGTTGATGTGCTGCCCATATGATCAATTGGAGAGTTCATCTGCTTGCTTGTGGTGGTCGATGTGTTGTCGGTTCAATTCGGGTTGTTCTTTGCATGTCTGCAGTAAGCGACATGTTGGAGTGATTGTTCTCAGGAGGTTCTTCGCCTGTTCGTGGTGATCAGTGTGGCCAGGATCAGTTTGAGAGACTATCAGGCAGGTTGACTGACAAGGATAGGCCTCTCAGGGATTACAGTTCTTGTCTCATTGGCCGATGTCATATGTTTTTATAAGTAAGATTGGTAGTAACAAACAAGACCAAAGTAAACAAAAAGAAAAAGAAATAGATAGAGAGATGAGCATTTTTTTGAAAAGAGAAGATTCAAAAAAACATGACGAAATCGGGAAAAAGATTGTTGTCTACCAGACAAAAAAGAAAGAAAGAGAAAACAATTCTAATCTGCTTATCATATTGCCTTTTTGTTCTTAATTTCCCTGCAATAGTGCGTATCATCAAGATGGGACCCACTTTTGGCTGCGTGAGTACCCATGGCCCGTGGGTGTTTGCAAGAATTCCAAGGTACGCGGAGTAATATTCTGGTTTCCTTGATTCTAATGGGAATATATGTCCACTTTGTTACTATTTATCAGGCATGGGACCTTAAAACTCTGCAATGTGTTCAGACTCGAGCATAAAGCTTCTGTAACATCCGTCCTTTGTTGGGATCAAAAATTACTATCTTGCTCTCTGGACAAGACCATAAAGGTCTAGCCTGCTTCAAAGTCTGGGAACCTTCAACTGATATATACCTATGCTAAGGAGCATGTAAATTCTGCAGTCGTGCTTTCTCTGTAGCGGTAATTGTATCGTTGTTATTTGCTCAAAACTTAATTGAAATTTATACAGCTGATTTAGTGCTTCCTCACTGATATTGTTCTCTCCTGTTATAACTGGATTATTTGTAAGGAATATTGTTCCTATTGCCTTCACTGACTACGCAAGAAAGTGCAGAAGGGAGTGTTGTATTCAGGTTTGTCTAATTATTCCTAAATGTGCATACCGATTACTGGGGCCATTTGCATACAATCCTGCCCCTAAGCGTTTTTTTTTTTTTGTTGATGCTTATGTTATTTGCTAGGAAAAAATAAGCATGTGCCCCTGTTTTCTCTGACGAATAACAAGTCCTGCATAGTTCTCAGCCTGACTTTTGTGGAGTGTGCTATGTAGCCAGCATCTTTATCTTCTCCAGTTCCTCCAAGAGCTAATTCACATGCCAAGGAATCTTATCATCTGGATGGGACATTAAGTCCAATATTTTGGTTGGTCTGTGCATGTGCAATATTTTAGTTTTTCAGCATTACTAAATGTGAGGGCATTTTACAATTTTTGCCTGGCAAACACAATAGCACATGATATTTATGTATACTCATGCAGCTTTGCAGATGCATAGTGAACAACTGAATTCTGCGAGACTTGAATGCACACATACATGTTAAGAGCTCAGAATTCAGATTATGAACAGCGTATAAAAAACTCATCCTATTCATCGTTACTTTACTTTTCTGTCATAAGAATTCTACCCCTTAATATATCTGCTTTACTAAGTTTTCTTGATTATAGTTATTTTGTTCATTAACACTATGCCAATTGCCATCATTGCAGCTTATCGAAAGCATGCATTTTGTGCCATTGAATTCTGACTTGGTTAATGTTAGGTATTCCCAATATTTTATTGGAAGGCTAGCATTGTTTTGCAACAGAAATATGGAGGGGACCACAACAGATCTTGGTGTTGATCATATTACCGAAGAAGAAACAGTTAGACTCTCATATGGAACTCAAGGTTGAAATGGAACTTCATTGGGAATCAACATAAATCATCTTTAGTGCTTCACGGTGTGGGCTTTCCCAAATCCTACAATGTTTTTCAGCAGTGCCATAAACTGCATCAGCAGCTCACCTGTATTTGAGGGCATACCAGCAAAAGAATTTCTTGACTTGGTAGGCTTTAGGTGTTGGGTTTTGCATCAGAAATTCTTCTGTGAAACTTCTGCTTGATGGACAACGTACAGACGTCCTTATTAGTTTCTCTGGAATTCAGTCTGTGGTATTTAAGAATCAAGTTTAGATGAGTACTTATGATGATGTATTGCAGTACAAAAGCATACTTAGCACCTCACCATATAACAAGAATCAGTTCGTTATATCAAACTGTGTCTTTCATCTGTGTGTTGGTCCCAATAAAGATAGGTTGACTGATGATAATTTGCAAGATGAATCTACAAGTGGTTGCATTTTTGCTCCTTTGGGAATTTGCTATTTTGTTGAAGTTGGATTTACGTACGTTTATATTGGAACATCGTTCACAGTTATCTGACGGGAGTCAAATCGACCCGCCGAACAAAAAATCTCTATTGATCCATGATGGCCTTAAGATTGTCAAATTCAAAGTCCAGTTTCACCACCCTTTTTGAATTTCTTTACCACTTATTTTAGATAGACATAATTTTTTATTAGCAATATGAATAGCTAGGTTTGTTTTGTGCTGCAAAGTTTTGTTCTGACTGCTTATGAATCTCCAGTTGTGGGCAACTTCGAACTTAACTCAGATTCACCGGTGTCAACCTCTGTAGCAAGCAGCACTATTGTGACCAACAGATATACAGAGGAGGAGGTAGCACCTGCGTCTTTAGGTTTCTTGTTTTTCCCTAGATCTTGCAATTTGTAGACTATTTTGAGTTTTTGTGGTCGCTGTTGGAAGCCATGGATGAGAGGGTTCCACCGTGCTCCCTCTTGCAGTATTCACGGTCTCCTATCCATTCTTCCCCTCATCACCTCAATTCTTTGAGGTATTTTGCCTCTGAAAGAGAGGTGGGTTCCCGCTTCTCTATCTGGTTCTTAGTTTTTCTTTTGTTGTCTGCAATTGCTTTTGCCTCTCCCTATTTTTTCTCGGTCGAGTCTTATTTAGGTTTTCGATCCAGTTTCGTGGAAATCTTTCTGATAAGTATGACATTTGATGCCAGTGGTGGAGATTTCTGCTTAGTTCTAACCTTGTGGATGTGATGTTTGGCATTGATCAATGTTGGGATTGTGATGGTGATCTATGAAAATAGGGACATCCATTATTGCTTACTGATAGATTTACAAGAGCTGTTGGCTGCCGATGACTATTAGAAATAGATTGGCTCTATATGTTTGCCTTGTTGCTGATGGATGCAAAATTATTGTGTAATAAATTGCTCATTGTTGATAATCGTATAGAGTTTCACATTTGTGGATCTTGCTTTGTAAATCTTATTGAAGTTCTTGTTTTTACAGTTTTCCCATGGCCTTGAAGTTATTTTAAATGATTCAAGCTATCCTTCTACTCTTACAAATATTGTTTTAATCTCGCATGTGAATAATAAAGTCAAGACTGTTCGATTGATCCCACAGCGCTGGTCACCTGTTTGATCAACTTTTTCCATCTCATCTTCTGAAAATTTCGCTAGGCATCACTGCGACATCATGCCCGGTTCCATTCCTGTGCAACCTTAATTGCCTGACGTAAGTGCCTTTTCTGGTAGCTTGCTTGTACATATCTTTTCTGGAGTCATGAACTTGCTGACATAAATAGATCTCAAGCAAATAAAGAATAGTGTTGTCCCATAGCGTCTGGTTTTCCCAAATGCACAGATGTATTGTGTGATAATGAATAATGACAAATATATTGCATGCTCTCTTTTCTTGTAGAATAGATTGTTCTTATGCAAGAAGATCTTCTGATATTTAGCTTCTCCAGAAGCCACTTTTTTTTTTACTTTGCTCCACCCAAAGTTTTAGTTTTATTAATGTGTGTGCTTTGCTAATACTTGCATTATTTTCTAGAGATCGTCAGTTCAACAAATAATACATAGAAGAAGGTCACACTCTCAACAGATGATGAAATCCAGCCACAGACCATGCTCATAGCTTTACCAAGGCCACAGCCGCTATTCCTCCTGCATTAGCATCTACTCCTCCGGTACCAACAATTCTTCAGTCTCAAAAGGTACAAAAAAACACGATCTACCCTAATACCTAATTCTGTATTTGTAGTCCGTATAAGTCTTCACCGTATTAACAGGACACGACACACGGACGCGACACCACATCTGCCGACCCTCGCTTCGTCCAAGAGCTCACATGACGAGTCAGTTTATTTACTGCAATCGCTTATATCCCATATTACCATTCAGGTCTACTTACAGGCAATACCTACTTCTATCCGCAATTACTAATCTATGTAACCCTACTCTTTCTTCATAGATCCACACATACCTCCCAAAAAAAATCAGGACAACAAAACAGCTCATTCCTGATGACAAAAGCTAATACACCGCTAAAGGTATGCCCGACTATACACGAATAGCTAC
This sequence comes from Guadua angustifolia, assembly GCA_036346375.1. Taxonomy (NCBI): domain Eukaryota; kingdom Viridiplantae; phylum Streptophyta; class Magnoliopsida; order Poales; family Poaceae; genus Guadua; species Guadua angustifolia. The sequence continues at coordinate 55,044,358 of CM070512.1, read as the reverse complement.
AAAAATTCTTACTACATACAGGTCAATTGCAGATCGCACATGCTAACACTACTCTCAAACGTATCTTTTGTAGCGATCCACACGGGTTTGATACACGAATAGCTACAAAAATTCTTACTACATACAGGTCAATTGCAGATCGCACATGCTAACACTACTCTCAAACGTATCTTTTGTAGCGATCCACACCGGTTTGCCTACTGCAGCCGCTACACCAGTATATAGATCTTCCAACGTGCAAGATGCTGCCATCTATTGACCTATCCCGTTATTCTGATAGATACACACACCAACCCTATGTAACAGGCTCTTCTTATTGTGCTATCTATTGCTCCATCTATTTACTTCCATAAATTGCCTATCTTTCGACTTACCGTTGCATCTTTACACACGAACAAACTGATAATCACAACCTAAACATTACAACCTCTAATTTATGCTGACCAAATATTTTTTTTAACGCGTATGCAAAAATGACACGCGCGGCGTGGCACGACGCGAAAACGTTCCTAGTAGATCTGATAACCGGATTGAATTGTTTTAAGGCATGCGGCTCCAGTCAAATTTCGGCTCCAGCACTAGTTGGTCAAACTTCATTATAATTCATGTGATATTTATTATCGGTAATTTATTCATCGTCTGTTTTGAAGACTTTAGTAAAAAAATATATCAGTTGAGGATAATTTATTTTGGTGTTTTATCACTGTTTGTTGGAATTTGATGTTTCATCACCATTATGTTGATGTTTCATTCGCCGTTTGAATACGTTGACCATTATAGAAGTTTTGACAACGTTTATTTAGAATTTGAAGACACCTTGATGGTAGCATTATACTATTCAGAGTTTTTTTAGTGAAGATTTTGTTTCAATGTCAGTTTGAGATGAAGGTTTGAAGTGCAAGAATGAGTTTCTTCTGCGTGGATACTACAACATTCTTTTTGTTGTCTTTGTTCGATATGAGGAATCTACTGTAATTTATACTCTATTGATGGCACGATAATTTTTCTTTATCTTAGCATTTTTTAAGCAGTTACAACCATGTTATGGATTTTTAGTATGCAGTTTGCCGAATTTTATATTCCAGATGGAGCATGTCAAAAATCCATCTTATGTGTTCTTCACTATCTACACAGCACCACAGGTGATGTCTTGACTTATGTCATATGATGATTGAGCGTTTATTTCCGGAGGTCAATTGCACAGTCTTAGACTTTACTGGGTTATGAATCATTGAAGACCCAGATTCTTTATCTGCTTTGTTATAGCTGTGTTGGATTGACTGTTCCAGGTTTTCTCTCAATCTACTGGTGGTTTGCTCAATTTCACTTCATTAGAAGCATTTGGACAAGACTGTTCCAGTCTTTCATACCCTTAGTGGTTTTTGCACTATAAGTGTTTAGCTTGATTGTTCCAGTCTTCCTCGTTCAGTAGTCTTTTAGACTTTTAACGCACTTGTATTCTTCGTGCTTAATTACCTTTCAGAGTTTTACGGAAACAACTTCATTTTAGATTTTGAGTTAAAGGGAAGTTTGTTGGAGATAACTCAATATCTTTAACTATCATATCTTTCGATTCTATCTATAGTTTGTTAGGTATTAAATCTTCTACAATTAGGACTCTTTGGCTATATAAGCCACCCCTTATACTTGTAATCTTGAAGCGATATAGTGCATTGTTTCCCGTAATTTTTTCCCGCAAAGGTTTTTTCACGTTAAATCCTGTCTCCAATTATATTGCCGTGCATCTATCCCTAACAAAATCAAATATTAAATTTGACTTGTTTCCAACTGTGGGACCAAAAAATAATGATCAGAGAGGAGGTGAATGATCAACAACAATCCCCCCATCCCCCAAAGAAAAAAGCAGTTTCGTAAAATTTCATGCAAGCTCGGATCACATCCTTTTGCAAAAAGAGTCCTCGAGGTTCCAGAAAATTGTGCCCAACTCTAGGACAAAATTTGCTTGACACGACGTATGCCGCACGGCTCAACCTAATTTGTAAAGCAAAGCTAGAGGTTTCTCTGGCTAATACTTCAATTCACGTGGCGTTACCCTCACACGGCGTTGCGCCGTGTGTCCGCATCTAGCATGTATGAAATCTTGGATCACCAAGAGCTGGCTAGCTTGCTGAGGGAGAATCTATGATTCTATGATATGTGATCGGAAACTCTTTTTTACAGTGCCAGCTACTATTACACTTTGATACCGCTTATACACTACAACATATGTATTAGATCAAAGTTTTGTGTGATATAATACAAGTGTGCACACTAGTAAGAACAAAGTAAATAAATCTCGTAGAGAGAACCAAAATAATAACGTTGAAGCAACAACAATAAAAGAGAAATATTTATAAAAGTCAACTATAAATTTTTTAATCGCAACCTCAAAAGTGTACAATGTGTATATATTGCTCTATCACAACCCTCTCGAACCTTTTAGGATTGTTATATCCTTGCTCGATACAAGAATCTAGTGCTAAAGAATAACTAGCCTTTAATTCTTTCGTGCGCCACTTGCTTTGTGGTTTCTTGATTGCTTGGGTAGGAATCATACTTGAAAAGTGTAGGATCTTAATCCTATTAGGATTCATCTAAAACTTTTTATTGTATATATTTCCTAATCTAAAAGACTATATATGAGTCACCGTATTTAACCTGTACAGTTTTTCTTGCTCCGAGCTGCTATCGTGATCTTTACATCATGTCCCATGATCTTTTAGCATAATTTTATTTTACCAAAAGATCAATGATTTACATACTTCTTTGGCGCCGTTAGATCCATCTACTCACCTCATGTAGGGGATACTCTTTTATACAATATAAAACACTATTATAGAGTATTTTCTTTCCTCTCTTCACTCCTTCCCATTTCAATGTTCCATCGATGATCAGAGAAGGCATGTGTACATTTTTTCAGCATGCACTGTCACGTTTTTGTTTGCTAATAATTCTCTACCATAATCTCTTTAACGAATAGAGAACGTAAACAACCGTATGCACACTACTTCTACTTCTTGTTGCATTTTATCGTTGTTATATGCGCCCTGCCTTTTATACCAACAAAGAATGCCAAGACAAGTGACACCAATTAAATTTCCACCGGTTGCTCAGCATCCCTTCAACTCTAATTGCCGAAACATTATGAAGCAAGGAAACTCCAATGTCGTTAACCGGCGTCATTAACAACCATAATTACTTTCTTAATTCTCATATTCGGTTGCTACAATCCTGCGCTACAAGGAGCAAATGGTCTCCGTACGTCGGCGGCGCTGCCTTCATGGTGATCGGACGGAGCCGGCGGACGGCGGCTAAAGGGAGTAGCCACCGGCGTCCGTCGATCAAACATGATGGCATGCAGGGGATGATCCGTTCCTGTAGTGCTGCTAGAGGGTTCGTACGTGCGGGTAGGGCCCAGGAGACAGTGAAAGTGGAGGGTTGATTAGTCAGCTTCTTTTGTCCACTTGCCGGACATCCCTGGGTATATACTACCTTTCCTATTGTTTGCAGACTTCCGGCCACGGCAATGATTTGAGCCGCCGGCTGCTCGGCTCAAAAAAATGTTTCGCATTTTGATCTTTTTGTAAATTACGAATAGGTCCTTCGTGATTTTTTGTGAGGAGAAGATTTTTTCCCTAAATCGTGTTTGGGTCCCTCGTGCGCCGTTTTACGGAAAAAACCTCTCGTTAAATTCAAATCGCGAACAAGCCCTTTTCTAATTTTTAAGGATAGCGGACAGGTCCAAAAACGTAACAATCAGGTCCTTACTCCTTACGTCTAGGTCCTTTCTCCGTTTTTCCCGGAAAAAAATGTTTTCGTCACCAGAAATATGTGTGCAGCTCTATCTCTAGCCTTTTTCTCCATCTCGATCTCTGATATTTTTTAAACCATGTATTATTACTCGTGAACGCGTAGAGTGTTAGACTCGACAAAAGAAGGTTGTCATCTCTAATAATTTTTCACCCTTTCCCCTCTAGACTTTTTCCACACCGCGGTTTTCCAACTCGGTCTCCAATATTTTTCAAATAATTCGTCGAAAGAGATATTTCTACAGCTCTATCTCTCCATTTTTCCCCGTTTCGCTCATTATTTCGACAATTTAAAAAATAAAACGCCGACGAAAAAAAAAGATATTTTCTCTACGAAAAACGGCGCGCGCGGCATGTTACGCCGCAAAAAATTTTATGTTCTCTCAGCCATTTTGCTCATTATTTCGACGATTTAAAATATAAAACGCGAAAAAAAAAATTCTCTGACGAACGACACGCACGTGTTACGCATGAAAAAAAATTGTGTTCTTTCAGCCATTTCGCTCATTATTTCGATGATTTAAAAAATAAAAAACGCCGCCGAAAAAAAAAATTTCCTACGAAAAACGACACGCGCGGCGTGTTACGCCGTGAAAAATTTCCTAGTTATGTCTAAAGTGGCACGGCTATAGGTGGGGCTGCATGCCTAAATTATACCGTATCATCGTAGCTTGGTTGGGCCACTGAATGCCATGCCGGTCCAGCTCATTTTCTGCGAGTCCAAATATGGTCCATTTACGATTCATTCTGACTTTGTACTATGCAGGCCTAGATCTGGTTTATTTGCATTATTACGACGAGAGGAAATGAGTTGGAGACACACGGAGCTGAGGCAATGGACACAAATATTTAGAAAAAAAGAATAAATTTTTAGTCATTCTTGAAATGATATAGAGTTACTATCATGCTAGAAACCTTACACCTAGTGTGGGGTACCCAGTGCTCGGGCGGCTTGGTGTGCGTGCTCGATGTCAGAGTATGTACTCTCCGATCTTCATTATTCATCTTTTAACAGCTCCGTTGTCTCTCCTTTCTCTGCATGTGAGGACCGTAAAAGACGCTAGCCGTAGAGTAAGCCACAACATGATGCAATGTCGCAATAGAACGTCCTGCGAAATGCTATGCCTGCTTCAGACTCATTGGGTTTATTTCGTGCCGTGACGTTCATCATACATGACCACGAGACCTGATTCATGTGCATGCATATCGTGATGTGCTTTAGCCGTGCTATGTCTATCATGCTACGTGCCAGCCAAAAAAAAAATACTCGACCCAATATCCAGATTAGTCCTAGCTGATTCCTTCTCTCCATTCGCTCCACAGCTGACTTCCTGCAAGCCCGAATAATTGTCGGCGTACATGTTATATATCATACTGGAAAGTCTATATGCCTACATATTGCAAGCATACAGTATATACCGGGGACATATCTAGTGCAATCATATAGTTTGGTGCAATCACCGTGCAATTTAACTAAGAACTGCTGCTTTAGGATTTGGTTTTTCTGATTTTTATTTTTCTTAGATAACAAATAAGTTTTATTTTATATGAAAATTTTTCTGCATAATCCTTTTATCTATTGGGAGTTAACATAAAAATTTAAGGTGATTGAAAATTGTATTTATTTTTATAAAATTCTGACAATTGCTAATTTGCTATTTAATCAATTTTGTTTTTGATTTTATATTTGCAATAAATTTGATTATTTATTTTTGAAATTTTAAATTTTTATTTTTTCTTATTTTTAAAATTTTCAGGATATTACAGTTGGGTCTAGTAACCATAACAATGGCTATGTGCTAGCTAAAGAATAAAATAAGTGAAAAGATCAAAGAACCAATTAAAGAATCAAAGAAGGCGAAGTGATCACTTTTTTAGCCTCTTATTGCCTCTTTTTTTTACAAATCTAGCTCTTCCTGAATGGAATTACATATTAGCCCTCTCCCCATCGTGGAAAGCTGCTCCCGTACCGACCGTAGGAGGCCACCGTTCCCATGCCGCCCATCCGTGGAAGGACGCCGCTCGGGCTAGCCAGCCACTGCGCTTCGCGCGCGTGAGTGGCAGTGTAGCCTCCTATACTCCTTGGGCATGGCAGTCAACAAGTGTTATCTGAAATGTCTTTTGTATCTCTGTGGTAAAGAAGTAAGCTAGATTTATAATTCCGCTTAGGAGGGAGCTATAGTTAAAAAAACAAGCCATCGCTACGGTGGCGCGCGTCCCGTCGCCTCCTCGCCGTCTTCTTGCCATTGCCGACCGCCACCTCACGGCTCAAAGCACCGCCGGGTCCCAGCTCTCGTAGTTGCTTGCTTCCATCGATTGGCCCTAGGTCGGGTGGGGAACGTGGAGTGCCCGTGTGGGGTGGGAGGCCTTGTTGGACTAGTGTATCCTTTCTTATATACACTAGGACAACATTCTTGTTCTTTCCGACAAGTTGAGTAGAATGTTTTCATTTCACAAATGTTCAGCTTCTAAATTACAGATATGGCATCATACATCAATTTGGGAGATAGTAAGATCGCCTGCTAATTAAGCTTTCATAAAACTAAAAAGATTGTCAGCTACTAATTATTCTACTGAAAGCGCTTCTTCCCATGCGACCATACTGTGGCCTCCGTATCTCACAGCTTAAACATGTAGTTGTAGTAAGGTGGCAGGTGAGATCTCAATGCAAGTACCTTAAATTTTCCTTGAGGCCTAACACTTCCACAAAAAAGATCTTGCACACTCATCTTGGGACCTTCAGCTTCACTTTGAGCAAAGCTTTGAGCCAAGGTCTGCGCAGAACCTATTTGATAGTGATCAAGAATCACAAAATATTCAGAAGAAGCTCTGTTTACTCATCTAAGATATACTGGTTCCACCACCTGCCAAGGATCAGCAAACTCTGCCCCATGCAGTAGGAGGTTCTTTTGCTTGAATTCTCTGTGACTTGCCAGAGCCATGCCCCAGAAATAGAGATTAAAATTTGTGTTCAGTAGTACACTCTGTCGACGATCGGGATCGCCTGACCGCAAAAGTGAAAAGGGGATCGGTGTGAATGAGGGACCTAGAAAGCGCTTCGCTCAACAATGGCGTAGACGTAGGTCGGTGCGTGGCGTCAACGAGCAGGGGACAGTGAGTTATACTGGTTCGAGCCCCCTCGAGGGTAACAGCTCTACATCCAGTCTTCTCCGGAGGCGGAGGAATTCACTAACTGTGAGTACAAAAGGTGGATTACAACTCGAGCTTGAGTGCTTTGTTTGTGTCTACTGGTCTACTGCTGGTGTTGTTCTGCCCTATACACATGCCTTGTGAGGCCTTATATCCTCCCTGTCGTTGCCTATAACGGTCAAGAGAGATTCCCGGGGTAGTGGCTTCGTGCACATTGAAGGTGGGTTGTAACCGTCCCGGAAATGCCGCCCACGTCCGCCTTAGCGCCATCGTGCAGATCTTGGTAACTGCCGAGTAAACGCACGCCCCTGAGCCAAGGTCGAGGTCGAGCGGGAACGAGGCCCCGCCGCCCGAGCTCGAGGTCGTGCGGGAATGAGCGTCGTTAGGTCATGGTCGTGGGCCTCCGCTGCAATGTCTCGGGCCGGGGGCCCTCTTGACCATGCGTTGACTTGTCAGAAATTCCCTAGGCCTCGTCAGCTAGCCCCCCAGGCTCAAGGTCGTGGAAGAGACCTGGATCGACCTCGAGCCTGAAGCCGCTGGGGCCAGACTTTCGGATTTCACACCTTTGGTCAAGGTCGGGCGGAGATTACCAGGACTAGACTTCGGCTTCGAGACACCTGGCGCCCTTTGGACTTCACAATGCTGGTACAAATTCAATCGGTTGGAGTGCACGCCTGCAATGCCTTGAAACCGTCGTCCAAACCTTAATTGCGCCTGTCAAATCGTCGCCAGCACACCTTTTGAGGGGCTTCAACCGTCGACGACCCAGGCCTATAAACCCAAACCTTCTGCGACCTTCGAAGAACTTCCCGACCTCCTTGCGCTCCTCCACTCCCAGCCTCCTACTCACGCAACTCTCCGCTCCTTGACCGAGCCTGAGAGCGACCGCCATGGCTAAACTCGAGAGAAGCACCATGTCGTTGACGAGGATGAGGGAGCTCGAGGGCTTGGGCCTCCTCGACCCAGCGATGTGGAGGTTGCTAGACGGGGAGACCGAGCCGCACCCTAGGGACGACGAGCTCGTGTGCACCGAACACTATGCGCTCTTCGGTTTGCGGACACCGGAGAGCGACTTCATGGCGGCAGTCCTTGCCCATTGCAAGATAGAGATCATCAACCTGGTGCCCAACTCCATCCTCCTCCTCTCTATTTTCTCTCATCTGTGCGAGGGGTTCCTTGTAATCCTTCCCACCCCCTCGCTCTTCTTTCGTTTCTTCACCTTGTTCCGCTCCGGGAAGGACCCCGTGGTCGGATGTCTTTACTTCCGGCTTCGGACGGGAATTCAATGGGCCTTCCCCAAGATCCAATCTCGGGACTCCCTCGGTCCGTGGACCGAGCAGTGGTTCTATCTGAAGAAGGGCCGGACCGGGGCGCTGTCGTTCGACGGAACTCCGATCACCGGGAAGAAGGAGACCCCGGAGTCAGACGACCTGGAGGTTGACGAAGAGGCCATCGCCGCCATACACATCTGCGCCATACGCGGCCTCACCGGGCAGGCGATCGCCTGCGACTTCCTGCAGAACCGGGTTTTCCCCCTTCAGAAGAGGGAACATTCGTTCTACGAGATCACGGGGCGCGACGACATGACCCGCGAGGGTACGTCTAGTGCGTCTTCTTGCCTTTGAGACTCGTTCGCATCCGACCTTCGGGTCTTCTTTGACAGTTTGTTTGCCTGCAGCGCCGAAGGAATCCTGGGTCGCCGCCAAGATGAATGAGATGTTCGGGAAGGCGGCGCATGAATATACCCTTGATCCCCCGGTCCCGAAAAACGTACTGCGCCGGAAGGCCGAGGTAGGCACTCCCAAGCCGTTCTTCAGTCTGCACTTCATCGGCGCTTTTCCCTGATCGTTCGCTGTGCTCGCAGGACCACCAAGAGTTGCTCGACACGGCCAAGAGGTTACTCCTGCTGCCCGGCGGGGGCAAGAGCAAGAAGGGGAAGAAGAAGCCACCTCCGGGCAAGGTAGACGACCGTGAGGCTAAGAAGCCCCACTCCGAATGGGCCGACCGCGCAACGGTAAGGATTCCCATGGTCGAAGCCCCCGAGCTTGCGCTTCCTCACCTTCTGACATGTCTTTTTTGCAGCAGCTGAGCGCGGCGGCGGCTGCCAGGCCCTTGGGCCCTCGAGCGGCCCCAAGGTCCCAAGAGGGAGGCCCTGGGAGCTCTGCCGCGGGGGACGCAGAGCTACCGCGGGTTTTAAGGTCCCAGACTGGGGGCACCCGCAAGAGGAGCGCCCCCCCGGACCTCGGGAGGCCAGGGTCTTCGTCAGCCTCCTGCAAAACGGAGACTCCCAACCCAGGTAGGTCTCGTGCCCTTCATTTGCTCAGCTCTCCTTGCAACGTTTTAGCTTAGTAGTGACTCTTAATCGCAGACCTTGAGCGCCCGAGCTCAACGCCTGCCCATATTGACAATAACTATTGTCTAGGGCGAGTCCGGGTCTGAAGAGGAGGTGGAGGCAGATTACGTGTTGGCCCCCCGCCAACCCTCGGCCCAGGGACGCAGGCCTTCGAGCCCCTAGGGCCAAGCTCTGGTCAGCGAGTTCGACCAAGGGCTCGACGATCCGGACGAGGAAGAGCCCCTCCCCGCAACCAGCGAAGACTACGGCACCGGCGAGGTAGATGTCGACGAGGACGTCGACCCGCCCGAGGCCACCGAAGAAGATGGCGCCGGAAGGGTCCTTGCCACGACCGCCGAGATCACCCCGACCGTGGCGGCTGTGACTTCCCAAGCCTCCGACCCTGAGGATGCTCCAATCGTGGCAGACACTGAGGCCCGAGCCGTGGACCCAGCCAGGACCACCACAGAGGAGGAGGCCAAAGACTTTCCAGTTGCGGGGGACGAAGCCGCCACCGGAACTGGTTGCGAGGGCGAGTCGAGCCCCCTAGATCCCGAGGCGCGGCCGCCCATGATGGAGCGCCCGAAGACCTTATCCTCAAGACCTGGGCCAAGCGGCAGGCGACCCGCCCAAGAATGTCGGGCAAGAGTTCCGCCAAGATACTCTGGCACCTTCGAGGGTCGCCTCGCCCGGGTACATGAGTTTTCCTCGAACCTTTAGCTCGAGTTTTGTCGTTTTCCTTCTTCTCTGTCGCTCCTATAGCGTGTACCGTGTTGATCCTTTGACCTCTGCAGGCCATCGACTCCGTCTCCCAAGGGCTGCATGGCCTCCAAACGCACTCCGACGCGCTGAGGGCCTTGCTCGATGTCTGGTGGGCGCATTGACAGCGCGCTCTAAGCTCGTGGAGGACCTGCAAGCCGAGCGGGAGGAGGCCGCACAGAAGGCGGCAGAAGACTCCAAGGAGATCGTCGGCCTCCGCGAAGTGGTGAAAACGCTCGAGGCCACTCACAAGGCCGAGCTGGAGCGGGCCATCAACTCGGAGCGGGACCATGCGTACAAAGCCGTCGAGGACGAGCGCACGAGATCGGCCAAGGCGCTTGAAGCTGAGCGGGCCAAAGCCGAAGAACAAAACAAGACCGCCGCGGACCAGGCAGCCGACTCGTCAAGGGCCTCCCCCGAGCTCGAGGCCAAGATGAAAGAGCTCGAGGAGAAGCTAGGTCGAGCAAGCAAGACGGCCAAGAGCGCCATGGCCCAACTTCAAGAGGAACGCCGCCGCGCTGCCGAAGCCTCGAGCGAAGCCATCCGATTCCAGGGCGAGCTATCGACCTTGAGGGCCATGGTAGCCGAGCTCGAGCAAGAGAAGCTTGCGCGCGAGATGGCCAATTTGTAGATAGGGCAGACTTCCTGCAAGATTTTTGTAAAAAAATGGTTTAACGGAACAACTGTATTTTGGCTAAAACAGTTTAATGTCTTGGTTTGCTTTATCATTTCTCGACCAAGAAATTTTTTCAATCGTGCACTTAGCCTTTTCTGATCGCGGCATATCTCGTCTAGCCCCCGTTGGGCTCAAGGTCGAGCAACACCGGCCTTGGGTGCAAGCAAGAAATCCTGCAAAAACCAAGACCTACAAGATCGAAAAAGGCCCGCAGGGAGCATAACATGGTCGCACGAGGAAAAATCTAGGATCTAGAGTAAGGCTTGAGTCATGGCGACGATTTGCGCGCTGCCCGTTGGACCCGGTCACGGGCTTAGCTCGAACCCTGGCACAGGGGGAGTGTTGATGCGAAGAGATTCGGCTTACACGTGACTCAACCACTGGGGGTGAAGGATAAGTCCTCAACACCTGGGCCAAGAGCAAGTGCGCTCATCTGTAGATCGGGCTCAGAGAGAGTTGAGCTCGAGCCAACACAAGACATAGAAAAAAGGTGCGCAAAGACAAATAATGACAATTGAACAAGAGCTTTATTGAAATTTGAGGTAAAAAGGTTACACATAGAATTTGCGAAGCTGGTCAATATTCCATGAGCTAGAGAGCTCTCTGCCATCGGGCATCGCTAGCCGGTAAGCCCCCGTGAGATCTGTTGAAACAACTCTATAGGGGCCCTCCCACCGTGGGGATAACTTGTTGGTGTTGGACGGTGCAGAATCCGCCTCGTGGCTAAGTCCCCAACAAGGAGCTCCTAGGTCGTCTCGATCTATACGCATGTCACGAAGAGCTTGCAGTGCATCGCCCGATCGTGAGCAAAGGCACGACATCTTACTTCTTCCGCCAGTAAGGTCAAGAGACCGCTCTTACTCGAAGTCGATCCGATCGACTGTCGACTCGGCAGAGCCCAACAGGACCTCGGGAGGCGGGATGCCCGATGCAAACACGAGCTCAAGGGTGTGGACCCTGTCTTACCGACCGTGGTACGAATAGACCATAAGACGGTGGGAAGTTCGTCCGCCCAGGTCGAGCCGTGTCGTTCGAGCTCATCTGACACTCGCTTTTTGACGCCTTGAACGATTTGTTCGTTGGCGCGTTCCACTGCTCCATTACTCTGCGGGTGGGCCACCGAGGCATAGCATACCTTAGTGCCGATGTCTTCGTAGTACTTATGGAACAGCTCACTAGTAAATTGAGTTCCATTGTCAGTAATGATTCTGCATGGAACCCCATACCTGGTGACCACGAACAGGCGGAAGAATTTGACTGCCGCGCGAGCCTTGATGGTCGAGACGGGTTCGGCTTCGATCCACTTGGTGAAGGTATCGATGGCCATGAACAAAAACTTCTTTCCCTCGATCGCCTGCGGGAAGGGACCGAGGATGTCCAGCCCCCAGGTCGAGAAAGGCCAAGCCAGCGGGATGGTCTGGAGTGCATAAGCATGCTGATGCGTCTTCCGAGCATGGTACTGGCAGGATTGACAAGTGCGGACAATGTTGTGCGCGTCCTGGAGCGCCGTTGGCCAATAGTACCCCATGCGGAAAGCTTTCCCGATCATGGTCCTGAAAGAAGAGTGCGCTCCACATAGACCTGAATGAATGTCATGTAACAGGTACTTACCCTCCTCCGTGGTAACGCACTTCGTCAGGATGCCAGAGACATTCCGACGATAAAGCTTGCCATCCACGAGTTTGTACGAGCTCGCCCGGTGCTTGATCCTACTCCTTTCCGCCGGCTCGACTAGGAGTTCGCCCGCTGCCAGGAAACGATGGATCGGCTCGGCTCATGAGGGAGTACCTTCTATGAAGGCGACCGAGGCCCCTTGGTCGGAGATGGAGGGAGACGCCAGGGTTTCCAGGATCACATCTGGAGGGACTTCATCGTCAGACGACTCGAGCTTTGAGAGGAAATCTGCGTCGGAGTTGTCCTTTTGCGCCACATGTGTGATCTCCAAGTTCTGGAACCACTTCTCCATCTTGCGCGCCTCGGCAAGGTACTTGGCCATGGAGTCCTCCGAGCACTGGTAGCCCTTGTTGAACTGGTTGATGACGAGCTGCGAATCGCCCTTGACGACCAACCGGCGAACACCCAGCGCCTTGCAAGCTCGGAGCCCGGCCAGGAGGGCTTCGTACTCTGCTGCATTGTTTGTGGCTGGGAATCCAAAACGGACCACATACCTGAGCCTGTCGCCCCGCGGGGTGAGAATGAGGATCCCAGCCCCCGAGCGTTTGAAGGATCGTGAACCATCGAAGTACATGACCAGGCTTTCTTCCTCACCGAAGTTCGGAGCGGTTATAGGTCTGCTCGACCACGAAGTCGGCCAGAACTTGCGACTTGATGGCCGTGCGCGCCACGAACCGGAGGTCGAAAACGGCCAACTCCATGGCCCACTTGGCGATGCGACCTCTGGCCTCTGGATTCCGCAAGATCTCCCTGAGCGGGAAGTTGCTCGGGACGACCATGGAGTGAGCCTGGAAGTAGTGCCGGAGCTTGTGCGAAGCCATGAGGAGGGCGTATAGGAGCTTCTGAACCTGAGGATAACGCTCTTTTGGCCCATGGAGGACCTCGCTCATGTAGTAGATCGGGTGCTGCCGTGCATCCCGCTCGGCCACCAAGACAGCGCTGACGGCCTGGGCGGTGGCCGCGAGGTAGAGTAGTAGCTTTTCGCCTGGTTGTGGGGTCGTAAGCAGGGGTGGGGTTGACAGGTATACCTTCAACTCGTCAAAGGACCGCTGAGCCTCGGGTGTCCACTCGAAGCCCTCGTGCTTACGCAAGGCCTTGAAGAAGGGCAGCCCGCGCTCACCAAGCCTCAAGATGAATCGGCTGAGGGCTGCCATTCGGCCGGTGAGGTATTGCACCTGCTTTACCGAACTCGGGGGTGCCATCTTTTCAATCACCTCAATCTTCTCCGGGTTCGGGCCGACTCCCGAGCCCCCAATCATGTAGCCGAGCACCTTCCCAAAGGCGGCGCCGAACACACACTTCTCCGAATTGAGCTTGATCTTGTGCTTGTTCAGGTTGGCGAAGGTCTCCTCAAGATCTTGAATGTGGCTGGCTTCGGTGGAGCTCTTGACGATGATGTCGTCCACATAGACCTCGAGGTTGCGGCCGATCTGAGGCTCGAACGTCTTGGTCATCAGGCGCTGGAAGGTCGCGCCGGCGTTGCGGAGACCAAACGACATGGTCGTGTAGCAGTAGGTCCCGAACGGCGTGATGAACGACATCTTGTTTTCATCGTCGACTGCCAGCTTGATCTAGTGGTACCCGGAATAAGCGTCCAGGAAGCTCAGCAGCTTGGCATTTGCTGTGGAATCAACGATTTGGTCGATGCGCGGGAGAGGGAAGTTGTCCTTCGGGCATGCCGAGTTCAACCCCGTGTGATCCACGCACATCCTCCACTTCCCGCCTTTCTTCTGCACGATGACGGGGTTGGCCAGCCATTCGGAGTAATCGATCTCACGAATGAAACCAGCCTTCAAAAGCTTGTCAAGGTTTTCCTTGATTTGGCGACCTTCTCGGGCGAGAAGCGCCGCAACTTCTGGCACACGGGCCGGCAGTCGGGCCGCACTTGAAGCTTGTGCTCGACCACCTCCCTCGGGACTCCCAAGATATCTGCGGTTCCTGCTTAATATCTCCTTGTTGGCGCGGAGGAAGGTGACGAGCTCGAGTTCCTATTTGGAACTCAGCTCGGCCGAAACGTGGATGCACTTGGAGGAGTCCCCTTCCACAAGCTGCAGATCGCCCTCAGAGTCTCATTGGCCGGATGACCGCTCGGCGGGCGACCTTCGTGGTCGCTGCGGTGCCCTGCTGAGGTAGCGTGCCGGCGAGGGCCAGAGCTTGAGTCTCGCAGCCGTGCGCTGCTTTGAGGTCACCGCGCATAGTGATGACGCCACTTGGTCCTGGGAGCTTCATGCAGCGGTGGCTATAATGATTGGCCGCCATAAACTTGACCAGAGCTGGGCGCCCGAGGATGGCGTTGTAAGGGAGATCTCCCTCGACCACCTCAAAGGTGACCAGCTCGGTACAAAAATTGTCCGAGGCTCCAAAAGTGACGGGCAGGACCACTTGTCCCAAAGGGGTGGTCGAGCTTCCCGGCACAATCCCGAAGAATGGGATCGCAATGTTCTTGACTTTCGACCGGGGAATCTGCATCCGGTCAAGCGCGCTAGCTAGTAGCAAGTTGAGGGAACTACCCCCATCGACCATGACCCGCCCGACCACGGTATTGCTTGTGGTGGGGGTCACGACCAAGGCGGTCTTTAGATCCTTGGACATACCTTGGGGGCATCCTCCGGCATGAAGGTGATCGATGCCCCGGCCCATTTGCAGGGCTGGTCCGCGGGCTTCCCGACGGTGGCCTGGTAGACCACGCGCGCGGCATTCTTGATCTCGCGCCGGGACTGATATGCCGACGAGCCGCCGAAGATAACATCGATCCGGCGGTCGCCCTGCTGGAAATCCAGGTCAAGGTCGGCCTGGCCCTCTCCAGTGGTCACCCTTTCGGGCTGATCCCCCTCCGCTGGGAGCGTGGGCATCTCTCCACGTCCATCGTAGAAGGCCTCGAGCTTGCTTTGCCAGGCCCAGCAGCCTCGCAGGTCGTGGCCCGGGGTCCTATGAAATAGGCAAAACTTGCCTTCGTCGAACCGAGGCCGCCCCTCGGGACCCTGTGAGCGGCCGTCTACCTGTCGTGACCCGGAGCGGCGATCGTCCTGCCGAGGTCGGCGAGGTGCCTGCTGGGGTCGTGACCGATTTCGCTGGGATCGGGGCCCCTCCTGGGCTGAGTCCCGTACTTCCATGACCTCGCGGTGACCGTCCGCCGACACGGTTACCCGAGGCCGGCCACCATCGCGCTTGCGGTCCCTCTTTCGCTTCTTGGCGACTGAGCATTGGTCGGTACTCTTGGTGTTGGAGGGGCCAGCTTCCCCTATATTGACGCCAAGCTTATCTTGGTCGTAATCGCGCTTCCTGCGGACAGCGTCGTCCGCGTCCGCGTAGCGCTTCGCCATGCGAAAGAGCTTGCCAACGGTGAGCTTCGTCATGATCTCCAGGTCTTCGGTGAGGCGCCGGTCGTGTACGCCGAACTTGAAGGCCTTAATCACAGCTTCGTCAGACACACTAGGAATCAGATTCCTAGTGCGAATGAACCGCCGCACGAAGTCGCGGAGGGGTTCATTCTTTCCCTGGATTATTCGGTCCAGGTCCTTCTCCCTGCCGGGCCGCTCATAGCAACTCTGGAAATTCGAGCGGAGGGCGCTCTGGATTTGGCGCCACGAGCGGAAAGTACCTAGTTTCTGGTTGAAGAGCCAGGTGCGGGCAGCACCGTCCAATACGGTAGGGAGGTAATTGGCCATCACGTACTCATCGCCGTCCGCGGCTAAGATGGCAGTGGTGTAGATCGAGAGGAATTCGTCAGGGTTCTTCGTCCCGTCGAATCGCTCGATCAACGCGGGCTTGAAGCGAGCGGGCCATCGCACCCTCCGAAGGTCGTCGGAGTACGCCGCGCAACCATATGCCGGGACAGGGGCGCGCCTGGGAAGGTTCTCACTGCTGCTGGAGTTGGATTCCCGATCGCTTTGGCGTCCCGCCCTGCGACCTCGACGGCCGCGGCGGTTGGCCCGAGCATCACCCGGGAGGTACTGTAGGCGCTCATGGACCCGTCGGCGCCTTGGTGGGACGTCGGGAGAAAGGCCTAACGTATCGCTGTCGGAGCGAGAGTCACTGTACGCCGGTCGTCGCCGTGCCACGTCCGGAGTCACGCTCGGGGAGCGATGGCGAGGCGGAGTACGGGAGAGGTCTCGAGACTACCGGCGCGCGGGAGACCGGCGGTGGTGTTGGCGCCTGCGCGAGGAGCTACCGTCGCTCCTCAGCGACCGGGACCTAGCAGGGAGGCCCTGGCGCTGTGACGGCACAGCTTCGGTGGCCGCCTTGTCGAGCTCATCCGTGAGAGCTCGGCCAAAGAGGCCCGACAACGGACGCGCGGGATCAGTCATGACTCGTGCGATCGCGCGGAGGCGCCCTCCCGAGTGAGGGAGTCTGGAGCGTTTCGAGGACGTTCCAATCTTCTCAAGCTCCTCTCGCCGGAGGGCGGTTCTAGCCTGGTTGATGGCAACCTGGGCCATCCGGCGAGCATCCTCAGGGGTCTTCGGGCTGCGCTCCCCCTCCTCAACATCCACGTCATGGCTAGCGGCCATGAGGACGAATCGGTTTCGCAGTGGCAGAGAGGGAGAGAACAGGGGCGTGGAACTTCCATGCTCGGGGGCCGCATCGGAACCCGAGCTCGCGGAATGCGCTGCTGCAGAGGACGCCATACCTCGAAAATCTGGGGCTTCTTCCGGTTGAACGAAGCTCTCGGGCCCCACGGTGGGCGTCAGCTGTCGACGATCGGGATCGTCAGACCGCAAAAGTGAAAAGGGGATCGATGTGAATGAGGGAACCAGAAAGCGCTTCGCTCAACAATGGCGTAGACGTAGGTCGGTGCGTGGCGTCAACGAGCAGGAGACAGTGAGTTATACTGGTTTGAGCCCCCTCGAGGGTAACAGCTCTACGTCCAGTCTTCTCCGGAGGCGGAGGAATTCACTAACTGTGAGTACAAAAGGTGGATTACAACTCGAGCTTGAGTGCTTTGTCTGTGTCTACTGGTCTACTACTGGTGTTGTTCTGCCCTATACACATGCCTTGCGAGGCCTTATATCCTCCCTGTCGTTGCCTATAACGGTCAAGAGAGATTCCCGGGGTAGTGGCTTCGTGCGCATTGAAGGTGGGCTGTAACCGCCCCGGAAATGCCGCCCACGTCCGCCTTAGCGCCATCGTGCAAATCTTGGTAACCGCCGAGTAAATGCACGCCCCTAAGCCAAGGTCGAGATCGAGCGGGAACGAGGCCCTGCTGCCCGAGCTCGAGGTCGTGCGGGAAAGAGCGCGTTAGGTCGTGGTCGTGGGCCTCCGCTGCAATGTCTCGAGCCGGGGGCCCTCTTAACCATGCGTTGACTTGTCAGAAATTCCCCAAGCCTCGTCAGCTAAATGGCTGCACCCATGAAACTCCCATTCATCTCCCTGGCCATATCCTTGGCTATCGATGCCAATTTTGGGTGCTCCTCCGCATCCATGCTTCGAAACGTACGCACCTTGAAGAAATACCAGTATTCTTCTGGAGTTGTACGGTTGACGGTGCAGATGAGGACATCTATTTAGGAACATGACAAACTCACTCAGACCTCCAATAGTTAGTTCTAGGCTGCTAAGAACTTGCTCTAGAAGCCCGTGTACACTCTGACTACTGCCACTACAGAAACATACACACTTGGCAGGATTGAACTTAGATGGGGCAAAAGGGTGACTCACTTCATGATCTTTTACCTTGTCTTCTCCGTGGGCTCGGCATCTGAAGCTGTCAAGCGCGTAATACCCTCTGTACATCTCCTTCCTCAGTATGTTCAGCTGCTGCAACATGGCTTGGTTCGTGATGTGCCGTTCGTCTGCCTCCTCTACGATAACACGAACTCGTAGCAGCAGTCATTGCAGGCCGTGCAGTCTCTCCTCCACGGTTGGAGCAATCGGCTTCAAGAATTTTTCGATAAGGAAAGATATGGATCTACTGGCAAGTTCACCCATCATTGCAGAGACAATGATCTCCATTGTGCTGGGGGCCTGGATCTTCTAATCCTTACAGGTAGGTGCTTCAATGGATCAATCAGCAAGAGCTGAGAGAAGTAATCCGTGTAATCTGGAACTTTTTAGAGGTCTCACCTAATGGTTTGTGCCACTATACTAACCAAAGTCCTTTTCTTGCCTTTCACTGAAGCCGCGTGATTACTTCTTTGATTTTTTTTATTAGAGGGTACAAAAACCCACACCGAACCCACTGAACTCCAGATAAAAAATAGAGCACCGGACCGAACGGTGGACCTTTGAGTTGAATAGAAATATAAGTCGTACGTAGCGAGCCAACCAACCGAACAGAAATATAAGTCTCATTGACCTCTTTCGTTTTAGTTTAAATATAGCTTCGACTTAAAATAAAAATGAATTATACGTCGAATAGTAGGATTCTAGACAGCTTCTCCAAGAATCAGAATTTGATTTGTACACAAAATCAGAAGTTGTCACCTACCTAATTCTGTGGATTCTAACTCAGATTCTACGAGTTTCGTCTCCCACGAGTCGTCGCAGGCACAAGGGCTTCCGCCGTCATCCCTAGGCCCCTCCACCACCCTCATCCATTCATCCGTCACCGACACCGATTAACAATCAACACAGACAATCAGGATTGCCGAACGACCAGATTCTCTAATCAGCAGATTCTTTAGACAGTCGCTTCTCCAGACAGCTGACCATAATCTATAATCTGCATAATCAAAAGCTATCCCGAAAGGAGATATTTTCTTTTTTTGATCTTAGAGTTGAATAGAAACATAAGCCGTACGTAGCGAGATGAACGAGAGTGCAGATCAAGTCCATAGCCAAATTCGTACGTAGCAAAAGTTGGAAAGCGTCGAGAAGTCCAGATGCGTGTTCGATGAATTTTTGTACGCAGAATTCATTAAATTAAAAGATGAGAAAAAAAATAAGAAGAAGAGAAGTGGCACCCATGTCAGTAAATAATTAGTGATACATAACAAAAGAACAACATGTGGTGTGTAAAATTCTCTAGAGCAATCCTATGATATATAGGTCCCATGTGTCATAAAATATTTTTCTATATATAATCTACCTAGTATTAGACTTATTTTTCAAGAATTTGTCGCGAGAAATACGGAGGTTGGAACGGCTCGCAAATCCTACGACTAGGTTTAAAAGATACAGCCTTTTGGATCAAACTAGTACAAAAACAAAAGGTTAACTGACTCGCGTACGTCAGCGTCGTGCAACCTTACGCATGCAAATTGATTGGTCGCTTATCTCAGCGTCATATAGCCGGCTGAGCATTGCACTCTGGAGTCTGGACCAAGAGCTGAGACTTTTTAGAGGACTCACCTATTGACTTGTGCCACTGAACTGACCGAAGTCCTGGGACCTCCTCCGGCCGCCAGCCGCCTGGGACCTTTTTTTTTTTATAGAAAAAAGAGTTGACTTTGGTCTCTGCTAAAGCACACAGCTCGATCTTATTACAAAATTTGTCAACCGCTCATCAGCACAATTGCAAAAAAGCATTACAAAAATACATCAAAGCTTAAATGTAGCAAAGTCTATAATTATGCTGCCATCCATTATTCGCCAGAAGCTGCATTGCTACAACTTCGAGATGCAAACACATAGAACGAAAATCCTCTCAAACCTCTTCACGCTACAGAAACGCCTAAAACCTCAACCAATATGTTGCCCTGAAAATGGCCTTCGCTGTAGCCGTACGAAGCGATTTATGCTGCCACCGGGACTAAAGCTGCTCCGCGCTCGCCCTCGGGACAGCACGCTTCGATCAGATTTATGCTGCCACCGGGACTAAAGTTGCTGCTGCGTTGCCACTTGGGACGCGGCTTGCTGTTTCGATCTGCCGCGCGGAACTTGCGCCCGCCTACGACGGCCTGGTTCGACGAGTCTCGGCGTCCTCGCTAGAACACGCGTCTAGACCGACTCGGAATTCTGGCGCAACGAAGAGCCTCGTCTCAGAATCGCTTCTCCTCTGATGCGGACAGAAGCTTTGATCTTACGAGAAAAAACCACGAGCGCTCAAAGGCGAGCATTATATGCGGAGATATTCATAATAGAGCGTTTGCTCAAGCTCTAGGTTACAGGGTCATTTTTATAGTGGTACAAAACAGATAAAGGATAGAGTTGGTTAATTAGAGATAAATAAAAAATTTGTATTAGACTCCAACTCAACAGTATGACTTAACTGACATTTCCTTTGTTCCATTCCATCTCTTTATTTCTTCTGTATGCTAAACTCTAGAAATTTCAGCCTTAATGCCTTAAATATTTTTTGCCCGGGAAAATTCTAATACAAAATCAATCTCTTTGTTGTACTTATTTTATAGATGGGGTGATCACCCCACCTTTTAACACTTAGAAAAAATTGGTTCTTTTGCAATCCTACATGTGGATCACATATTCACATTTGTCAATTACTCATCGCAACACAGAGATGACCACGACATGGTCTCACAGCTGAGAAGAACACAACTGTTGAGCATGCATGTTGACTGCAACAAGAGGGTGCGCAATCACTTCTCTCGTATCTTCTTTTTAAGTGATCAGAGCAATTTTAGAGGAGAAATCCTGACCAGACATAGACAGAGCTCCTCAAATGAAGAACAACCGCTGCTCGTAATTGACGAGGGTGCATGCAGAAGGTTATACTCCGCTTCTCAGAGTTGCCTTCCGCATGGAAGTAAAATCGTAGTCACAAGTCACTAGGACAGGATCGCAAGAGTTTGGAACGACGTACGTTGTGTCGACGAGGAAGGCAGGGAGCAGCGAGGAGGCCGACCGAAGAAGAGGAAACCACAGAACGGAGTGAGCTGCGTGTCGAACAACCGATCGTTCAACGTCGCTAGAAACGTCGTGGAGCAAAACACGCTAGGCTTTAATATCTGTTGTATCGCCGAATTGCAGCCATTCATTTGCTTGGTGCAACACACAAGACATTCTACACTTGGCACTGTAAAAGAGAGTTTCAGAATTTTTTTTCGATTTAAAGATTATTGTGGGATTTTTCTAGACATCCAAAGCAAAGGAGGTACTTTTAATATCACAAGTCATGTGAAGACCGAGATGTATTACATGTGGACCGTAGT
Source organism: Guadua angustifolia (assembly GCA_036346375.1). Classification (NCBI taxonomy): domain Eukaryota; kingdom Viridiplantae; phylum Streptophyta; class Magnoliopsida; order Poales; family Poaceae; genus Guadua; species Guadua angustifolia. The sequence continues at coordinate 55,022,911 of CM070512.1, read as the reverse complement.
CGAAATGTATCCTCTTCATTCATGTCCATTTCGCTAGTATTCCAGTCAAAGAACATGTGGCTGATAATCATGTCTAAACAAAAAGTATTTCGCATCATATACGCATGTAATTCTATCACCTCTTCTCTTGGTGAGAGAGGTTTCCGGTTTCCCAATGGAGGCAGCGTTCATCGCTGGAATCATAGGCGAACTTGCCAGCAGATCAGTCTCCTCCTTGATAGACAAGTACTTAAAGTCGCCGGCGCCGTCCAAGGAGGAGAGCCTGCGGGGACTACAGAGGATGTTGCTTCGCCTTCGCGTGACCGTCGAGGAGGCCGAGGGGAGGCACATCACAAGCCATGCCATGCTTCAACAACTGAACATGCTGAGACAAGAGATGTACAAAGGCTACCACGTGCTCGGCACCTTCAGACGCCAAGCACATGAAGAAGAAGAGATGGCCCAAGGTCATGAAGTGAGTGACTACTTAGACATGTCTAAATTTAATCCTGCCAAGCGCATTCGTTTCTCTGCTGGTAGTAGAAATGGCACGGGAGAGTTAGAACAGGTGGTTGGCAATCTAGGGGTCGTCATTACCGACATGATTGAGTTTGTTGTGCTTCTGAAGAACTACCCTATGATGCATCACCAGCCATATAGCACCTATATGTTTATGGAAAAGTGCATGTTTGGCCGTCAAATGGAGACAGAACGGGTTATCAACTTCTTGTTGCATATAGAACCTCTCACTGCTGATAACGTATGTGTCCTACCGATCATTGGTCCAGAAAAAGTTGGGAAGAGCACACTTGTCGAGCATGTTTGCAGCGACGAGAGGGTGCGCAATCACTTCTCTCGTATTATCTTTTTAAGTGAGAGTGATTTTAGAGAAGAGAAATCCCTCAGGGATGGAGTGACCAGACATAGACATAGCTCCTCAAATGAAGAAAGATTGCTGGTCGTAATTGAACTAGATGGGGATGTTGACGAGGGTGCATTTAGAAGGTTATACTCCGATTCTGAGAGTTGCCTTCCACACGGAAGTAAAATCATAGTCATAAGTCGCACAGATAGGATCACGAAGTTTGGAACGACGCAGGCTCTTCGTCTAAGATATTTGTCGCGAGAAGCATACTGGTACTTCTTCAAGGTCCTTGCATTTGGAAGCTCAGATCCCGAAGAGCAACCAAAACTAGCATCTCTGGCAATGCGGGTGTTTGATGCGTATTTTGATCGAGAGAGGTATAAGGAGTTCACTGGACCTTTCATAGATCTAAGCAACATGGCCTCCGTAGTTAGAGCTAGTACAGTTGACGAGACAAAAAGCGAGGCCTTCTTGAATACATTAGAGTGAAGCTTGTGGTGACGAAAAATCAATTTGTACCTAGCAGAGGTCCAAGTGATTCTGGGATCAAGAGCAAATATATTTTGCTTGCAAGAAAAGCTGAAACTACTCTGTATTGTGAGCTTTACGATCAATGTCGAGTAGGGCTTTCTTATGAAGAGGCCCCCAAAATCACCATTCAAGATGTCTTGTCTGGAGATGCTGCACCTCATGGGAAATTCGAGATTGTGTGGTGGAAATCTCGCTTACCGCCCTATTACAGCTACATATATAGCTGTGAAATTCGTGAGCTCAAGCTTGTGACCACGGATGATAAGATCTGTCAGAAGAGGAAGGTTTTGAGTTAGTTAATTTGCTACGGTTAGATTTACATTTTCTATACATATGTATATAAACAACTAATGTTGTGATGAACGTTGTCGTTGTTTATTCTTAATAATGGAGAATGATATTGTACAATATATTTAAATTAATCTTCTTTCCTATATATGCTATTTGATTGTGTAATAAAGAGAGACTTCTTTATATATCTACTCTTAGTTTACCTTCGAGTCTTCTTTATATAATAAAGAACCCCCGGCACGAACAACTTGAGTGTCCTACCAATTAATGAAAGTTGGAAAAACTACACTTGTTGAGCATGCTCGCTGCAATGAAAGCGTGTGTAGTCAATTTTCTTATATTGTTTTTTCTAGTGAGAATGATTTTAGACAAGAAAAACCACGCACCCTAAGAGATCAAGTAGTAGTCAAAATCAACATAGCTCAAACAGTTTCAGAAAATTCCATCACGTTTCAATGCAAAAGTTTCAGGAAGCTTCAATAAGTTTCAACAGGTTTTATCAAGTTTCATCAGAAAAAACTATGCTATCCCTCCCAATTGAAGTTACACAAATCTTGAAGCAAACGAAGAGGTAAGTAATCATTGTAACATCTAGAAATCCAACAAAATTTGAATGCAAGTATCAAAGTTACATTTTGACTTAATTTGGAAATTTGACATTTACTGAATTTTCTGGAATTTTGCATTAAAAGAAAATGCTTTTTGATTGGAGTAAATTGGTTTCAGATTTTCAAAACTCTAAAAGCTTAATCATCACAAAATCTGGAGAAAATTTATTTAAACTTAAATAATCCCCAAAGCACCCCCCAAAATTTTTTATAAATTTATGATTTTATTTGAAGCCTCTGGAAAACCAAATAAAACATTTCTTCAATAGCACAGAAGCAATAATTGGATTTTCAAAAATTCCTCAGATTTGATCGTACTCTGAAATGTTTATGAGAGCATAAGCAATAACCCAAAATCTTCTCCAAAAATTTTCATCAAATTCCAACTTGGTTTGATATCTCAATTAAATTTGGAAAGAAATGTGTCCAATCGCTTCCATTTAGGATGTGTCAATGGAGTAGTGACCTTGCCTCGTTGACATTTGGTCATAATATGTATGACTAAGTGGCTCTTTTTCTCTCGTCGACATCCGGCCATGATGTTGATGTTTAAAAAGAAAATGCTGATTATGCGCTTTGGCCTTGCAATGCATATGATGCATCGAACGATATTTGTTTTAAAGCATTAAATAATTATGCTCCCCTGCGAGGGGCAAAAATCAATATTGCATGATACTCTCCTTTCTTGATTTGCACAGGGCCACAGTTGATTTTCTACCAATCAGAAAGTCAAACTATGATTTTTCATAGCTAGTTCCGTTGTATTAGAAAAATTTGTACCGCAATCGTGTAAACTTTCATGATTAATTACATCTCCCTGGAAGCCACGGAGATCCTCTGCCTTTTCGTCTGAGGGAGATGTCTCGGGAAGAACTGCGTGCATATCTGAGGGAGATGTCCCCTGCACTCGGCCGCTCTGCGTGTACGCATGCCTTTCATAGCCTGGAGTTGCTAGGCGTTCGGTTGAAACAGCCTAAAAAAAGATTTCTTTCAATCGGTTACATCCTCCGTCCTAGTCTCTAAGATTTATTTCCTAGTAGTTTTGTCTATAAATGTAAGGTTTGTATATAGATTTAATGACATATTTTCTTCTATACTTCTTTTTATTCTTTCAATAATATGTATTTATTTATTACCACCCGTACAAAGCATTATCTCTTATCTTTTAAGATAATTAAGTGAGACATTTAAATCATTTTTAATAATAACTTTTTCAATTTCAACACAACTTTAAAATTTATATAAAGTTAAAATATACCTTATATTTTACCTTATAGTTTTTGACGTAGGGAGTACGATTCTATCTGTAAATACCGGTATCTGTAAAGGCGATTACTAGCAATCGGACGTCTGATCACTGTTCATTCCATCGGACACCTCTTGCAACATTTTTTTTCAATGCTTATAACATTTTTTTCCAATGCGTGCAACATTTTTTATGAATACTCATACCAAGGATACCCCCAGCAGGCCGGAACATCAACTGGGCCGTCCTAGGCCCAGCTCTGGCCGAAGGCATCATTGGGTCACAAAGGACCCTCGACCCCGATCAAGCCCACCAGGGGGCGCTCCGACCCGGCCTCGGGTTGGGCGCCCCTCGCAGGCTCCGACCTGGCCACAGGTCGGAGCCCCAACGAGCTCCGACTCAACGACCTCCGCCACGTTGCCGGTCAACCTCAAGCTTGTCACCTGCCCCGTGGACACGACGGCCATGCTGGGGCAGGTGGATACTTCCGAAGGCGGCCAGGCGGCCGCCTTAGTCAAGCGCTAGTCCCTTCGCCCCGTCGTGCACAGTGGAGAGACACGCTCCCTCCCGAGGCGACACCAGAGCGCAGCGTAACGGCGTCAGTACCTGACAGGCGCACAGAGGGCAGGTGCGCTCCTTCTCGACGGAATGCCGCCCGCTGTGTCTACCAACCCAGACATGGGATGAGCAGAAGCCTGTCAGCCGTCAAGACCGAAGACCGGGACTTCTGGGCGTAGCATACCCCTACTTTTCTTTTCCAAACTCCCGTGTAACCTGCCCCCTCCGCCTATATAAAGGGAGGCAGGACCCTTAGGGAGGGACACTCTCGCATTCTCATTCTCATTCGAACCCATCCGAACGCTTACAAGCACACAACCCTTACTCATTTCACTCGGATGAGGCGCACTAGGCCAGCCCTTTTGCCCTCGCTTGTAACGCTGTGTAGTCCACTACATCCCGAGCAATACAGAACCACCATAGACTGGACGTAGGGATATTCGGCCCGAACCAGTATACATCTTGGGCTCCCTGAGTCTAAACCATTCAAGGAGAGGGAATGCGCGGCCCCTTAACTTACAAATTTACTTGCCGGTTTACGAAACACCGACATTTTTTTTCCACAGGTGCAACATCTGTTTCGCACCGCATTTCTACTATTGTCGAAGGAAAATATTACATGCGTTGAAAAAAATGTTACATACGTAAAAAAATATTGTAACACGTCCGAAAATACCGGACGTCCGAGCTGATGTCATTCTGATCTGTAAATGCTGGCGACAAAACCGAAGTCCAAAGTCTAATGCTCAGCCGGCTAATTAATTTGCCTAATGACGGTTGCATGACGCTTACATAAGCGACCAATCAATTTGCGTGCTTAAGGTTGCACGACGCTAACCTCTACAGTGGATATCGTGCCATGTCAGATAAGTCTGGTATAGATTTATCGTGCTTTGTGTCTGAACTATGCCAAGCCACGACGGAGTGTCGTGCCTGCTATGTCGTGCCGTGCCAGTCCAGCTTGCCTTCGGTGAACCTAGGCCTGACCTATTTGCTCTATTGCGACGAGAGGAAATGATCCGGAGAAGCATGGAGTTGAGGCAGTGGACACAATTATTATGAGGAGAAGAACTAAAATTTATTTATTTTTGAACAGTTACAGAAAGCGAGGGGGATGTGCTGAACATGAGCGAGAGAGAGGGCAATAGACGAGAAAGAGAGTGAGGAAGACATGCGACAGAGATTGAGAGAGACGGGCAAGAGGGGGAGATTGAGAAAGATGGGTGAGAGAGAGAGATGAGCGAGAGAGGGCAACTTCTTGCACCATCTCTCAATCTCAATCTCTCTCAGCTCTCTCTCTCTCCCATCTTGACCGTTCCTCTCAGGTATCGGCGGCAGGGATGGCGTCCATAGCCTCATGCTCTGCGAGTCAGTGACTTTCATGCTAGGCTTCTTCCTCATGCCCTGAGTTATCAGGCCAGGCACGGCCCGTGTTACAGTATCGTACCAGGCCATGCAATCCATCATGCCTGGCATGGTCCGTGCTATAATGTTGTACCGGCATGGCACGACTAATTTCGTATCAGACCAGACTTTAGACCGAGTCATACCCGTCATGCCTTAGACTGCCCCAAAAAAGCCCGACCCTAGTGCCCACCTCTGCAAACCTAAGTGAGTCAGTTAACCTTTTCTTTTTGCACTTCTGTTTGTTTTTTATTTTGCTTCTACATTCTGGTCTCAAAAAACAAAATAAAAAACAAATAGCACAAATCTAAAAATCAATTTTCACAATCTAATCCACCCATATACACTAGAATCCACAATCTATTTTATATATGCTTTTGAATTCCAACTTTTAAAAAATTATTTTCTCTATAATCATAATCTAGAATCAATTATTAAAGAATCCAAAGTAAAAATAAACAGCCGGTATATTTTAAACCGAGCGTCAGATTTGCAATCGTTAGAAAAGGATTTCGGTCAGTTCAGTGGCGCGTGGTCTGAGGGAGAACAGAACAGAACAGAACCGAAGTCCAGAGTCCAATGCTCAGACGGCCGATTAATTTGCCTGCGGACGGCTGTATGACGCTGAGATAAGCGACCAATCAATTTGCATGCGTAAGGTTGCACGACGCTGACGTACGCGAGTCAGTTAACCTTTTGTTTTTGTACTAGTTTGATCCAAAATGCTGTATCTTTTAAACCTAGTCGTAGGATTTGCGAGCCGTTCCAACCTCCGTATTTCTCGCGACAAATTCTTCTAAAATAAGTCTAATACTAGGTAGATTATATATAGAAAAATATTTTATGACACATAACACCCATATATCATAGGATTGCTCCAGGAAAAGTTGGAAAGAGCACCCTAATCAAGCATGCTTGCAATGATGAAAGGGTGCGTAACCACTTCTCTCAAATTTTGTGTTTCAGTGGAGATGACCATGTAGATGGAAGAGCAGTGACTCTAAGAGATGAAGGTATAGTCAAGCATCAAAACCGTAACGTGGATGGAGAAAGGACATTGATCATCATTGAACTAGATGGGGATATTGACGAGTGTGTGTGGGAAAGGTGGTATTCAGCTTCAAAAGGTCGCCTTTCAAGTGGCAGTAAAATTATAGTCACAAGTCGATCTGAAAAAATTGCTAGTTTTGGAACTGCACAAGCCCTTAGAGTACGTTTCTTTACTCGAGAAGAATACTGGTACTTCTTCAAGGTGCGTACGTTTGGAAGCACGGATGCGGAGGAGGACCCAAAATTGAAATCAATAGCCATGGACATGGCCAGGGAGATGCATGGGTGTTTCATGGGTGCAACCCTGTGGAGTGGACTACTGAATGCAAATTTTAATCTCCATTTCTGGAGCATGGCTCTTGCAAGTCACAGAGAATTCATGCGAAAGAACCTCCTACTGCATGGGGCAGGGTTTGCCGATCCTTGGCAGGTGGTGGAACCAGTATATGTTAGAAGAGTAAACAGAGCTTCTTCTGAATATTTTGTGATTCTTGATCACTATCAAATAGGTTCTGCGCAGACCTTGGCTCAAAGTGAAGCAGAAGGTTCCAAGATGAGTGTGCAAGATCTTTTTTATGGGAGTGTTAGGCCTCAAGGGAAATTTAAGGTTGCATGGAGATCTCACCTGCCACCTTACTACGACTACATGTGGAACTGTGAGATACGGAGGCCACAGCGTATGGTCGCCCGGAAGAAGCGCTTTCAGAAGAATAATTAGTAGCTGACAATCCTTTTAGTTTTATGAAAGCTTAATTAGCAGGCGATCTTACTATCTCCCAATTTGATGTATGATGCCATATCTGTAATTTAGAAGCTGAACATTTGTGAAATGAAAACATTCTACTCATCTTCTCGGAAAGAACAAGAATGTTCTCCTAGACCCCTAGTCAGGGTTTAACTTTTCACGGTAAACCGCACGTACAGCGCCGGTTCGGTAATGCAAACCGAGCGGTTTACCCCGCAAGTTCAAATCTAACTTCAAAAATTTCAAAAAATTTGATAAAATTATTCAAAAAATTCTTAAAATTAGTATTAATTCCTACGTTACTTATGGTGCAAAATTTTTTTGAAAAAATGATGTTTGGAGATGTTTTGAAGGCATTACAAATGCTGAAAATAGAAAAAAAAGAGAAAAAGGTGGCTTGTTGAAGTTTTGGAGGCATTACAAATGTTTGGAGATGTTTTTGGAGGCATTACAAATGTTCTTTTTATTCTATCCATTTCCTTTTCAAAAGATTTTACCATAAAAATTCATTCCTAAGCAAAATCATGTGTCCAGTTGATGTTTAAAGTTTTTAAAATAGCTAAATTATTTCTGTAATGCAATTGTTGCATATAAAATTTTACTGATAATTTGGATGACTATTGCACATGCAAAAAAAGATATTTTATAAATTGGCGTTCAATTTCTACTTGCGGTTTGTAACAAGGATAATTGAAGATCCTGTTTCAAATAATACTAGAAGAAAGGTGCTTTCCATGTAAAGGTCATATATGAAATTTGATTTTTTTAGCGTGATGTATCACATAATCTTTTTGCTGTAAGAAAAAAATTGTACTACAGCTGTAACATCAAATAATTATTTTGATAATTAACTTTTATTGTGTATAGCCTAATTTCAAATTGATCATATGGCCCCCAAATGTCAGGCACGGCCATGGTGCTCACCTGGTACTGTTAATGATCTTAACTTGCTATCACCTGTACCTCTCAGAGAGCTGCATGTCTAGTACTGTTAATGATCTTTGCCTTCAGGTGTTAACGTCTAGTGCTGTTAATGCACGATCGGTGCACATCAACAAGAGATGTGTTGTCGGATTGGTTATGAAAATAGCTTGCTCTTGGCTGCGTGTTCAGTATCAGCAGGCCACTGATTGTGAACAGCGTCCGGTACAAGCGAGCTATTCTTTTGTTTAGAAGGCACCTGAGACCTGACTGGCTGGCTGACATGGCCGTGGACGCCATCCCCTTGTCTCCTCCAGATGGCACCTCACATGCTCAGCCACTTCATAATTTCATATCATCTCACTTCTCCCACAATTTCAGGCACTCGTATCGATCAGTTCGATCAGCAAAGTGAACTGTCCATCGTTGGGGCTTGTTCGATCAGTTGGTTGGGGGACAAGGTGGGACGGCCTGTTGTTTTAGGATGAGAAGGTAAGGTTTAACGGTCTGATTGTTTTTACTTTTGGTTCTTGATTTTGATTCTAAAAATAGAATAAAACAACAAAACAATCTGATTTTAGATGGTTTAGTAGTTTGTACCAAGTGATATATATATAAGATGGTTCAAGAAAAAGGTCATCTATATATTTCGTTGTTTGAATGGAATCAACTCATACTAGATGATGAGATATAAATTTAAGAAATATTTCCTACAAACACTAAATCATTTCATTCACAAAAAACACAATAGAACCAAATGGTACAGGACCATTCTATTCCATTCAAACTCATCTCATCAACCAAACACACCATAAGTTTGCAACATGATTGTCGTGAAAACTATCCAAAAACTACATTTTTACTAAAATTTAGCCCTCCCAGTATTTTTACAAATTTTACAAGATTTTTTGCATTTTCCCCTATTTTTCACCATTTTCCCGGTTTTGTTGGTTTTCTCAGTTGGTTTTCACGGTTTTTCGCTCAAATCGAGCCGTTTCGGTTTGCACAGTTTTTTTTTTCAAAAACCAAGCGGCGGCTGGTGCTGCTGCCTTGCGTCACGTAGCCTCTGCAACTGCACGTCACATCGCTCTACTGCAGCCGCACGGAACGTTCCTTTCCTCTTTGCTGCAGCCGCTCAGGACTTCATGTCTACTGCCGCATGGTGACCCTTCATACGGCACTAAACCGTAATTACTTGCAAACATTAGTACATATCACGCAGCCCAATACATGCAAACGCAGTCTAATACATACATACACACAATCCAAAACATACATACATATGCACTTGTATGACCCACTCATTGCTCTCGCATGGCTCACTCGTTCGTACGACTTTCATGTTGGCCTCTTCATGTTCTGTCTCGCTGTACTTGTGTGACTTGTGTGCTACGTCTGGGCTATACACCTCCTGCGCGGTTTCTTCCTGACCCATAGTTTGCGTGCATTGCGTACATCTACACTATATCTCCTGTTACAAGAAAATCTAACTCAGCACAATATTTTGATCTTCCACAACGACTGTGTTGCATTACAATAATATTTGTAATGAAATAATTTGTTTTGATTTTAATAGGTGTTGCTGTTTTTTTATGTTGACCCGGATTACCCGTGTGAATAGGATAATCCGACTTAAATTTATCTACAGCTTGTTGTAGCTTTTGGGTTGGGTTTTTACGTTGGTTTCTTCTTTGCATCTTAATCTGACCTTTGTAGCTTCTCATGGTTATTTTAGGGAAGATCTTTTCATAAGGTGGTTCCTATTTAAACCGCGTTGTAGTCACCAGACAGACTTCACCAGTAATTCCAAGGGCTGTGCGTTAAATACTAGGCTAGGTTGGGCAATTCTAGGTTCGTCTAACATATGTATGTATAAACCAAGGTGCAATGTCTGTCCCTTTATGGATTATATATGTGGCTGCCTTATGTTATACCCTGCTATGCCCAGGTCCTCTGAAAAAATTCAGATCACATAGTTTCTCTGAGCTCTTGGCTTTATCCGTTTCAGTACCTTCCTAGCTTCGGTGAAGTGAGCTTCCCTAACATGGAGACATTTTTCTCTGCAATTTTGAGTGATCTTACTAGTAGATCCATATCTTTCCTTACCGAAAAATTCTTGAAGCCGATTGCTCCAACCATGGAGGAGAGACTGCATGGCCTGCAACTACTGCTGCTACGAGTTCGTGTCATCGTCGAGGAGGCAGAAGACCGGCACATCACAAACCAAGCGATGCTGCAGCAACTGAACATGCTAAGGAAGGAGATGTATAGAGGGTATTACACCCTTGACGCCGTCAGATGCCGAGCCCACGAAGAAGACAAGGCCAAGGATCATCAAGTGAGTCACTCTTTTACGCTGTCTACGTTCAATCCTGCCAAGCGTGTTTGTTTCTCTAATGTCAGTGGCCAGAGTTTACAAGAGCAGCTGCAGCAAGTCGTTGGCAGCCTAGAAATCAGCATTGAAGCTGCGAGGGAGTTTGTTACGTTCCTAAATGGATGCCCTCGTTTGTACCGTCAGCCGTATAGCATGTATTTGCTTCTGAACAAGTGCATGTTCAGCCGCCAAATCGAGATGGAACACACCATAAATTTCCTGTTGCAACCGGAGACTCCTGGTGCTGAAAATCTGGGTGTTCTACCGATCATTGGTCCAGGAAAAGTTGGAAAGAGCACCCTAATCGAGCATGCTTGCAACGATGAAAGGGTGCGTAACCACTTCTCTCAAATTTTGTGTTTTAGTGGAGATGACCTTAAAGATGGAAGTGCAGTGACTGTAAGAGATGCAGGTATAGTCAAGCATCAAAACCGTAACGTGGATGGAGAAAGGAAATTGATCATCATTCAACTAGATGGGAATATTGACGCGTGTGTGTGGGAAAGGTTGTATTCAGCTTCAAAAGGTCGCCTTGCAAGTGGCAGTAAAATTATAGTTGCAAGTCGATCTGAAAAAATTGCGAGTTTTGGAACTGCACAAGCCCTTAGAATACGATTCTTTACTCCAGAAGAATACTGGTACTTCTTCAAGGTGCGTACGTTTGGAAGCATGGATGCAGAGGAGCACCCAAAATTGGCATCAATAGCCATGGACATGGCCAGGGAGATGAATGGGTGTTTAATGGGTGCAACTGTCTGGAGTGGACTACTGAATGCAAATTTTAATCTCCATTTCTGGAGCATGGCTCTTGCAAATCACAGAGAATTCAAGCAAAAGAACCTCCTACTGCATGGGACAAAGTTTGCTCCTGGGCAGGTGGTGTTACCAGTATATCTTAGAAGAGTAAACAGAGCTTCTTCTGAATACGTTGTGATTCTTGATGGCTATGAAATTGGTTCTGCGCAGGCCTTGTCTCAAAGTGAAGCAGAAGGTCCCAAGGTGAGTTTGCAAGATCTTTTTTGTGGAAGTGTTAGGCCTCAAGGGAAATTTAAGGTACTTGCATGGAGATCTCACCTGCCACCTTACTACGACTACATGTTTGACTGTGAGATATGGAGGCCACAGCGTATGGTCGCCAGGAAAAAGCGCTTTCAGAAGAATAATTAGTAGCTGACAATCCTTTTAGTTTTATGAAAGCTTAATTAGCAGGCGATCTTGCTATCTCCCAATTTGATGTATGATGCCATATCTGTAATTTAGAAGCTGAACATTTGTGAAATGAAAACATTCTACTCATCTTCTCCGAAAGAACAAGAATGTTCTCCTAGTATATAAAAGAAAGGATACACTAGTCCAACAAGGCTCCAAGCTCATGCATATTTCTCCAGCAAAATACAGAGACGTGAATGGAGTAGATATCAGGCCTATTGTCTGTACTAAAATACATAACTTTCCTGTTTCCCTTACTTTTTTATAACTAGTTGGTAACTTATGCATCTGCACAGGCTAGTTTCTTAGATTAAGTAACTTGGTTCTGCTAATTTGGATTGTACTTGATTACCGTTATAATCTTGGTCTGTTAGATGTACGCTAAATCTTTTTTCTTTTCTTTATTAATGTCAAATTTTTCTCATAGTTCATAATTAGTATACTTGATAGATTATATTATAAAATTTAATAATTTAGCATTGTAATTCACATACAAATCAAAATTTTAAGCATACTTTAATTTATTCCGAATTGTATACTTCTCGATTGTACTTTTGGTGGATTTTTTTTTTCAATTTATGCTGGAATTCGTATAAAAATCCATATTCTATTTTTATTTATTATTACTCAGAATTTTATTTTTACGGCTCGCCTGGTCGCCCAAACTGTTCTACTGGTCGCCCAAGTGGTCTACTGGTCGCCCAAGTGGTCTACTAGTCGCCCAGACCGCTCTACTGGTCGCCCAAGGTGCTCTACTGGTTGCCCAGACTGCTCTACTGGTTGCCCAAGTGCTCTACTAGTCACCCAGACTTCTCTCTTCGTCGCCAGATCGTTCTCATCGATCGCCAGATCGGTCTCATCGGTCTCCCGACTAAGTAAAGAAGTCTGGGCGACTAGTAGAGCACTTGGGCGACCAGTAGAGAAGTCTGACGATTGCAAATCTTCTATGTCTTTCCGGATCGATCCCATAAAACTTAGAATACCACTTAATTTTGTTAAGCTCTACTTCACAAAATCAACTAATTAATCCCACTAATTCATCTTTTTATCAACATTTCAAATTCTCAGCATTCAACAAGACAATATGTGAAAACCTATATGATATGGTCGATGGTCCTGACTGGCTGATGTTGCGGTGCAGTCCGTAGTGTTGCAGCTACAATTTGGTCGACAGCCCATCTATCACCTTAGCCCCATCCTTTCATCGCTGCCTACTTGTCGAACTGTATCACCAGTCGACGCCCCGAGGGCAAGTGAAAGAGAGAGAGACAAAAAGTATGAAAGATAATGTAGGATCGAAATATACTAATGTAGCAATCAGAGGGGGGTAAATGATTGCGCGGAAGCTAAAATCAAATTTTTGGACTTTGTTTTTCTAACACACCCCAATGTAAACTCAAATTGCTTGGAGACTAGTTCATGTAGACGACAAACAGTCGGGAGACCAGTTCACACAGTTGAGAGACCAGTTTACTCAGTCGAGAGACCAGTAGACCAGTCTGGGCGATCAGTAGAGAAGTCTGGGCGACCAGTAGAGAAGTCTGGGCAACTAGTAGAGCACTTGGGCGACCAGTAGAGCAGTCTGGACGACCAGTAGAGAAGTCTGGGCGACTAGTAGAGCACTTGGGCGACCAGTAGAGCAGTCTGGACGACCAGTAGAGAAGTCTGGGCGACTAGTAGAGCACTTGGGCGACCAGTAGAGCAGTCTGGACGACCAGTAGAGCTGTCTGGGCGACCAGTAGACCAGTCTGGGCGATCAGTAGAACAGTTGGATCGAAAAGTATGAAAGATAATGTAGGATCGAAATATACTAATGTAGCAATCAGAGGGGGGTAAATGATTGCGCGGAAGCTAAAATCAAATTTTTGGACTTTGTTTTTCTAACACACCCCAATGTAAACTCAAATTGCTTGGAGACTAGTTCATGTAGACGACAAACAGTCGGGAGACCAGTTCACACAGTTGAGAGACCAGTTTACTCAGTCGAGAGACCAGTAGACCAGTCTGGGCGATCAGTAGAACAGTCTGGGCGACCAGTAGAGAAGTCTGGGCGACTAGTAGAGCACTTGGGCGACCAGTAGAGCAGTCTGGACGACCAGTAGAGAAGTCTGGGCGACTAGTAGAGCACTTGGGCGACCAGTAGAGCAGTCTGGACGACCAGTAGAGCTGTCTGGGCGTGTATGTTTCTGTAGTGGCAGTGGCCAGAGATTACAAGAGCAGCTGCAGCAAGTCGTTGGCAGCCTAGAGATCACCATTGAAGCTGTGAGTGAGTTTGTCACGTTCCTAAATGGATGCCCTCGTTTGTACCGTCAGCCGTATAGCATGTATTTGCTTTATAACTACAATCTAAAATTAACTATTAAAGAATCCAAAATAAAAACAAACAACCTGTATCTTTTAAACCGAGCGTCAGATTTGCAATCGTTAGGAGACCAGTAGAGAACAGTCTGGGCGACTAGTCCAGACTGCTCTACTGGTCGCCCAAGTGCTCTACTAGTCGCCCAGACTAAGTGCTCAACGATAAGGAAGGAGTGAATTATTTTCTTTATAACTACAATCTAAAATTAACTATTAAAGAATCCAAAATAAAAACAAACAGCCTGTATCTTTTAAACCGAGCGTCAGATTTGCAATCGTTAGGACATTCCCAATTGATGCCAATTTTGGGTGCTCCTCCGCATCTATGCTTCCAAACGTACGCACCCTGAAGAAGTACCAGTATTCTTCTGGAGTCAAGAATCGTACTCTAAGGGCTTGTGCAGTTCCAAAACTAGCAATTTTTTCAGATCGACTTGCGACTATAATTTTACTGCCACTTGCAAGGCGACCTTTTGAAGCTGAATACAACCTTTCCCACACACTTGCGTCAATATCCCCATGTAGTTGAATGATGATCAATGCCCTTTCTCCATCCACGTTACGGTTTTGATGCTTGACTATACCTCCATCTCTTAGAGTCACTGCACTTCCATCTTTAAGGTCATCTCCACTGAAACACAAAATTTGAGAGAAGTGGCTACGCACCCTTTCATCGTTGCAAGCATGCTCGATTAGGGTGCTCTTTCCAACTTTTCCCGGACCGATGATCGGTAGAACACCCGGATTTTCAGCACCGGGAGTCTCCGGTTGCAACAGGAAATTTATGGTGTGTTCCATCTCGATTTGGCGGTTGAACATGCACTTGTCCAAAAGCAAATACATGCTATACGGCTGACGGTACAAACGAGGGCATCCATTTAGGAACGTGACAAACTCACTCACAGCTTCAATGGTGATCTCTAGGCTGCCAACGACTTGCTGCAGCTGCTCTTGTAATCTCTGGCCACTGCCACTACAGAAACATACACGCTTGGCAGGATTGAACTTAGATGGGGCAAAAGGGTGATCTTTTACCTTGTCTTCTTCGTGGGCTCGGCATCTGAAGCTGTCAAGCGTGTAATACCCTCTGTACATCTCCTTCCTCAGTATGTTCAGTTGCTGCAACATGGCTTGGTTCGTGATGTGCCGTTCCTCTGCCTCCTCGACGATGACACGAACTCGTAGCAGCAGTCATTGCAGGCCGTGCAGTCTCTCCTTCGTGGTTGGAGCAATCGGCTTCAAGAATTTTTCGATAAGGAAAGATATGGATCTACTGGCAAGTTCACCCATAATTGCAGAGACAATCGTCTCCATAAGTGCTGGGGGGCCTGGATCTCCTAATCCTTACAGGTAGGTGCTTCAATGGATCAATCACCAAGAGCTGTGAGAAGAAACCGTCTAATCTGGAACTTTTCAGAGGTCTCACCTAATGACTTGTCCCACTGAACTGGCCAAAGTCCTTTTCTTGCCTTTCACTGAAGCCACGTTTTTCTTTCTTTGAAACTAACGCTCCGACGTCCGATTACTGTGCATTTCGTCAGACACCTCTTGTAATATTCTTTTGCAACGCTTGCAACATTTTTTTGCAATGCTTGCAACATCTGTTTACTGTGCCACATTTCTACTGTTTGTCGAAGGAAAATGTTGCACGCATTGTAAAAAAATGTTATACGCATTAGAAAAAAATGTTGCAATGCGTCTGAAAATCTCGGACGTTCGAGCTAAAGTCATAGAGGGTACAAAAACCCACACCCCCACGGATAAAAAATAGAGCACCGGACCTAAGCAAGCTCGAACCGTGGACAAACGGCGAGCCAACCAACGGAACTATGTTCGGTCTCATTTTCTTTCTTTGATCTTAAGAGTTGAATAGAAACATAAGTAGTACGTAGCGAGATGAACGAAAGTACAGAAAAGGTTAACTGACAATAAACTAGATATAGCCAGCTCAAGGCTAAAACAGAGCCACGCGAAGAAAAAAAGCGAGATAAAAGGAACAAGAAAAACACTGTTAATTTCTTTTACCTACACAGCGGCGGATCTATAAATTTTTAGATGGATGTACGGAGTTAACAAATTATTGTTCAATATAAAAGTTTAAGATTCATAATAACAAAATTAAAATACAAATTATTCATATTAGAGCAAATATGTCACAATAAATTAGAAAATTTCATAATAATTAAGAAAAAAAAAATACAAACTAGCTTGTGAGACTCCATAACTTGGAAGTGAGATATGATGGCTTCGTCACTAACATGTAGAAAAAAAATATTGATCATCCATTATACTTAGTTGGTTCTTTCACAAAATTAATTATCTAAAACAAATTTGCTTTCTATAGATATTGGTTTTGATGTGGAGGTAGTAATTGCAGTTGTCTTCTATGTCTTTCCGGATCGATCCCATAAAACTTAGAATACCACTTAATTTTGTTAAGCTCTACTTCACAAAATCGCCCAATTAATCCCACTAATTCATCTTTTTATCAACATTTCAAATTCTCAGCATTCAACAAGACAATATGTGAAAACCTATATGATATGGTCGATGGTCCTGACTGGCTGATGTTGCGGTGCAGTCCGTAGTGTTGCAGCTACAATTTGGTCGACAGCCCATCTATCACCTTAGCCCCATCCTTTCATCGCTGCCTACTTGTCGAACTGTATCACCAGTCGACGCCCCGAGGGCAAGTGAAAGAGAGAGAGAGACAAAAAGTATGAAAGATAATGTAGGATCGAAATATACTAATGTAGCAATCAGAGGGGGGTAAATGATTGCGCGGAAGCTAAAATCAAATTTTTGGACTTTGTTTTTCTAACACACCCCAATGTAAACTCAAATTGCTTGGAGACTAGTTCATGTAGACGACAAACAGTCGGGAGACCAGTTCACACAGTTGAGAGATCAGTTTACTCAGTCGAGAGACCAGTAGACTAGTCTCAAGGCGATCAAGAGAACAATCATGCGATCAAGAGAGAAGTCTGGGCGACTAGTAGAGCACTTGGGCGACCAGTAGAGCAGTCTGGACGACCAGTAGAGAAGTCTGGGCGACTAGTAGAGCACTTAGGCGACCAAGAGAGCGATCAGGCGACCAAGAGACCGATCTGGCGATCAAGAGAAACGATCAAGCGACCAAGAGAGCGGTTCAGGCGACTAGTAGACCACTTGGGCGACCAGTAGACCAGTTTGGACGACCAGGCGAGCAGTAAAAATAAAATTCTGAGTAATAATAAATAAAAATAGAATATGGATTTTTATACGAATTCCAGCATAAATTGAAAAAAAAATCCACCAAAAGTACAATCGAGAAGTATACAATTAGGAAGAAATTAAAGGATGCTTAAATTTTTGATTTGTATGTGAATTACAATGCTAAATTATTAAATTTTATAATATAATCTATTAACTATACTAATTATGAACTATGAGAAAAATTTGACATTAATAAAGAAAAGAAAAAAGATTTAGCGTACATCTAACAGAACAAGATTATAACGACAATCAAGTACAATCCAAATTAGCAGAACCAAGTTACTTTATCTAAGAAACTAGCCTGTGCAGATGCACAAGTTACCAACTAGTTATAAAAAAGTAAGGGAAACAAGAAAGTTATGTATTTTAGTACAGACAATAGGCCTGGTATCTACTCCATTCACGTCTCTGTATTTTGCTGGAGAAATATGCATGAGCTTGGAGCCTTGTTGGACTAGTGTATCCTTTCTTTTATATACTAGGAGAACATTCTTGTTCTTTCGGAGAAGATGAGTAGAATGTTTTCATTTCACAAATGTTCAGCTTCAAGAATTTTTCGATAAGGAAAGATATGGATCTACTAGTAAGATCACTCAAAATTGCAGAGAAAAATGTCTCCATGTCAGGGAAGCTCACTTCACCGAAGCTAGGAAGGTACTGAAACGGATAAAGCCAAGAGCTCAGAGAAACTATGTGATCTGAATTTTTTCAGAGGACCTGGCATAGCACGTCAGCGCTTTTCCAGAAAACCCCCACAAAATCAAAAATTACGAACAGGTCCTTCCACTCAGCACTTTTCCAGAAACCCCCCACAAAATCAAAAATTACGAACAGGTCCTTCCATTGAATTAGAAATCGCGAACAGGTCCTTCTACCGGTTATATTGCAAAAAAGACCATGTAGTCCGGTTCTTTCGACCCTGGAGATTTAAAGAAATTTGAAATCGCGAACAGGTCCTTCCACCAGTTATTTTGCAAAAAGAACTCTGTAGTTTGGCAAATTCGATGCGGGCGCCAGTTCTTTCGGTCCGGAGGATTTAAAAAAATTTAGAGTCACGAGTAGATCCTTCCACCGATTATTTTGCAAAAAAAACGCTGGTTCTTTCTAAATTTGAAATTTCAAAATTTGGAAAAAAAACGCCGGTTCTTTCAAAATTTTGCAAAAAAAAAGTAGATCTTTCCACCGGTTATTTTGCAAAAATTTGAAATCATAAATAGGTCCTTTCACCGGTTATTTTGAAAAAAAAAACCCGTAGTTCCGCAAATTCTATTTACAAAACACTCGGACCAAATTTTTTCTCGCGGCACAGCATCGCGGGCGTCTCTACCTAGTTACGGTTTAGTGCCGTATAGCCCAGACGCAGCACACAAGTCACACAAGTACAGCGAGACAGAACATGAAGAGATCGGCCAACATGAAAGTCGTACGAACGAGTGAGCCACGCGAGAGCAATGAATGAGTCATACAAGTGCATATGTATGTATGTTTTGGATTGTGTGTATGTATGTATTAGACTGCGTTTGCATGTATTCGGCTGCGTGATATGTACTAATGTTTGCAAGTAATTACGGTTAAGTGCCGTATGAAGAAGGGTCACGTACCATGCGGCAGTAGACATGAAGTCCTGAGCGGCTGCAGCAAAGAAGAAAGCAACGTTCCGTGCGGCTGCAGTAGAGCGATGTGACGTGCGGTTGCAGAGGCTACGTGCACGGCCCTTCTGGTTCCTGGCAGCGATAGGAGCAGAGCTACGTCCCAGGCGGCGCAAGAAGAGCAGAGAGAAGAGAGAGGAAACAAAGAAGAGGGAAAAAAAAGAAAAGAGAGGAAAAGAGAAGAAAAATTAGAAAAAAAATTTGAGATAATCTGAGAGTTACATTTTTATGTAAAGGGGTACTTGTGCGTGAAAATTGAGAAATTATCTGAGGGTTGCATTTTTATGTAAAGGGATTGTTGTATGTGTTCTGCATTTCTAATTTGAGAAATAAATCAGTAAGTATGGATTCCAATCTACTAGTTCTTGTTTTTCAAGTTTTCGTACAATTACTTTCTATTTTGGTTGTTTAATCTAGTTTTTCTTTAATAGTCTTAGATCCATTATTCTAGATTGATTCTTTCGGTTTGATCATTATTTTATTAATACCCATAATTAATAAAAATATAAAAAATATTGTTTACTTGTTAGTTTGCACCGATTCATCCCCTCTTGGTGCACCTCGTTCCTTCAAGGTTTTTCGTTCACACACACGCTTGTCAAAGCGTTGTTCATCATGAAGCTCCAATAACCCGATTCACACACATGTCCTCAATTTACTTGACCTAAACCACTTAAATCAACGCTGCGGTTGTCCATACCACCACTTTTTTAGTATTGTGCAAATGTCCAAATTGCCCATCAACCAACCTTTTCCAATTTCTTCACCTCAAAGTAAGTCCAAAACAAAGTGCCAATTCATCTCCACATGCTTTGACACGTAGCATGTGGCACTCAAAGACTTGCCATCAAGTCTTTACGCATCCGTCTCCCTAGGTCGCCTTTACTTGCACTGGCCAGAGTCACTTTGCATACCGCACGCAGTACTAACTCATCTCTTCACGATCCTTGTGTTTTATGTGCTTCCCACTTGAGCCATGTAACCTTAACCGGACTGCACGGACCTTAGCTCTCTAGCCTAGCTAGACCTAGTCAATTGCCATTGACCGCTAACATTTTCTAAGGCTCTTCAACTTCCAAAGACCAAGCAACCATCTCGAGTACAAGTTCCATGGACTTAATTCACATTAGTCAAAACCATGCATCATGTAACACGCACTACAGGAATCCGACCTATTTACGTCGACCGTAGTTTACGAAATAGGCGGACGAAACCGAAAGCAACGAAATAGCCCATATTTACGCCGGTGCCGACGAAATAAGGTTTATTTACGCTGGCCTCTAGGCCGACGTAAATAGGAATAGTAGTCCACGTCCGCTTGAGTAGAGCCGACGTGGCACTTATTTACGCCGGCCTCACCGATGTAAATAATGTCCACGCCATCGTATTTACGTCGGCTAGGCTTTGACCGACGTAAATACTGTAAGTTTCATTGCCGGCCGAGTGGTGCTAGTATTTACGTCGGCCGTATGGCCAACGAATATCGAAGGTATTGATGCCTATAGCGATGGTTCCTCCCCTTCTCGTCGTGCTGCGCGGCCGCCGCCCGCCCGCCACCGCTCGGTCCCAGCTCTCGTAGTTGCTACTTGCTTGGTTCCATCGATTGGCCCTAGGTCGGGTGGGGAACGACGTGGAGTTCCACAAATTTGTTCCAGCTTGTATATACTTCCTCTGTATGTTGCTGGAGAAATTTATATACTAGGAGAACATTCTTGTTCTTTCTGAGAAGATGAGTGGAATATATGTTTTCATTTGACAAATGTTCAGCTTATAAATTACAGATATGGCATCATACATCAGATTCGAAGATACTATGATCGATCGCCTGCTAAGCTTCCACAAAAATAAAAGGATTGTCTGCTATTAATTATTCTTCTGAAAGCGCTTCTTCCCGGCGACCATGCGCTGTGGATCTCCTATTCCTTAGTCCTTACAGGTTGGTGCTTCAATGGATCAATCACCAAGAGCGTCTCTCTCGTCTGTCTTCCTCATTCTCTTTCTCGTCTATTGCCCTCGATCTCTCTCGTCCATGTTCAGCACAACCCCCTCGCTTTCTGTAACTGTTCAAAAATAAATAAATTTTAGTTCTTTTCCTCATAATAATTGTGTCCACTGCCTCAACTTCATGCTTCTCCGGATCATTTCCTCTCGTCGCAATAGAGCAAATAGGTCAGGCCTAGGTTCACCGAAGGCAAGCTGGACTGGCACGGCACGACATAGCAGGCACAACACTCCGTCGTGGCTTGGCATAGTTCAGACACAAAGTACGATAAATCTATACCAGACTTATCCAACACGGCACGATATCCACTGTAGAGGTTAGCGTCGCGCAACCTTAAGCACGCAAATTGATTGGTCGCTTATGTTAGCGTCATGCAACCGTCAGTAGGCAAATTAATTGGCCGGCTGAGCATTAGACTCTGGACTTCGGTTTTGTCGCCAGCATTTACAGATCATAATGACATCAGCTCGGAAGTCCGGTATTTTCGGACGTGTTACAATATTTTTTTCTACATATGTAACATTTTTTTTCAACGCATGCAATATTTTCCTTTGACAATAGTAGAAATGCGGTGCGAAACAGATGTTGCACCCGTGGAAAAAAAATGTTGCACGCGTTGGAAAAAAATGTTACAAGCATTGAAAAAAAATGTTGCAAGAGGCGTCCGATGGAATGAACAGTGATCAGATGTCCGGTTGCTAGTAATCGCCTTTACAGATACCGTATTTACAGATAGAATCGTACTCCCTACGTAAAAAAATATAAGGTAAAATATAAGGTATATTTTAACTTTATATAAGTATTAAAGTTGTGTTGAAATTGAAAAGGTTATGATTAAAAATGATTTAAATGTCTCACTTATTTATCTTAAAAGATGAGAGGTAATGATTTGTATGGGTGGTAATAAATAAATACATATTATTGAAAGAATAAAAAGAAGTATAGAAGAAAAAACTTCATTAAATCTATATACAAATCTTATATTTATAGACAAGACTACAAAAAATAAATCTTACAGACCGGACGGAGGAAGTAATCGATTCAAACAAATCTTTTTTTTAGGCGGTTTCGTACACGCAGAGCGGCCGAGCGCAGGGGCCGATACGCAGTCAACAGATATGCACGCAGTTCTTCCCGAGACATCTCCCTCAGACGAAAAGGCAGAGGATCTCCCTGGCTTCCAGGGAGATGTAATTAGTCATGAAAGTTAACACGAGTGCGGTACGAATTTTTTCCAATACAACAGAACTAGCTATGAAATCATAGTTTAACTTCCTGATTGGTAGAAAATCAACTGTGGCCCTATGCAAATCAAGAAAGGAGAGTATCATGCAATATTGATTTTTGCCCTCGCAGGGGAGCATAATTATTTAATGCTTTAAAACAAACATCGTTCGATGCATCATATGCATTGCAAGGCCAAAGTGCATAATCAGCATTTTCTTTTTAAACATCGACATCATGGACAGATGTCGACGAGAGAAAAAGAGCCACTTTATCATACATATTACTATATGTCTACAACCAATGATACTAGACAAAATTATGACCAAATGTCGACGAGGCAAGGTCACTACTCCATCGACACATCCTAAATGGAAGCGATTGGACACATTCCTTTGCAAATTTAATCGAGGTATCAAACCGAGTTGGAATTTGATGAAAATTTTTGGAGAAGATTTTGGGTTATTGCTTATGCTCTCATAAATATTTCAGAGTACGATCAAATCTGAGGAATTTTTGAAAATCCATTTATGGCTTCTGTGCTATTGAAGAAATGTTGTATTTGGTTTTCCAGAGGCTTCAAATAAAATCATAAATTTATAAAAAAAATTTGGGGGGTGCTTTGGGGATTATTTAAGTTTAAATAAATTTTCTCCAGATTTTGTGATGATTAAGCTTTTAGGGTTTTGAAAATCTGAAACCAATTTACTCCAATCAAAAAGAAATTTTTTAATGCAAAATTCCAGAAAATTCAGTAAATGTCAAATTTCCAAATTAAGGTCAAAATGTAACTTTGATACTTGCATTCAAATTTTGTTGGATTTCTAGATGTTACAATGATTACTTACCTCTTCGTTTGCTTCACGTTTGTGTAACTTCAATTGGGAGGGATAGCATAGTTTTTTCTGATGAAACTTGATAAAATCTGTTGAAACTTATTGAAGCTTCCTGAAACTTTTGGATTGAAACGTGATGAAATTTTCTGAAACTGTTTGAGCTATGTTGATTTTGACTACTACTTGATCTCTTAGGGTGCGTGGTTTTTCTTGTCTAAAATGTTTCTCACTAGAAAAAACAATATAAGAAAATTGACTACACACGCTTTCATTGCAGCGAGCATGCTCAACAAGTGTAGTTTTTCCAACTTTCATTAATTGGTAGGACACTCAAGTTGTTCGTGCCAGGGGTTCTTTATTATATAAAGAAGACTCGAAGGTAAACAAAGAGTAGATATATAAAGAAGTCTCTCTTTATTACACAATCAAATAGCATATATAGGAAAGAAGATTAATTCAAATATATTGTACAATATCATTCTCCATTATTAAGAATAAACAACGACAACTTTCATCACAGCATTACAGAAAATGTAAATCTAACCGTAGAAAATTAACTAACTAAAAGCCTTTCTCTTCTGACAGATCTTATCATCAGTTGTCACATGCTTGAACTCACGAATCTCACCGCTATATATGTAGCTGTAATAGGGCGGTAAGTGAGATTTCCACAACATAATCTCGAATTTCCCATGAGGTGCAGCATCTCCAGACAAGACATCTTGAATGGTGATTTTGGGGGCCTCTTCATAAGAAAGCCTTACTCGACATTGATCGTAAAGCTCACAATACCGATTAGTTTCAGCTTTTCTCGCAAGGAAAATATATTGGCTCTTGATCCCAGAATCACTTGGACCTCTGCTAGGTACAAGTTGATTTTTCATCACCCCAAGCTTCACTCTAAGGTATTCAAGAAGGCCTCTCTTTTTCGTCTCGTCAACTATACTAGCTCTAACTACGGAGGCCATGTTGCTTAGATCTATGAAAGGTCCAGTTAACTCCTTATACATCTCTCGATCAAAATACACATCAAACAGACACATTGCCAGAGATGTTAGTTTTGGTTGCTCTTCGGGATCTGAGCTTCCAAATGCAAGCACCTTGAAGAAGTACCAGTATGCTTCTCGCGACAAATATCTTAGACGAAGAGCCTGCGTCGTTCCAAACTTTGTGATCCTATCCGAGCGACTTGTGACTATGATTTTACTTCCGTGCGGAAGGCAACTCTGAGAATCGGAGTATAACCTTCTGCATGCACCCTCGTCAACATCCCCATCTAGTTCAATTACGACCAGCAATCTTTCTTCATTTGAGGAGCTATGTCTATGTCTGGTCACTCCATCCCTGAGGGATTTCTCCTCTCTAAAATCGCTCTCACATAGAAAGATAATACAAGAGAAGTGATTGCGCACTCTCTCGTCGCAGCAAACATGCTCAACAAGTGTGCTCTTCCCAACTTTTCGCGGACCAATGATCGGTAGGACACCTAGATTATCAGTAGCGGGATGTTGTATATGCAACAAGAAGTTGACAACCCGTTCTATCTCCATTTGACGGCCAAACATGCACTTTTCCATAAACATATAGGTGCTATATGGCTGGCGATGCATCATAGGGAAGTTCTTCAGAAGTACAACAAACTCAATCATATAAGTAATGATGGCCCCCAGATTATCAAGCACCTGTTCTAACTCTCCCGTGCCATGTCTACTACCAGCAGAGAAACGAATGCGCTTGGCAGGACTGAATTTAGACAGAGCTAAGGAGTCACTCACTTCATGACCTTGGGCCATCCTTTCTTCTTCGTGTGCTTGGCGTCTGAAGGTGTCCAACACATAGTAGCCTCTGTACATCTCCTCTCTCAGCATGTTCAGCTGTTGAAGCATGGCTTGGTTTGTGATGCACCTCCCTTCGGCCTCCTCGACAGCGACACGAACCCGGAGCAGCATCAGCTGTAGTCTCCGCAGGCTCTCCTTGGGCGACACCGGCCGCTTGGAGTATTTGTCAATCAAGAAGGAGAAGGATCTGCTGGCGAGTTCGCTTATGACTACAGAGAAGAATATCTCCATTGGGAAACCTCTCTCACCAAGTGAAGAAGTGATAAGAATTATATATGTGATGCGAAACTCTTGGTTTAGTGTCAAAGTCGTCGTTGCTTTGATTTTTTTTTTGCTAGGGCTGCTTCGATTTCTTTGACTAGCGAGGAAACAGTCTACACGGTAGTTGCTATGTCTGCTTCGATTTTTTTATTTTTTATTTGCATGGTAGACAAGCGCGGAAAGTGACATGTATATATTCTGCGCAGTTGCTATGTCCTGGCCATCGCTAGCTACTTCTCTTAACCACTAGCATTATGGTAACCATTTCTGCAGGTAGTCATTTTTATAATTTCTTTGGGATTGATTCACAATTCTAAAATAAATTCTTACCCAGAATATTCTACAGAGCCTAGGAAATCAAATGTTAAATTTGACTTGTTTCCAGCTATAGGATTAAAAACGGCGATAAAAGGGGTGAATGATGAACAACCCCACAAAAAAAAACAAGCAAAACATCACTTCATCAAGGAAGAGTGAAGAATAATTTTTCAAAAAAAATCAGCCTAGGACGGCACTACCACAGCTAAAAGTCCAATAGTAATTTTTAAAATCGGCAAAATAATGAGCGAAACGGCTGAAAAAACACAAAATTTTTCGTGGTGTAACACGCCGCGCGTGTCGTTTTTTCGTAGAGATTTTTTTTCGGCGGCGTTTTATTTTTTAAATCATCGAAATAATGAGCGAAACGCGGGGAATGGAGAGATAGAGTTGTAGAAATATCTCTTTCGACGAATTATTTAGAAAATATTGGAGACCGAGCTGGACAACCGCGGTGAGGAAAAAGGCTAGAGGGAAAAGGGTGAAAAATTATTAGAGATGACAACCTTCTTTTGTCGAGTCTAACACTCTACGCGTTCACCGAGTAATACGCGGCGTAACACGACGCGCGTGTCGGTTTTTCGTAGGAAAATTTTCTTTTTTTTTCAGCGGTGTTTAATTTTTTAAACCGCCGAAATAATAAGCAAAACGGCTGAAAGGACACAAAATTTTTCGCGACGTAACACGCCGCGCGTGTCGTTTTTTCGTAGAAAAAATTTCTTTTTTTTCGTCGGCTTTTTATTTCTTAAACCGTCGAAATAATAAGCGAAACAAGGAAAAAAATAATGGGATAGAGTTGTAGAAATATCTCTTTTGACGAATTATTTGGAAAATATTGGAGACCGAGCTGGAAAACCGCGGCGGGGAAAAAGTTTAGAGGAAAAAAGGTGAAAAATTATTAGAGCTGACAACCTTCTTTTGCCAAGTCTAACACTCTACGCGTTCACCGAGTAATAATACATGGTTTAAAAAATATCAGAGACCGAGATGGGAAAAAAGTCTAGAGATAGAGTTGCACACATATTTCTAGTGACGAAAACATTTTTTCCCGAGAAAAACGGAGAAAGGACATAGACGTAAGGAGTAAGGACCTGAATGTTAGTCTTTGGACCTGTCTGCTATCCTGAAAAATTAGAAAAGGGCTTGTTCGCGATTTGAATTTAACGGGAGGTTCTTTCCGTAAAATGGCGCCCGAGGGACCCGAACGTGATTTTAGAGAAAAAAAATCTTCCCCTCACAAAAAATCATAAAAGGCCTATTCATAATTTATAAAAGGATCAAAACGCAATTTTTTTTTGAGCCGAGCCGTGGCTCAAACTCACCGGTGCGCACGGTTTCTCCGGGAAATAGAAAAGGTACTAGGAAATTTTCCGCGACGTAACACGCCGAGCGTCTCGTTTTTTCGAAGAAAAAATGTTTTTTTCGACGGCGTTTAATTTTTTAAATCATCAAAACAATGAGCGAAACGGGGGAAAATAGAGAGATAGAGTTGTAGAAATATCTCTTTCGACGAATTATTTGTGGAGACCAAGCTGGAAAACCGCGGTGGGAAAAAGTCTAGAGGGAAAAGGGCGAAAAATTATTAGAGATGTCAACCTTCTTTTTGTCGAGTTTAATACTCTACGCATTCGCCGAGTAATAATACATGTTTTTAAAAATATTAAAAACTCGCGGCGTAACACGCCGCGCGTGTTGTTTGTCCGTAGAAAAAATTTATTTTTTTCTCGATGGCGTTTTATTTTTAAAATCGTCGAAATGGGGAAAAAATAGAGAGATAGAATTGTAGAAATATCTCTTTATTTAATTATTTGGAAATGTTGGAGGCCGAGCGAAAAAATCATGTGAGGGAAAAAAGTCTAAAGGGAAAAAGGTGAAAAATTATTAGAGATGACAACCTTTTTTTGTGGAGCTTAACACTCTACTTGTGTGCGGAGTAATAATACATATTTTAAAAAATATTAGAAATCGACGTGTTCGCGGAGTAATAATACATGTTTTAAAAAATATCAGAGATCGAGATGGGAAATCGAGCTGGGGAAAAAGTCTAGAGATGGAGCTACACAAATATTTCTGGCGATGAAAACATTTTTTTCCGGGAAAAAGGAGAAAGGACATGTTTTAAAAAATATTAGAAACTCGCGGCGTAATACACCGCGCGTGTCGTTTTTTCGTAGGGGTTTCTTTTTTCGACGGCGTTTTATTTTTTAAATCGTCGAAATAATGAGCGAAACGGTGAAAAAAGTAGAGAAATAGAGCTGTAGAAATATCTCTTTCGATGAATTATTTGGAAAATATTGAAGACCGAGCTAGAAAACCGAGGTGGGGAAAAAGTCTAGAGGGAAAAGGGCGAAAAATTATTAGAGATGGCAACCTTCTTTTGTCGAGCTTAACACTCCACGCGTTCACGGAGTAATAATATATGTTTTAAAAAATATCAGAGACCGACGCATTCGTGGAGTAATAATACATGCTCTAAAAAATATTAGAGGTCGAGATGGGAAATCGAGGTGGGAAAAAAGTCTAGAAATAGAGCTGTACATATATTTCTAGTGACAAAAACATTTTTTTCTCGAGAAAAACGGAGAAAGGACCTAGACGTAAAGAGCAAGGACCTGAATGTTACGTTTTTGGACCTGTCCGCTAGCCTTAAAAATTAGAAAAGGGCTTGTTCGCGATTTAAATCTAACGGGAGGTTCTTTTTGTAAAACGGCGCACGAGGGACCCGAACGCGAATTTGGACGAAAAAATCTTCCTCTCTCAAAAAATTGCGAAGGACCTGTTCGTAATTTTCAAAAGGACCGATCCGCGAGAAAATTTTTGAGCCGAGCCGAGCCGGCCGGTTCGAGCCGAGCCGACGGCTCGGCTCAAATGCATGGGAGGGCCGGAATTCTTCCGATAATATAGGTTTGGATGATGATGATGATGTCTTGTGTGCTGCACCAAGCAAAAGAATGGTTGAAAGTCAATAGCAGCCGGCGATATCTTATTGAATTGGCTCTGCAGATGAAACTCCGTCGCAGCTACTATTAATCTTTGATAACGCTTCTTATACACTACAACATATGTATTGGACCAAAGTTTTGTGTGATACCGCTGTGTGATACAGCACGATTGTGTACAATCACAAGAGTAAAGAAGATAAATCTCGCAGAGAGAACCAAAATAATAACGTTGAAGAAACGACAACAAGAGAGAAATATTTAGAGAAGCCAACTGTAAAATTTTTTAATCACAACATCAAAAGTTTACAAAGTATTTTCGCTCTGTCACAATCCTCTCGAACCTTTTAGAATTCTCATATCCTTATTCTATACAAGAATCTTGTGCTAAAGAATAATAGCCTTTAATCCTTTCGTACACCACTTGCTTTGTGGTTTCTTGATTGCTTAAGTTCTCTATAATCATCAAATGCGTTTATATAATCCTCTTAGTTCTTGAAAGGAAAGTAGGAATCATACTTCGAAAAAACCAGGAACCTTGATACTAATAAAATTCGTCTAGAACATTTTATAGCACACATTTCCTAATCTGAAAGGCCTTGCTCCGAGCTGCTATCGTGATCCATCTACTTACCTCATGTAGGGGTATTGTTCATGTAGGGGTACTCTTTTAATTATACAATGTAGACCAATATTAGAGAGTAATTTCTCACCTCTCTTCATTCCTTGCAATTTCAATGTTCCATCGATGATCAGAGAAGGCATGCGTACATTTTTTCGGCATGCACTTTCACGTTTTTGTTTGCTATAATAATTCTCTACCATAATCTCTTTAACGAATAGAGAACGTAAACAACCGTATGCACACTACTTCTACTTCTTGTTGCGCCCTGCCTTTTGTACCAACAAAGAATGCCAACAGAAATGACACCAACTAAATTTCCACCGGTTGCTCAGCATTCCTTCAACTCTAATTGCCGAAACATTATGAAGCAAGGAAACTCCAATGTCGTTAACCGGCGTCATTAACAACCATAATTATTGTCCACTATTACAAAAAAAACCTCTTTCTTACCCGTCTATCACTGTCGGTTCGACTAGAACCAGCAGTGATAACACTTTTATTGCCGGTTCATAAGCTAAATCGGCAATGATACTATTACTGTCAGTTCTTAAGAAGAACTGGCGGTGATAAGTTATTATCACTACCGGTTCTGTGATAATGGAGGAAGTATCACTGCCGGTTCGATTTCGAACTGGCAGTGATAACATTTTTTGAAAAAATCATAACTTTTGCATGCGGAGTTGGATGGAGACAAAATTTATATGGAAATTGTAGCTCTCGATGAGATCTACAACTTTGTAGTTGACAACTTTTTTATTTGAAGTCATTTAGTTTCAAACCGACAGTGATAACATTTTTTGAAAAAATCATAATTTTTGCATACGGAATCGGATGGAGACAAAATTTATATGAAAATTGTAGCTCTCGATGAGATCTACAACTTTGTAGTTGACAACTTTTTTATTTGAAGTCATTTAGACATCTAAATAATCATTGAAACGTTCGGATATGAAAATAAATGTATTTTTTGATTTTGTCGAGTGATTTTTGGATTTGCACTATCACTGCCGGTTCTAATTAGAACCGGCAGTGATACAGACTATCACAACCGGCAGTCATAGTCTGACTATCACTGCCGATCATGCACTGCCGGTTCCAATATCCGGCAGTGATGCCAGTTTAGAACCGACATTGATGTGGTGTTATGTAGCGGTGGTCTTAATTCTCATATTCGGTTTCTACAATCCCACGCTACAAGGTGCAAATGCTCTGTTAATTGTTTCAGGAGGTCCTATTTGTTTGGGCTTTTTCACTGGCTTAAAAGCCAAAAAACTACAGCTCAAACAAACGAGGGGCTTTTTATCTGGGCTTTTCAAAAGTTATAAGCCTCCGTATAACTAAAAGTCAAAAATCACTAGAGAGAGGTTTTTTTAGCTTATTGATAGTTGATTTTAGACTAATATCACTAAAGTTAAGTAAAATTACCCACCTCTATCACATATAAAAACCATTAACTTTTAAACTGTTTAAACCAAAAAACTGGTTTTAAGCTATAATCCAAAAAAACTAAGCCTAAACAAACAAGGTAAGTATTTTGATACAGGCACACTCCATAAAAAGCATTTTGATAGGACAGGAAAGGAAGTTTAAAACCCATGATTCTAATTATGTTGCCATCCCTACGCACCTGTAGGTTGGCCAGCCAGCTCGACAGCACGCCGGTCTCCGTACGTCG
The DNA here is from genome assembly GCA_036346375.1 of Guadua angustifolia. NCBI lineage: Eukaryota > Viridiplantae > Streptophyta > Magnoliopsida > Poales > Poaceae > Guadua > Guadua angustifolia. Next base: position 54,992,150 of record CM070512.1, on the reverse strand, counting down.
GCGGTGCTGCCTTCATGGTGATCGGACGGAGCCGGCCAACGGCGGCTAAAGAGAGTTCGTACGTGTGGGTAGGGCCCAGGGGACAGTGAAAGTGGAGGGTTGATTAGTCAACTTCTTTTGTCCACTTGCCGGACATCCCTGGGTTTTATGTCTAAAGTGGCACGGCTAGAGGTGGGGCCGTGTGCCTAAACTATACAGTATCATCATAGCTTAGTTGGGCCACTGTGTGCCATGCCAGTTCAGTTCGTCTTCGGTAGGTCTAAACATTGTCCATTTGCGATTCATTCTGACTTCGTACTATACAGGTCTAAATTTGATTCATTTATACTATTACGATGAAAGGAAAGAAGGGGACACACGGAGCTGAAGCAGTAGACACAAATATTCAGGGAAAAAAACTAAATTTTTAGTCATTCTTAAAATGATATAGAGTTACCGTCATGCTAGAAACCTTACACCTAGGATAGGGCACCTAGTACCAGGCGGTTTGGTGCGCGTGCTCGATGTCAGAGTATGTACTCTCCGAACTCCGATCTTCATTATTCACCTTTTAGCATCTCTGTTGTCTCCTTTTCTCTGCATACGAGGACCGTAAAAGGAGCTAGCCGTAGAGCGAGCCACAACATGATGCAATGTCGCAACAGAATTGTGATTTGGCTCATGTGCATGCGTATTGCGATTTGCTTTGGCTGTGCTGTGTCTATCATGCCACGTGCCAGCCAAAATTCCTTCTCTCCATTCGCTCCAGAGCTGACTTCTTGCCAGCCCGAACAATTGTCGGCGTACACGTTATATATCATACTGGAAAGTCTATATGCCTACGTACATATTACAAGCATACAGTATATACCAGCATATTACTACATACAAGCATACAACGATAAATATTAACTGAACAGATCTACATAAATCTACAAACAAACACAAGCATACAACAATACGACATATTACTAAATACCAACTGTGCAATATATACCAATAAATGGCTATATGCTAGTAAAGAATAAAAGAAGTAAGGAGCAAAGAATCAATTAAAGAATTGATAAATATACAACCAGCTATTGGCGCTCCTGCCAGTCTGCCCTCTGTCTTCATCCACCCATATCGGCCCATAGCGATGGCTTCTCCGCCCGGATGGATGTTTCTATAAAATTTTTATATGATGATCAAATTCTAAGAAATTTTAAAAATTCTGATAGAGCTATCCTAATAAAAGTTTGATGATCAATACAAAGATTTGCTTTAGCAATAAAAAAGGTTTAAATTTTTTGAAATTTTATAGAAAGGTTCTAAGGAAATGCTTAAGGTCTCATAAAAAGTTTGAATCATGATCACACTTCAGTGAATTTATAAAATTCTTACAACAACGCTGTGCCATTTATGTCCTTTCTATTTTCGATTTTTGAAATATAACAAATGAAGTTTAATGCTTATATAGATTTTATTGAGCAAACAAAAAAGCTGAAAATTTTTGAAAATTTTATAAAATGGTACAGAGGCAATTCTTAAGATGTCATAAATATTTTGGATCACTGGAGAAAATTTATAAAATTCTAACAAAGTTATTGTCCCAATTATGTTCATTCTGTTTTTGATTTTTAAAGATAACAAATGAAGTTCAATTATATTGAAAAATTTTATGTATGACCCTACACTACTAAAGATAGTTTAATAAATTTTTTAGATCATGATTAATGCTTGTACAATTTTATAAAAATCTGAAAATGTTTTTTCCTAAATTTTAAAATGTCTCAAAAATTCAGTTTTTCAACAAATTTTCATGGAAGATGACTTTCTTAAGGGTTAGTGGAACAAATCTGGTCAAATTTAGCCATAAAAGGTAAAAAAACGGCAAAAAAACTGAAGATTTTGGCGAGATTTGGCGAAATATTGCCGAAATTTCTTAGATTACTATAGCAATTTATTTTTTTTAGATATTTTTACCTAGCCAAAATTTTGGATCCCATCCCTGGCCAGAATCCAAAATTTATGAGATTTCGGCGGTTTTTTGAAATATGCGTAGTAGGCCTTCTCACAGTTCCACAAATTTATTCCAACTCGTACTTCCTCTGTATGTTGCGGGACAAATATAGACTAGGAGAACATTCTTGTTCTTTCGGAAAAGATGAGTAGAATGTTTTCATTTCACAAATGTTCAGCTTCTAAATTACAGATATGGCATCATACATCAGATTCGAAGATACTAAGCTCGCCTGCTAAGCTTCCATAAAAATACAAGGATTGTCAGCTACTAATTAATTATTCTTCTGAAAGCGTTTCTTCCTGGTGACCATGCGCTGTGGCCTCCGTATCTCACAGTAAAACATGTAGCTGTAGTAAGGTGGCAGGTGAGATCTCCAAGCAAGTACCTTAAATTTCCCTTGAGGCCTAACACTTCCATATAAAAGATCTTGCACACTCATCTTGGAACCTTCTGCTTCACTTTGAGCAGTGAGACAAGTTATGCGCAGAACCTATTTGATAGTCATCAAGAATCACAAAATATTCAGAAGAAGCTCTGTTTACTCTTCTAAGATAAACAGGTTCCACCACCTGCCAAGGATCAGCAAACTCTGCCCCAATTGAGTTTTGCCGATAGAAACACCTGAAGCTGTTTTTTTGTCGCTGGAACGTCTGGAAGTATTTTTGTCGCTGGAAGTTCAGAACAAGTGAAACCAGCCCAAAGCTCTGAAGACGTCGATTTCTCTGTTCTCTGTTTTGGTTTGCTGGAAGAAAGAACAGAGCCTGGGCGCTAGTTTGAACACTTAGATGGGGCAAAAGAGTGACTCACTTCATGATCTTTTACCTTGTCTTCTTCGTGGGCTCGGCATCTGAAGCTGTCAAGCGTGTAATACCCTCTGTACATCTCCTTCCTCAGTATGTTCAGCTGCTGCAACATGGCTTGGTTCGTGATGTGCCGTTCCTCTGCCTCCTCTACGATGACACGAACTCGTAGCAGCAACCGTTGCAGGCCGTGCAGTCTCTCCTCCACGATTGGAGCAATCGGCTTCAAGAATTTTTCGATAAGGAAAGCTATGGATCTACCGGCAAGTTCACCCATAATTGCAGACACAATCATCTCCATAGATGTTGGGGCGCCTGTATGTCCTAATCCTTAGTCCTTACGGGTTGGTGCTTCAATGGATCAATCACCAAGAGCTGAGAGAAGAAACCATGTAATCTGAAACATTTTAGAGGACTCACCTAATGACTTGTGCCACTGAACTGACCGATGTCCTTTTCAAACGGATTGCAAATCTGACGCTCGGTTTAAAAGATACAGTCTTTTGATCAAACTAGTGCAAAAAGAAAATGTTAACTGACTCGCTTAGGTTAGCAGACAGTGGCGTATCCAGAATTTTGGGTATGGGTGGTCCAATTTAGCATAGATTTTTTAAATACCGTAAATCTAACATGCCAGTATACAATACAAGTATAGAATTTACCAAAAGTACATCATGATATATTAATAAGGTGTCTTACGAACATCTTAAAATCAACAACTAAGTATGAAATTTGATTTAAAGAAACTTACACGACTACGATAATTTGAAGAAAATTATAGTACTACTTCTTGTTGGGTCTACGCTTTCTAATGGCCATGAAAGTGTCCATTATATCTTCTTCATCACTTTAAAGAAAATATCTCGCTCAATGAATGTGACTAGACAATCGTCCAAAAGACTATCACCTATCCTATTTCTCAATGAATGATTGCGCGAAAGCTAAAATCAAATTTTTGATTATTTTTGAAACACAACAATTAACTGATTCGGATTCGACAAAAACAGATTAACCTACGTTCACGAAAACAGTAATTTCTGATGATCCCACCGTTAGATCGATGTGAAATTTTAACTAATGAAACTAGACTCAATTTTTAAGCTAACACAATAAAAATCAGCTCGATCGGATCTACGGATCTAAAGTTATTTTCTTCGCAATTTTACTGAATCAAACGCTAGACCAAATAAAAATAGATTGACTCACGTTCACCAAAATAATAATTTCAAAGATCCTACCATTGGATTGTTGTGAAATTTTAACTGTAGAAACTAGATGCAATTTTACTGAATCAAACGCTAGGCCGTGCCAGGCACGATAGGCTGCATGGCCTGTCATGACACTGTAGCACGGGCTTTATCTGGACCGATGACTCAGGGCATAAGTAAGAAGCCCTGCATGAAAGACACCGACTTGTAGAGCACGAGGTCATGGACGCATCCAGCAGCATGAACGCCACCCCCGCTGCTGACTCCTGAGAGAGACAGCCAAGAGGGGAGAGAGAGCTGAGACAGATTGAGATTGAGAGATGGTGCAAGAATCTGATCTCTCTCACCCGTCTCTCTCAATCTCTCTCACATATCTCTCTCAGTCTTTCCCTCTCTCGTCCGTCCTTCTTAATCTCTCTCGCCTGTCTCCCACATTCTCTTTCTTGTCCATTGCTTTCTCTCGCGTCCATGTTCAACGCATCCCCCTCGCTCTCTGTAATGGTTCGAGAATAAATAAATTTTAATTCTTTTCCTATAATATTTGTGTCCATTATCTCAATTCTATGCGTCTCCGGCTCCTTTCCTCTTGTTGCAATAGTGCAAATAGGCCGAACCTGGACCAGCATGGCATAAAGTAGGTACGAAAGGCAAATAGACCGTGTCTGGGTTCACCGAAGGTGAGCCGAGTCGGCACAGCATGCAAATTGATTGGTCGCTTATGTCAGCGTCATGCAACCGTCCGCAGGCAAATTAATTGGCCGGCTGAGCATTTGATTGGACTCTTGACTTCGGTTTTGTCGCCAGCATTTACAGATACCGGCATTTACAGATAGACTCGTACTTCCTACATCCGAAAATATAAGGAAAATATAAGGTGTATTTTGACTTTATATAAGTATTTAGGTTGTGCTGAAATTGAAAAGTTATGATTGAAAATGATTGAGATGTCTCACTTAATTGTCTTAAAAGATGAGAGATAATGCTTTGTATGGGTGGTAATAAATAAATACATATTGTTGAAAGAATAGGAAGAAGTATAGAAGGAAAGATCTCATTAAATCTATATACAAACCTTATATTTATAGACAAGACTACTAGGAAATAAATCTTAATTACAGACTAGGACGTACGGAGGAAGTAACCGATTGAAAGAAATCTTTTTTTAGGCGGTTTCAACCGAACGATCGACTAGCGACTCCAGGCTATGATCGAAAGGCAGAGCGGCCGAATGCAGGTACGCAGTCAACAGAAATACACGCAGTTCTTCATCACGAAAAGGTGCACGCGCAGGACACGTGAAGAAAAAGCAAGATAAAAGAAACTAGCGATAATTAAGCTGTTACTTTCTTTAGTCTACTGCCTCTTACCGCCGATTCGTGACGTTCGGGTTTGATGGTAATTAAGCAACTTGACCTTATCCGATGAGAATAAAATTCTTCACAACATGCGCCACATATTTCCCGTTGACGTGAGATTAGCTATATATATCAAAACGGTCATAGTACATACGCTCCTAACTGTGAGATGTAATTAGCCATGCATGAAAGTTTACACGAGCGCGGTATAAATTTTCCCAACACAACGGAAACTAAGTATGAAAAATCAGAGTTCGAATTCCCTATTGGTAGAAATTAAATCAACTGCAGCTCTATGCAAATCAAGAATGGAGAGTATCATGCAATATTGATTTTTGCCCCTTGCAGGGGAGCAGAACTATTTAATGCTTCAAAGCAAGCACCGTCCAATACATCATATGCACATCGCCTGTTGCAAGCCCAAGGCGCACAATCAGCATTTTCTTTTTCAACATCGACATCATGGCCGGGTGTCGACAAGAAAAAAAAACAATTTATCATACATATTACCATATGTCTACAACCGACGATGCTAGACAAAATTATGACAAAGTGTCTAACAAAGCAAGGTCACTACTCTATCAACACATCCTAAATAGAAGGGATCGGACACATTCCTTTCCAATTCTAATTGAGATATCAAACCGTGTAGGATCAAAATATACTAATGTAGCAATCAGAGGGGAGGTGAATGATTGCGCAGAAGTTAAAATCAACTTTTGATGACCTTTTTTAAAACACGCCCCAATTTAAAACTCAAATTGCTTGGAGACCAGTTCATGCAGACGGCAAACAGTTGGGAGACCAGTTCACACATCCGGAAGACCAGTTCACGCAGCGGAAGACTAGTTTACGCAGTCGGGAGACTAGTAGACCAGTTCACGTAGTTGGGAAACCAGTAGACCAGTTGAGCGACCAGTAGAGCAGTTGGGCGACCAGTAGAGTAAATGGAGAGTAGTCGGGTGACCAGTAGAGCAGTTGAGCGACCAGTAGAGCAGTCGGGCGACCAGGCAAGCAGACTGGCGACTAGTTTACAAAAATAGTAATTCCTGAAGATCCCACTGTTGGATTTATGTGAAATTTTAACCGTAGAAACTAGATTCAATTTTGAAGCTAACACAATAGAATTAGGTCGATCGGATCTACGGACCTAAAGTTATATCCTTCGCAAGGTGACTAAAACAAATAACTATCTAACAGCGACGGACCAAACTCAAACAAGATTAACCGAAGATCCCACCATTGGTTGATGTGAAATTTTAACTATAGAAACTAGATTCAATTATGAATCTAACCCAATAAGAATCAACTCAATCGGATCTACGGATCAAGAGATATTACCTTCACAAGATGGATGAAACAAATAATGACGAAACCCGAGAAATAACTGCGACGGACCAAAACTTCAGGCGATCGATCAACTATGCCGGAGCCAAGAGCAAAACGAAAATCACCAGCCGCTAGAGACGCAAGAAAGATCTTTATTTTTAATCTGGTTACAGTACTCAAACAAAAGAGTACAAACCCTAAAACCTCAGTGCTCACATAAATAGGAGACACCTCCCCCTATTTATATTGAGCAAACATAAAGAGATTGAATACAACTCCACTTCCAACATGGAAAGAGTTCGTATACATATCAACTTGGCCTAACCTAGCCAAAAACAACTCTTGCACGCTGTATAGCCCATATGCCATACTCACGTGACTAACTAGCCTTCATGTGCATGTTCTCTAGCCCGAACGTCCCGCATGACACCCTTGACCACCAAGACCTCGATTCCTCCCTGAATCTAGTCCCGAACCTCAGTTCCTCCATGAACTTAGTTCCGATCCTGTCATCAACCACGTTCGCCCTCGAGCAACACCTACACATGAATAAAAAAAATGAATCCGAGCACAAGTTCACGACTTGACTCAAGGTTAATCCATGCAACCACTCACATGAGCACATTAAATCAAGCAAAATCATTAACATGCTATCACAGCATACAAATTAAACAACTGAAACAGCATATGCACAAGCACCACACATGCCATAACCAAAATCACTTTGCAATGCCAATTTCATTACTCAGCCAATTTTTCAGCACATGATTTCACAAACCGAGTTGGAATTTGATGAAAATTTTTGGAGAAGATTTTGGGTTATTGCTAATGCTCTCATAAACATTTCAGAGTACGATCAAATTTGAGGAATTTTTGAAAATCCATTTATTGCTTCCGTGCTATTGAAGAAATGTTGTATTTCGTTTTCCAGAGGCTTCAAATAAAATAATAAATTTATAAAAAATTTTGGGGTTGCTTTGGGGATTATTTAAGTTTAAATAAATTTTCTCCAGATTTTGTGATGATTAAGGTTTTAGGGTTTTGAAAATCTGAAACCAATTTACTCTAATCAAAAGCGTTTTCTTTTAATGCAAGATTCCAAAAAATTCAGTAAATGTCAAAATTTCAAATTAAGGGCAAAATGTAACTTGGATACTTGCATTCAAAATTTGTTGGATTTCTAGATGTTACAATGAATAAAGGGTAGATGGTGATTACAGACACATTGCCAGAGATGTTAGTTTTGGTTGCTCTTTGGGATCTGAGCTTCCAATACATTTCAAAATACATGCTATGATGAAGAAGTACATTGGAGGTGAGTTGGTCAAGTGGAATGTAACTCGTTTCGGCACTAACTATATGTTCTTTAACAGTTTCCTTCGGCGCAAGGACAAGTTTATGCAATGGATGGTTGCCGAAGAATTTGTACACTCTCGCTTTCTTGATAACACTGAGGGGAGGTATTTGTATGGCTGTCTTTCAAGCTTGGACTGGTGGGATAATCTTTGATCTGTTATGAAGTTGGTGGAACCGTTATACGCCTTCTTGCAATTCGCCGATCAGGACAGGGTACCCACATTGAGCGAGAGGATCCTACGGTATACCATAGTGCGACAAGAGTACGACAGTTTGTTCTATGAATATCTATCAACAAAAGACATGTACATAAATGTGGTGGACGCCCGAATACTCATCAACTGTACTCGTTCCAACTTTTAATAATCCGTAGGACACACAAATTGTTCGTGCCGGGGGGTTCTTTATTATATAAAGAAGTCTCGAAGGTATTACATAAGCAAATATCATATATAGAAAAGAGAATTAATTCATGAGAGGTGTTTCTATGTTTTGTTTTAAGTTGTATAATAAAGCATCAATGAAGGGTAAATAATATATTGTACAATAACATTATCCATTCTTTAGAGTAAACAACAACAATGTGCGTCGCTAGCATTAGTGATTTGTTAAATATATGTACATGTACAGAAAATGTAAATCTAACCGTAGCAAATCAACTTAAAACCTTCTCTTCTGACAGATCTTATCATCCATGGCCACATGCTTGAGCTCACGAATCTGACAGCTATATATGTAGCTGTAATAGGGGTAACTGAGATTTCCACAACACAACCTCGAATTTCCCATGAGGTGCAGCATCTCCAGACATGACATCTTGCACGGTGATTTTGGGGGCCTCTTCACGAGCAAGCCCCACTCGACATTGATCGTAAAGTTCACAATACTGATTAGTTTCAGCTGTTCTCCGAAGAAAAAAATATTTGCACTTCATCTCAGAATCAGATGGACCTCTGCTAGGTACAAGTTGATTTTCCACCACCTTAAGCTTCGCCCTAAAGTGTTCAAGAAGACCTCGCTTTTTCGCCTCGTCAACAGTACTAGCTCTAACTAAGGTGGCCATGCTGCTTAGATCTATGAAAGGTCCAGTGAATTCCTTATACTTCTCTCGATCAAAATACGCATCAAACAGACACATTGCCAGAGATGCTATTTTTGGTTGCTCTTCGGGATCTGAGCTTCCAAATGCAAGCACCCTGAAGAAGTACCAGTATGCTTCTCGTGACAAATATCTTAGACGAAGAGCCTGCGTTGTTCCAAACTTCGCGATCTTGTCCGAGCGACTTGTGACTATGATTTTACTTCCATGCGGAAGGCAACTTTGAGAATCGGAGCATAACCTTTTGCATGCACCCTCGTCAACATCCCCATCTAGTTCAATTATTACCAGCAATCTTTCTTCATTTGAGGAGCTATGTCTATGTCTGGTCACTCCATCCCCGAGGGATTTCTCTTCTCTAAAATCACTCTCACTTATAAAGATAATACGAGAGAAGTGATTGCGCACCCTCTCGTCGCTGCAAACATGCTCAACAAGTGTGCTCTTCCCAACTTTTCTTGGACCAATGATCGGTAGGACACCTAAGTTATCAGCAGTGAGAGGTTCTATATGCAACAAGAAGTTGATAACCTGTTCTATCTCCATTTGACGGCCAAACATGCACTTTTCCATAAACATATAGGTGCTATATGGCTGGCGATGCATCATAGGGTAGTTCTTCAGAAGTACAACAAACTCAATCATGTCGGTAATGACGGCCCCTAGATTATCAAGCACCTGTTGTAACTCTCCCGTGCCATGTCTACTGCCAGCAGGGAAACGAATGCGCTTGGCCGGATTTAATTTAGACAGGGCTAAGTAGTCACTCACTTGATGACCTTGCACCATCTCTTCTTCATGTGCTTGGCGTCTGAAGGTGTCGAGCACGTGGTAGCCTCTGTACATCTCTTGTCTGAGCATGTTCAGTTGTTGAAACATGGCATGGCTTGTGATGTGCCTCCCCTCGGCCTCCTCGACGGTCACGCGAAGCCGAAGCAGCATCCTCTGTAGTCCCCGCAGGCTCTCCTCCTTGGACGGCTCCGGCGACTTTAAGTACTTGTCTATCAAGAAGGAGACTGATCTACTGGAAAGTTCGCCTATGATTCCAGCGATGAACAACTCCATTGGGAAACCGGAAACCTCTCTCACCAAGCGAAGAGGTGAGGTGATAAGAAGTATATGTGATGCGAAACTCTTGGTTTAGTGTCAAAGAAGAATGGACTCGGTAGTAAAAGCCCAGAGGTATAGTCTACGCAGTTGCTATCTCCTTTCTGCCCATCGCTATCTACTTTTCTTGACAACTAGCATTATGGTAACCATTTCTACAGGTAGTCATTTTTATAATTTATTTGGGTTTAACCGTTTAATTCACAATTCTGAAATAAATTCTTACCCAGAATATTCTACAGAGCCTTGGAAATCAAACGCTAAATTTGACTTGTTTCCAACTGTGCGACCTAAAAACGGCGATCAGATGGGTAAATGATCAACAACAATGCCCCACCCCCACTCCCCCCCCAACAAAAAAAACAGAACCAAGCAAAACATCACTTCATCAAGGAAGAGCGGAAGAATAATTTTTCAACGAAAATCAGCCCGGGGCAGCACTACCACAGCTAATAGTTCGGTAGTACTGGACTGAATAGTAAAACTGGCACTACCACATGCCTTTCTCGAGCCTTTTTGCAAAAAAAAAAAAAAACGGTTTGCAAAAGTGTACAAAGTATTATTGCTCTGTCACAATCCTCTCAAACCTTTTAGGATTGTCATAGCTAGCCCTGCTCTATACAAAAACGGAATCATTATAGCACGTTGTCTACTGTAGAGGTTAGCGTCATGCAACATTTTGTTTGCTCTTGCGAAGCATTTTCTGTGTGGTTTGAAACATTTTTAAGTAAGTGTAAAACATTTTTGTCACCTCTTGAAACATCGTCCAAAAATGTTTCAGTGGTACGTGTTTTTTGTCACACGTGTTTCCGAAAAATGCTTCGATGGTATATTATTTTTGTCTTATGTGTTTTCGAAAAATGTTTCAGTGCTACGTTATTTTTTGCTGCACCCGTTGCCGAAAATTGTCGCACTAAGCATATTGGACATCCGAACGCTAGTCCCTCGCATACAAAAATCAGTGCTAAAGAATAATCTAGCCTTTAATCCTTTCGTGCACCACTTGCTTTGTGGTTTCTTGATTGCTTGTGTTCTCTATGACTACCCAATGAGTTTATATATATAGCCCCTTAGTTCTCCAAAGGAAAGTAGAAATCATATTTTGAAAAAAGTAGGAATCTTAATCCTGTAAGGATTTCATCTAGACCTTTTTATAACATACATTTCCTCATGTAAAAGACTATACATGAGTCACCATATTCAACATGTATAGTTTTTCTTGCTCATTTTACCAAAAGATAAATGATTTTCATATATACCTCTTTGGCGCCGTTAGATCCATCTACTTACCTCATGTAGGGGGTACTCTTTTATACAATGTAGACCACTATTGTAGAGTATTTTCTCTCCTCTCTTGCTTCTCATTTCAATATTCCATCGATGATCAGAGAAGGCGTGTTTACATTTTTTTTCCAGCATGCACTTTCACGTTTTTGTTTGCTAATAATTCTCTACCGCAATCTCTTTGACGAATAGAGAACACAAACAACCGTATGCACACTAGATGTGCTTCTACTTCTTGTTGCATTTGATCACTACTGTTATATGAGCCCTACCTTTTATACCAACAAAGAATGCATGCCAACAGAAGACACACCAACTAGTTAAATTTCCACCGGTTGCTCAGCATTCGTTCTACTCTAATTGCCGAATAGCATTATGAAGCAAGGAAACTCCAATGTCGTTAAGGGCATGTACAACAGTCTAGACAGCTGCTGTCTGTAAATGTATGCCATGTCGCATAAAAACAACAAAACAGACAACTTCTACAATGACTTGTCTATCAGGCAGTCTATAAACTAATTAATTTATGCATGGGCCCATAAATTACCGTGATCAAGCATGAGTATATAGACGGTTTCTTTCCTACAACGGGCGACGGAGCCGTCGTTTTGCATCGGAGCACGGGCCACTGCCGTCCTCTCGTGAAGAGACGGCAAGTGTCTCTCTCCTCATTAATTCTATGCTACATAGGATGATAAAGATTACGTGGCAACTTGCAGAGGGCTCATTAATTACTGTTGTACATGCCCTAACCGGTGTCATTAACAACCATAATTATTTTCTTAATTCTCATATTCGGTTGCTACAATCCCACAGTACAAGGAGCAAATGCTCTGTTTATTTGTTTCAGGAATAAGTATTTTGATACATACACACACTCCACAAAAAACATTTTGAAATAAGCAATGTTGTCCACAGTTCATTTATGATTCATGCTTGCTTCCTACCGTGTAGGCTTAGATCCAGTTTATTTGCCCGATAAATCTATACCACTGACCCGACACGGTATGATGTCCACTCTAGTCGTTAGCGTCGTGCAACCTTAAGCACGCAAATTGATTGGTCGCTTATGTCGTTAGCGTCCGCAGGCAAATTAATTGGCCGGCTGAGCGTTGGACTCTGGACTTCGGTTTTGTCGCCAGCATTTACTGAAACAAACATTTATTTTTTGATTGCCAACATTCCAAAACTATTTGGCGACTTGTGCATCTTGCAACTGGTCTGCCACCGCCGAAGTCTATAATTCATATATTTGTTCATTGGTTAACTGGCCTTGAGAAGGGTGTAAAGAGGCTGATTTTTGTGGGGCTACTGCCATATTATGGGCTATTTGGTGTACACGCAACGACCTAATATTTGCGAACAAACAATATTCTTCTTTCTTGCAGGCTACATTCAGAGGAACATACTGGCTGCGGTTTTGGGTCCTATTGCAGTCTGAGGATAACAGGGCGACCATTCGACTGGTTTGCAATGCATTGGAGGTGGTGACGTTGGATATTTTTGCCAAGAATGGATGAAGAAGCAATTATAGAATTTGCTTTTAATTTTTCGCCCTCATTGTATTTTTTTCAATAAAGACAAACGGATGTGATATTTGTAAGAACTCGGCTGTGTGCAAGTACAGAGGCCGGATTTTAATCCTTTATCTAAAAATTTACAGATACCGATATTTACAGATAGAATGTAATCCTTACATCCAAAAAAATAAGGTAAAAATATAAGATGTATTTTGACTTTATATAAGGATTAAGGTTATGTTGAAATTGAGAAAATCATGATTGAAAATAATTTAGATGTCTCACTCAATTGTCTCGAAAAATGAGAGATAATGCTTTATATGGGTGGTAATGAATAAATACATATAGTTGAGAGAATAAATAAAAATATAGAAGGCAAGATCTTACTAAATTTATATATAAACCTTATATTTATAAATAGGGCTATTTAAAAATTAAACCTTACAAATTTGAAGAGGAAGTAATCGATTCAAACAAATCTTTTTTAGGCGGTTTAACCGAACGCCTAGCAAGTAGCAACTCCAGGCTATGAAAGGCACGCGTACACGCAGAGCGGCCGAATGCAGGGGCCGATACGCAGTCAACAGATATAGACGCAGTTCTTCCCGAGACATCTCCCTCAGACGAAAAGGTGGATTCTGAAAATTTTAAAAATAAAAATTTAAAATTTAAAAATGAATTTAATAAAAATTTCAATTAAAAATTTTGAGGATCAATTAAAAATATTATCTCCAACTTCAATCCAACCTTAATTGAAAGATGAGCTGCAAAACTTAACTTAAAATCAAACAAAATATAAAAATGAGTTGAAAATAAATTTTACTTTGATATTTCATTTAATTTAAAATTTTCTTGAATCTTGGTTTATAAGAAGATCTTTTATTGCAATGGTTTCATTTTCTTTTCAATACAAAGTTCAAAATATAATGATAAATTAAATTTCAGAATTAAATTATATTTATTGATGCACTTTCTGAATTTTCTGAATTTTTCTTGATTTTTCTTCATTTAAAAAATGTTTACAAGTAATGGGTAAATAAAAAATAAAATCTTACGTCAATAAAATTATTAAATCCTGGATAATCTCAAGAATACCCTAGAAACTCAATTTTAAATTTTAAAATTTTATATCCAACATTTATGCATAAAACTAGCAACAGTGCATTTGTCAGACTTTAATAAAAACAATCATGACTTATCTCGAGCTGAAAATTTTACATGATCTTCTAAGTAATAAATTAATCTACAGTAAAATTTTCATAAATTAATAATTTTTTATATTTAAAATTCAAAAATAGAGATTAAGATTTTAAGAATCTAAATGTCAGAATTTTATTAAATTGAATAAAAAGTATTTAAATCTGAAAAGTTTACTCAAGAATAATATCATCAATACGAACAGTTATAAAAAGTTTCAAAAAGTTTTGAAAATATTTATACTCTCCGATAAATCAAAAACAGAAATCTAAAAACTGTGCAGAGTATCTTGTCAGAATTTTTATAAATTCAGTGAATAGTATTTTTATCTTAAATTTACAAAGTAAGAAGATAACTTCCTTTACATCATACGAAAAACTTTTCATAAATTTTTGATATGACGGGAAACCGATCCATTGAAGCGCTTCTGTGTTCCACGCCAAAACAGCCATCATTCTCCCTTGTCGCACCTGATGAAGCTTCCATCTGAGACTGAGCTCAATCTGGCCAAACTCATCTATTTTTCTCAGCTATAAATAGCGACTAGTGAACGCCAGAGCTGCGTGATCATTCCCCTCATCTTCCCCTTGCTTCCTCAGCCAAAGACCCCAATTCTGTTCCCTTTCGCCATTGCTGTAAGCTTTGAGCTCAGATAAAACCAAAAATTCGAGTAGAACACTAATTATCTTCCAAATTCCTTTGTGACATTAGCATCTAGAGCCTCTATCGAGTAAACGCCCTCAAAAATCTTTGGTCTGTGTCATACAAAATCAGGCCGCCACCACGAGCTCATCTTCCTCTCAGTCGATCACCGGTGGCAGTCCAACTCAATGCCTTCCTGAGCAAATCAAGCACTAAAATGAGCTCCAAATGACTCCCTCATGCTCAAATTGCTACCCATTCAAGCTCTTGCACCATGGTTTTTACCCTCCACCGGCCCGCCATTAGAGCCACCGCTTAAGCTCGGTGGTGCACCTCTCTACTCCATTTTCAGTTGAATCGGTGCCACTATTGGATGCGCCTCGTTGAGCTTGACCTTCCTGTGCCTTTGCTTTCGCCGGAGATTCGCCGGATCGTCGTCGCCGACAAGCCCTAGTTACTCCTCTGCCATGAGTCTCTGTTCGGTGGACCCTCCTTGTCAGCCAGGCACCTTCTCAGCTGAAGCACCACCTCGTCAGTCAAATGGTAATGCACGCGGCAAACCAGTAAAGGCGCTTCCTTTGTTATGAAAGCGTATTTTCAAATTTCCTCGGATTATATTAACTGAATTCATTTCAATCTTGATTATCTCCTGCATACATAATCCAAATAAGATAAAACAAAGTCCTAAATTCATATAAAATCATGTGTATTCAGAATATACAAAATTATTTAATTTTTGAACTTTAGAAAAATTATTTGAATTTAATTTTTTAATAACCCCATTATGGCCTCTTAATAAAATCTATGTAAAATAAACCTTAAAATAATAAAATAAATTTTTATATGATGATAAGGCTAGGATGAATTCAAATCTACAAAAATATTTAATTTTTGAGTCACAAAACAATTATTACAATTACAAAAGAGATTAGTGCACTATTATGGACATTATTGCACATATGAAAAATATAACTTATATAATCATAAAATAAATTCTTATGTGCTTCTGGAATCATAATAAACCTAAATATGTAAAAACATTTAATTTTTGAACTAAGTTTAAATTATTTGCTTTGCAATCATTAGTAAACCCTAATGTTGTCATTAATAAAAATAAAAACATAATAGCTCATAAAATGATAAAATAATTTGTATGAAATTCCTGGAATCAGTAAGGGCCCATTTATGTAAAAATATTTAAGATAAGACTTAATTTGCATTCTTTTAATGAAAGGAAATGCAAATTATAGCAATAAATAAATATATAATTCATCGCGGTTAAAGTAAAAATAATGCAAAAACTACTTTAAAACACACCTAGGATTTCACTCTGTTAATTCCAAAAAAATTAATAAAATATCTTGCATAGTGTAGTCGCAAACTTAAAATGAAACCTGACTCGTTATAACAATAACTTTGTGATCATTTATGCTATTTCAACAGAAAATAAAATAACTCGTCTAGATGCTAAAATTTATAAAACTAATTTAGAAACACACTCCAATGTTCATACTACCATATTCTAAAGAAATAATTTTATTTCATCATGCTTTGCATATTAATCTTATTAGCTCAACAAGCTTAAGCGTTAACATTACTAAGGTATGTAATATGAATGAAGGAACTTATCACCAAAACCTTCTCAAATATCAAGAAAATGAGACCAGTAGCCTAAATCAATAGATTTAACTTACGCAAAACTAATTCTATACAAAATCAATCAAAGAACAAGCACTATTCATTCATAATACAATGTGATCACTTAAGCCTATTCGGTAGCTCACAAAACATCTCATCTAAATACACATAGTGTGAAGAATAGCCTAAAACTAATCTTTAGGGTATGGTCTACAATAATCTAGAAAAATATTCTTATTTGAACTTGCTTTGCATCTGAATCCTGTAAGTACAAAACCTTTAAGTGATAAGGTTACCAAAAACATATTGTAAATAGTAAAGTCTATAAACCTTGTAACTAATGATTAATTCTATTAATCCAAATAATTTTTGCATCTTGAATTCGATATAAGAATACATAATTTTAACTTCTTGAATTCGTAAAACAAGAATATATAATACATAAAACAAACCCTGCCTCGCTTAAGCTATTAACAATTCAAATATGAACACTTAATTGACTAAAACACGAGAATAGAAAATTATTCAATCCAACCCTAAAACACACCTGCTTTCTATAGGAAGTCATTATTTGATTTACTATCTATTTTCTTTTTGCCCTTGTTAAAGTTTGTTATTTGCTATATTTTCGTTGGAACGACGTGCAGAACTCGTGTGTGAGAAGTACCCGACTTTGTTCTTTTTGGGTATTTTCGCTTTATCACTCGGTTCCCGTTGTTCTTGTTGGAGTTCTTCTGGTGTTCAGAATTCGAGGTCGAATTCTGTTAAAGGGGGGAAGAGTGTAATACCGCAAAATCGTTTTCCTAGATTTTTGGCCAGAAGTGTCTTCATTTTCTTGATTCAAGGATTTATTCTAGAGAAAAGTTTTGCCGCCTCGTAGTTTATTAAAGGTTTTGAGTTTTCTGTGAAATACTTATCGAAATGTGTGTTTTCTCCATGCTGTTTAGTTTTGCGGCAAGTTGTCTATCCTGACGATTGTCGTTTCGCGCTAATGGTTAACAGTTGAATTTTGGTTTTTAGGAGGGGTTTTTGGGAATTTTTCTCCCTCACCTAACCTCTCTCTTTCTTTTATTGTGTGGCTGAGAATTATTGGAGGATCCCCTTTTCTTCCCCTGCCTGCTGACTCCCTCCCCCAATTTTTCTTTCTTTCCAGGCCGACTGCCCCTGGCTGTGCGCCATCTCTTCCTTCGCCTGGTGGCCAGCGCCTCCTCCTGCTGCTCCCTCCTGGTGGCCGGCGCCTCCCCCTGCTGCCCTCTCCTCCATGGTCGGCAGCCTCAGCTCCAGCTCCGGCGACCTCCCTCCGGTAGCAGCTTCAGCCAGCAGCAGCAGCACCTGCAGCCTCTCCCCCACCTCCCTTTCCTCCTTGAGAAAAAGATCTGAGGTAAAAACCCTAGATCTTGGGGGATTTTAGGCTTGCATGCAAGGTGTTTGTGCTATTGCTTAGCTAGGATTCATGATTTTGAGATGTTGGAGGTTGGGGATGGAGAGACTAGAGTAATTGGGAGTTTCTGTTCGGGCAGATTCTCGTCTGCGGTTAGAACTGCTAATTGAAAATTCTGCAAGCATTTTCTGGGGGTCTGGCTATTGCAAAAGTTGTAGATAATCGAATTACCTTTCAATAGCAACCAAAATCATCAAGTTTCGTTCAGCCATTTAAAAGTTATGGTTATTTCACATCGTGCTGTCCAGAACGAGTTATTTTTGCGGTTGTCTGCTGTTCGTCGCAAATCTGAGAATAGTCGGTGCTTTGCCCAGTCAGTCGGCTATAGAAAAAGTTGTAGATAATCGAATTACCTTTCAATAGAGACTGAAATCACTAAGTTTCGTTCATCCGACTAAAAGTTATGACCATTTTATCGAGTGCTGCTCCGTGTGGGCAGTTTGCTGTTTTCGGGTTTGAGGAGTGGGTTGCGAAACCGACTTAGCTATGAGTCTTGTGATGATTTTGGGCGTGTTTTGAGTGGGCTATATCTATGTGTAGGTGGTGTGACCCCGGGTGTGGCAACCTCGTCTCGCCACACCGTTTCGAGAAGTTGAAGGCAAGTGCATTGTATTGGTTGTGGCTTAAGTGGCCATTAGGTTTTGCAATAATACAGTCAACCATGTGTTACTTTAATATTTTCATGTTTGATTTTGCATGCGATATGATGAATGAGAATGATTAATTGGTTATGCTATTATTTAAAACGAGTTATATGCAAGTGTAACCTGTATATCTCTTATAGGGTATTTAGTTGATTGCTGGTGTTATGAATATGCTTACGCTATGGTTGCATTTGTGTTTATAAGCATGTCTAGTAGGGTAATTGTCTTTTGAAGAAAAGGTTAAGTAACCGGATGTAAGTGCATCGTTGATTGAAATGATTTGTGTTGAAAGTTGAATGTTGTGATAACTTGCGATTATGAAGAGCTACCGTTTGAGATATCATACTATTATCACTAGTATGATGGGATAATGTGAGTAATGAAGTAATGAGGTTTGATTAATAAGAATGGATGATTTGGCAATCATGAAAATGGATTATGACTTTAATGAGAGTATTAATGATAATTGTGACCATGTAGGTATGAGCGTCGAGAATATGAAGATGAATGTTGAGAATATGAATATGAGTGTTGAGATTATGAACATGAATGTTGGGAATGCGGATATGAGTATTGAGAATATAGATATGAATGTGAGGAATGGCATGTGCATATGTGCATTCATGAAAAGTGCATTGAGCCAGGGTGGTGAGAAAGTCATACGGAATGTATGACTAATCCGGTGTGCTCAGGGATCCTACCCCGTAGTCCCATCTACTGGCGTGGATGGGAGCGGTGTTAAGCGTAGGACCCGCTACTAGGTAGCGGGCAAGTCCTGTTTCGGCAGGCCCCTTCCACGGGATGGTTGGGTTTGAGGGCACGCATCGACGGGTGGTGCTCGGCAATAACGGTATGTGCTAAAGAAGAGATGAGACATGCATAATGCATCATGTACCATGAGATATTATGTGAATGTAAGCATGGTTGCGTTGCATCATTTAGCATTTCATTGCCCTGCATTGAAATTGTTAATTTTTGATTTATGTGAATGAAAGCATGGTTGTGTGGCATCATTTAGCATTTCATTGCCCTGCATTGAAATTGTTAATTGCTGATTTATGTGAATAAAAGCATGGTTGTGTTGCATTATTTAGCATTTCATTGCACTGCCTTGAAATTGTAAATTGTTGATTTTTGGGAATAGAAGTGACAGATTGAGGATTGAGTCGGGACTCATCCAGAAATGATTAACGAGGCATGGGTAATGTCTCCTTGCGTTTTTCTTTTGAGTTGAGTTGGTTGTGGTAAGTGGAGGTAACTTGGATACTTGCATGTAACACCCCGTGGTCCATACGCGCCACAGATGCTACCAACCCTCTTCACTAGCGACACCCCTCGAACCCACACATGTCCTAAAGGGTTACCAATCCACGATAATTCTCCACAACAAGATCAACTAAACCGAGAAACACCAAAGAAGACATAAAAGACTAACACCTCTATGAACTTGACTGCAATCACCCACTAAACTCTAAAACCGGTTTAAAACTAATCACCGAAATTTACAAAATTTTGGCATGACCTCTCTAGAAAAATAGGACATCCACTCAGCAGACAGAAAACATATGCAGTCACATGATATCATTCTAGCAGGTCCTTAGTTAACCAACCTCACATCCAATAGAAATAAATAACTCCCCCACGACAAAAGTCACATTACAAACACAGAAGTTACATTCAGACTTAACGAATCAGTTAACTAAATTGTGGAGGCCGAAGGCGTGCACGTGATACTACTCCCAACCAGATGAGCCAACTTCAAGGTATCTAAAACAGGAAACAAACAAGCGTGAGTCCAAGACTCAGCAAAGTGCAACAAGTAGACAAAGTAAGAAATTAAACTAAAATACAGCTACTTCAAAACATAGAGTAACAGTTTCTTTAATTGGCCCTCGTAATTAAGTGAAGGCAGTTGAATTCATAAAAGATCCAAAACATAAGAGAACGATTACTCCATCATTTACCATAATCATTACTTAACTGAAAACATCCGAGAGCGAAGCGATGAATTGACTCCACTTACCGCAACCAACTCGAACGTAACAAAACTTACCTCTGCCTCAATCAACATTTCTGGATGAGTCCACGCCTCAATCCTCAACCTGTTCTTCCCATTCCTATCAATCCCATTTATCTGTTGCAACACACAATGCAATGGAATGCGTTTATGCTTTCATACTCAAGTGCACAAAACATACAAAAGAAGAAGCTCATATCCATACATCACAATCAACTCATTAAACATGATTCATCATTGTCAATGCAATACAGATGCAATTATGCCATACAAAAGCAGAATCTCAATCCATACATCACAATCAACTCATTAAATATGATTTCCTCATTGTCAATGCCATGCAGATGCAAATATGCTTGCATGTTCATATACTCATTTCATTTCACAATTCTCATGCATATGATGCATCATGCATGTCTCATTTCCTCTTTTAGCACATACCGGTATGGCCGAGTGCACACCCGTTGGTGTGCACCCTCTCATTCCCCTTCCACCCCGTGGTGGAGGGCGCCTACTCTTACAGACTCGCTCCCGTACAACCACGTATACGGGACTACGAGGTAGGACTTTCGTACTCACTACATGTGAGCACAGAGGCCTGCATCAGAATGGGTCGCCTCTTCCATCATGAATGCACAAATGCAAATGACATAACAAATTTGCAAACTACATTTATTTCTCACATTTGTATAGCCATAGCCAAATACATAAAGCATCAGCCACTTCTCACATCCATAAATTACCCTTCACATCCTCGACACTCATAATCACATCCTCAACATTCATATTCATACTCACATCGCCAATACTCGAGTAATTACTAATTCCATCTATCTTGATCATAACTCAAACCATTTTTGCAATCAAATTCCATACTCCATCCTCGCATTCATTTATCATCAATACTTCATACAAAAACCATAACCTTTTATCATGAACACGAATTGAGCCATTATACTTGACTCAAAACTCATGTCTTTGATATCACTAATACCCTAATCCTACTAGTGAGCACCAGCATGGAACATAAGTTATCACAACAAATCACAAAGACAAGGCACGTAATTCTTCAATGTAGCACACATAGCAAATAAACAAGGATGCACATGCAAGTTTCACCCTCTAATGTCATTCATAAGTATTCACATGGCCTACCCATACTCGTGTTGTCAGTATAACCACAACAAGCATTAGCGGTTCACATATCAAATCAATCAAGACATTCAATCTACAATTCACAAAGTTCAATCAATTGATGCACTTGCCTTCAACTTCTCGAGACGGTGTGGCGAGACGAGGTTACCACACCTGGGGTCACACCACCTGCACATGGATATAACTCACTCAAAAACATGCCCATAAATCAACACAAGACTCATACTAAGTCGGCTTCGCAACCCACTCCTAAAACCTGAAAACAGAAATCTGCCAACCCGGGACAGCACTCGGTAAAACGGTCATAACTTTTAGTTGGATGAACGAAACTTAGTGATTTCAGTCGCTATTGAAAGATAATTCGATTATCTACAACTTTTTCTATAGCCGACTGACCGGGAAAAGCACCGATATTTCTCAGATTTGCAACGAACAGCAGACAGCCGCAGAACTAACGCGTTCTGGACAGCACGCGGTAAAATAGCTATAACTTTTAAACGGCTGAACAAAATTTAGCGATTCCGGTCTTCATTGAAAGGTAATTCGATTATCTACAACAGTCGCAATAGCCGGACCCCCAGGAAACGCTTGCAAAACTTTCAAACAGCAGCTCTAACAGGGGCAAAAATATGCTCAAAACAGAATTTTCAAATCACTCTAGTCTCTCCAATCCCCAACTAAATGCATTGCAAAAGCAAGAACCCTAGCCAAGCATTTCATCAAACACCATGCATGCAAGCAATCTCACCCCCAAAATTTCTAGGGTTTTTACCTCAATCCTTCACATGGAGGGAAGAGGGAGGTGGAGAAGGGCTGCCTTGAGGGGAAGGGAGGAGCTCGCCGGCCTGGGGAAGGGGGGTCGCCGGAGCAAGGCCGGAGGCACAGGGCGGCACGCCGGCGAAGAGCTGGCCACGGCGAGGAGGAAGGGAGGGCGCTGCTGCCACCGGGCTGCCAGTCTTGCTTGTTCTGCCGGATGTTCTTCTTGCTGCCTTTCGCCAAAGAGGAACCAAGATGGGGGCTCTGGCCAGGAGCAAGGGCGACCAGCCTGGCACGCCAACCAGAAGGGGAGGGGGAGGGATTCGGCAGGGGTGAGGGGAAAAAGAGACAGCCCCCCCCCGAAATGAATCTCAGCCACACAATAAAAAGGAAAAGAGAGAGAGGGGTTAGGTGAGGGGGAAATTCCTAAAAAAAAATCCCTCCTACCAACAAAGTCCAACTTTTAACCAATTATCGTGAGCCAAATAATTAAATTCTTGACGCGAAACGATAATTGTCAGGATAGATAACTTGCTGCAAAACTAAACGGCACGGAGAAAAACACCCATTCTAATAAGTATTTCATGGAAAACTCAAAACCTTTAATAACAGCTTCACTTGCGCGACGATAAAAATAATTCCTCCCGAGTAAACACCCTAGAATCACAAAGGAAAAATCTTTACCGGCCGAAAATCCTAGCAGAAGAGATCTTCGGTATTACATTGCATTCAAATTTTGCTGGATTTCTAGATGTTACAATGATTACTTACCTCTTTGTTTGCTTCAAGATTTATGTAACTTCAATTGGGAGGGAAAGCATAGTTTTTTTCTGATGAAACTTGATAAAACCTGTTGAACTTACTGAAGCTTCCTGAAAGTTTTGGATTGAAACGTGATGAAATTTTCTGAAACTGTTTGAGCTATGTTGATTTGGCCTACTACTTGATCTCTTAGGGTGCGTGGTTTTTCTTGTCTAAAATCATTCTCACTAGAAAAAACAATATAAGAAAATTGACTACACACGTTTTCATTGCAGCGAGCATGCTCAACAAGTGTAGTGTTTCCAACTTTCATTAATTGGTAGGACACTCAAGTTGTTCGTGCCGGGGGTTCTTTATTATATAAAGAAGACTCGAAGGTAAACAAAGAGTAGAAATCTGTCTTTATTACACAATCAAATAGCATATATAGGAAAGAAGATTAATTCAAATATATTGTACAATATCATTCTCCATTATTAAGAATAAACAATGACAACGTTCATCACAACATTAGTTGTTTATATACATATGTACAGAAAATGTAAATCTAACCGTAGAAAATTAACTAACTAAAAACCTTTCTCTTCTGACAGATCTTATCATCCGTTGTCACATGCTTGAACTCACGAATCTCACAGCTATATATGTAGCTGTAATAGGGCAGTAAATGAGATTTCCACAACATAATCTCGAATTTCCCATGAGGTGCGGCATCTCCAGACAAGACATCTTGAATGGTGATTTTGGGGGCCTCTTCATAAGAAAGCCCTACTCGACATTGATCATAAAGCTCACAATGCCGAGTAGTTTCAGCTTTTCTCGGAAGCAAAATAGATTTGCTCTTCATCCCATAGTCACTTGGACCTCTACTAGGTACAAATTGATTTTTTGTCTCCTTAAGCTTCACTACTCCAAGAACGCCTCGCTTGTTCCTGTCAACACTAGCTCTAACTATGGAGCCCATCAGGATGTTCTAAATGCAACAAGAAGTTGACAACCCGTTCTATCTCCATTTGACGGCCAAACATGCACTTTTCCATAAACATATAGGTGCTATATGGCTGGCGATGCATCATATTGTAGTTCTTCAGAAGCACAACAAACTCAATCATGTCGGTAATGACGGCCCCTAGATTGTCAACCACCTGTTAGAGAAACGAATGCGCTTAAACCGGGCTAAGGAGTCACTCACTTCATGACCTTGGGCCATCTGTTCTTCATGTGCTTGCCGTCTGAAGGTGTCGAGCACATGGTAGCCTCTGTACATCTCTTCTGTCAGCATGTTCAGTTGTTGAAGCATGGCATGGCTTGTAATGTGCAGCATCCTCTGTAGTCCCCGAAGGCCCTCCTCCTTGGATGGCGCCGGTGACTTCAGTATCTGTCGATCAAGAAGGAGACTGATCTGCTGGCAAGTTCGCCTACAATTGCAGCGAAGTGTGTCTCCACTTGGGAAACCTCTCTTTCACCGAGAGAAGAGATGGAAGGAATTATATAAGTGATCGAGTGTAGAGGTGGCCTATTAGCCTCTCCCTTCTTATAGCCGTGGAATTGCGATTAACGATCTGCATTGGGGAAACGAAACGCCGCCTAGAACATGGTCTTCTAATTGGAATTTGAACAGATGGTTTTAATTCTCTTGGAAGATGAAACGATCAACTCGAAACACTACGCGCGTCTATATTGGGAAGATGAAGGAACATCACAGATGATTTGTAGATAAAACCGTCTGCAATGATATAATCGCAGATGATTTTATCCAAAAACCGTCTGCAATGATATAATCACAGACGGTTTTATCCAAAAACCGTCTGTGATGTAGCGACATCAAAGACAGTTTTGTGCAAAAACCGTCTGCTATGTCACCTGACATCACAGACGGTTTTTGTGCAAAAACCGTCTGCGATGTCAGGTGTCATCACAGACGGTTTTTGGATTGTGAGACCCCGTTCTGACGAACAGGAACCTCCATGTGATTACTGTGCTATTCCCTGGATCAGTAGCTAGCACTCACATGTTTACAACAATTGGAAATCATAACCATACAATATAAGCATTAAGCGGAAACGATTAAACAATAAATATTACAACTCAGAGATTAAAGCAGCAAAAGAAGCAATATCCTGTAGTTTGCCCAACCGACCCGCAGGCAACTGACCAGGCATAAACTCCAGATAGAGCACGCTTCAAGGAAGAACCCGCAACCTGCGATGAACAACTCGAAGCTTCGCTAGCACACACCTACAATATAATTAGGCAAGGGTGAGTACTTTACGTACTCAGCAAGACTTGAGCAAACCTATGATACATGCAGGCCATTTCAAAGGAAAAGCTAATACAGTTCATTTGCATAAAGCAAATTTGTATTTGTAAATCAAGTTATTTGCCAACGAAATTTATAAGAGCAAGTTTAATTGATAGCAAATAAGTAAAGCATAATAAACACTCACCGTCCTCCATGACGTGAGTCCGAAACGATCATCGCCATCGCATGGCATATATCCAGTTCTTTGCCAACACATGGCACAACAGCTGATACCAATACTTGCCAATACATGGTATAGTATTGGGTCATCTGTGGGGTAAGCTAACTTATAAAATAAACCCTTTTGGAAATGATAAAACATTTAACTCGTGCAAGTTCACCAAGACACCCATGACCGCGGGTACGGCTAATCAATTAGATTTAAACTCTGCAGAGGTGTACAACTTTACCCACAAGGAATGATCAACCTTTTTGCGAGAACATTTCGACACACGTCTCCAATAGAACAGTGTGCCTGCCAGGCGATCATACATAGTCATTACATTACCTAGACATGGCTTTGACCAGCCCGGGACGTTAACCCCCGCCGTAGAACTAGAAACACACACCCAAGCCGTGGATCCACATTCACACACCCAACACAACGTTTCTAAACACGGCAAGGCGTACACCGTTGCATTAGCAAGTAGACCTGACCGGAATACCCCGTCAGGTATCCTGGCCGGAAAACCTGTGCTAGCTCCCGCCTACCAATGAACAAAGCCATGTCTAATTAACATAACAAGCTATGGCTAACCCATCCTCACCCTTGCGGTTTGTACGGATTTTCTTGGATCATACAACACGATGTTCGGTCCTTAAACTGACACGGGCGATACTCCACCCTACACTACGTGCAAAGCCCTTATTGCACAACCGACTAATGCCAATAATCGCCCGCATCAAAGCATAGTTTTATTTTGGGTTTTTAAATCAAAATACCCACAACCACAGTGACATTTTCAATGTTTCCAGGAAACAAATATTTGTTTGATCATGTACATCATTTATTCTAAAGCATGGCTAAGCAGGTTAATATGATCGTATATACCCAAGATGACATTAAGTAGTGCCTAACCTCAATCTATGGTTATCAAGGTTCACATGTTCATAAACATCAAAGGAGATTCATGTGACAACAGGTATAACTACCAAACCACAATATAGCAATTTACATAAAGTAATCGCATGCATAAAACAATTTGATGCACAAAAGGAATATAAAATACTGGGATCAATGTGGTCAAAGGATGCTTGCCTTGCTTAATAGACGCTTACGACGAGGACGAGGATTGCGGCTGACGACGACAACGAAAACAAGGACGTCGGGTTCTACACGTCGAACAACGGAAAGAACGCAAATAACTAACTCCAATAAAGGCATAAAGAAAATAGACAGCAAAACAAATAAACTCTGATAAAGAAACAGGGATTGCTCTTTTAAGAATTTATTAATCTTATTTTACAAATTCAAGATGCAAGGATTGGTTGGATTAATAGAATTAATCATTAGTTGCAAGCTTTCATTGATTTACTATTCACAATATGAGCTTTTGGCAATCTTATTACTTATGAGTTTTGCTCTATTAGGATTTGTATGCAAGACATGATGGAATATGGTTATTTCTTTATAATACGATGATTTATACTTTGTATAACAATCCTAAGCTAATTCCACAAATTTTAGGCTTTGGCTGATACATTATATTTATTGCTTAAAATGCTAATATGGTGTCAAGGTTTACGTTACAAGAAATCGAATTAAAAACGTGTAGTAAACAATTGTCACTTAAGGTCATTGCACTAGTGAAAACTAACTGGAGAACAACTTGTAAATAAAATATTTTCCTTGAATATAGCAGTTCATATCCTATATATCATTTCTGCACTATTCTTTATAAAATTTTCATTTAGACGAACTACTTTGCGAGTCAATGAAAATGCTTAAATGATCATATTAGATTACGACTGAATAGTTCTTTACCTTTGATTGATTTCGCTTAGAATTAGTTTTACGCAAGCTAGATCTTCTGATTTAGGCTACTGGACTAATTTACATGATATTTGAGAAGGTTCTGGTGATAAAAATAACTTAACTACAGGTTTACTCATTTGCAACTATAGTTCGTTCATTCATATTACGCACTTATGTAATGTGAATACTTAGTGTTATTAAGCTAATAGAATCAATATGCAAATCACGGTGAAATGAGATTATCTTTTCGCAGCAGGGTAGCATATACTTTGGAGGGTGCTATAGGGCTACTTCCATAAATTTTAGGATTTTGGACAAGACTATAAACTTATCGCTAAAATGGTTCATGCTATACTTAAAGACTATATCATTCAAAATCGGCAGGAAGGGGAAAATAGGGATTAATGCTTAGGGATTTTGAGTTGTTTGGATTAATATGCAAATTTTGACGAAATAGAGTTATTTCTTTAGGATATGGTAGAGTGAACTTCGCCTAGTGATTCTAAACTAGATTTATAAGTTTTACGATTTAGATGAGACATTATATTCATTGTTGAAAAGGCTTAAGTGGCATTGTAAAGTTGACGATAATCGGAATCGGCAGGAAAGTGAAACAAAAGGTTAACACTTAAGGGTTTTGAACTAATAAGATTAATGTGCAAATCTTAATGAAGTATGATTCTTTTTATAGAATATGGTAGTATAAACTTTGTGCAGTGTTACTAAACTGATTTTACTGATTTTATTATTTGGATGAGTTATTTTATCTATTGTTGAAATAGACCAAATGACCACATTTGCAAACCTTAAATCGGCCAAGTTTCGTTTTGAGTTTCTAACTACACCATACATGGTCTTTGATTCATTTTTCAGGTGTTAGCAGGTAGCAATCCTAGAATTGTTTTAAAGCTGGTTTGGCATTATTTTAACTTTAATTGCACTAGATTAACTATTTACTTATGGTTATAACTAACATCTCCTTTCATTAAAAGAATGAAATTCCAACCTTATCTTAAATATTTTCACATACACAGATCCTTACTGTTTTTAGGAACTTATTGCAGATTACATTATCATTTTGTGAGCCATTAAGCTATGATCTTGCTAAAGGCCATAATAGGGTTCATTAAAGATGGCAAAGCAAACAGTATAAACTTAATCCAATCAATTGAGCATCTATACATGTTTGAGCTTATTATGATCCCAGGACACATATAACTTTAGGTAATGATTTTTGGAATTACATTTCTTTAAATACAACAACATCCCTAATAAGGTTTATTCCTAAATTTAATTTCACTAATTGTTTTGTGACTCTACAATTAAGTATTTTTGTATATTTAAATACATTCTGATCCTAACATCTTAGGAATATTGATTTCATCATTTCATGGTTTATTATACACAAAATCTCATTAACAACCATATTAACACCATAGTCAATGTTTAATCTGAATAATAGTCCTGTACTCCAAACATTAAATCTTTTGTATATTTAGATTCATCCTGATTTTAGATGATTATATAAATTCTTTTCACTGGCTTCTAACTAAGAATGCACAAGCTATTAATGGTTACATGGGCTTGCCAGAAATTGATTAGGAATAATCAGTCGTTTACAACCGAGAAAGCGCCTTTTACCATTACATGGACTTCCTTGTGCCTCTGACCGAGGGCCCGATCGGCAAAGACACAGAGCGGGGAACTTCTAGGGCTGGCGGTAAGGGTACTCGGCGATCCTCCGTGAATCTGACGGCATGGGAAGCTTCAAGACGGCAAGGAGTCCGGGGTGAAGTCGATTCAGGCGGAGGAGGAGGAGGCGTGCAATGAAGAGCTTGGGCGCAGCTCAATGGCGGGCGGTGGAGGAAGCAAACAAGGGCATGAGAGCTTGAATCGGTGGCACTAATAGCATTAGTGGATCTTGGGAGTCTATTTTTGCGGTTTACGGAAGAAGAATCTCAGAGAGCTTACCACTGCCGCATCCACGGGGAAGAAGGGCTCTCGGCGGCGGCACTATTTCGCAACTAGGGTTCCAGGGGTAAGTGAGGGGTTTGGCTCAGTAGAGTGTGGAGATGCTCTCTGCAAGAGGGATTTGGGAATGGGGGTCTCTCTTGCTCGAAATTCGCTTCGCGCCTGAGCTGCAGAGTCTTCGGCAATGGTGGAATTTGGGGCGAGCTCTTGCGCCTGGCTTGAGGAGAAGGAAGGGGAACTGAGGGGGAGTGAGGAGGGGATCCTTGCGGTCACTGGGGTGTAGCTTATAGCCAAGGATTTGCAGCATTGAGTGGGATTTGGTCAGAGCTTCGGGAGAGTTCTCAGTGGAGCGAACTGGGTGGGAAGAACGGGGGTTGGAGGAAGAATCTGGAAGCAGGGTCCTGGATCCACTGTCAGTGACTGAGGATTTCTCCAATGTGCCAACGGAACGGGAAATCGACGAATGGCCCACACGTCGGTGATTGATCTAATTTCTGGTTTCGGATTTTGATTTTTCTTTGATACCAATTGAAGTCTATTATTTTTCAAATTTTGTTTTTCAAAAGGATTTGACCTCAGAATGTTTCTATAAAATTTTCAACTCCATTTGTGATTCCATTATTTCATGTGAATTCCAACAATATATTATTTTGAATTTAAAAGTTATCTTTTCATTTTACTTCTTCATTATTTTATGCCTAAAATCTCAATTGCTAGCTCAGATGATTTAATTGATTGATCAGGGTTCTCGTGGCAATTTTCTATATTTTTACTTTTTATATTTTTACCTTTTCTCCTTTTCCATTCTTTAATTCTCTTTATTTGGTTTTTCATGCAATGCAAAACTCCAAAGGAAATCCAAATAAAATTCAATAATGCCAAGAAACTCAGAAATAAATATTTTCAAATTTAAAATATTTATTTTTACTTTATTAAATTTTTGGGGATGTTACATGGATAAAACCGCCTGTGATGTCATGTGACATCACAGACAGGGTGACATCATATATGGTTTTTGAATAAAACCGTTTGTGATGATCAATTCTGTTTTCTCCAGATTTTGTGATGATTAAGCTTTTAGGGTTTTGAAAATCTGAAACCAATTTACTCTAATAAAAAAACATTTTCTTTTAATGCAAGATTCCAAAAAATTCAGTAAATGTCAAAATTTCAAATTAAGGTCAAAATGTAACTTGGATACTTGCATTCAAATTTTGTTGGATTTCTAGATGTTACAATGAATAAAGGATAGATAGTGATTACTTACCTCTTCGCTTACTTCAGGATTTGTGCAACTTCTATTGGGAGGGAAGCGTAGTTTTTATGTGACGAAACTTGATAAAACCTGTTGAAACTTATTGAAGCTTCATGAAACTTTTGGATTGAAACATGATGGATGTTTCTAAAACTGGTTGAGCTATGTTGATTTTGACTACTACTTGATCTCTTAGGGTGAGTGTTTTTTCTTGTCTAAAATCATTCTCACTAGAAAAAACAATATAAGAAAATTGACTACACACGCTTTCATTGCAGCGAACATGCTCAACAAGCAAATAGCATATATAGGAAAGAAGTTTTTCCAACTTTTATTAATTGGCAGGACACTCAAGCTGTTCGTGCTGGGGTTCTTTATTATATAAAGAAGACTTATAAAGAAGTCTTTCTTCATTACACAAGTAAATAGCATATATAGGAAAGTAGATTAATTCAAATATATTGTACAATATCATTCTCCATTATTAAGAACAAACAACGACAATGTTCATCACAACATTAGTGATTTATATACATATGTACAGAAAATGTAAATCTAACCGTAGCAAATTAACTAACTCAAAACCTTCCTCTTCTGACAGATCTTATCATCCGTGGCCACATGCTTTAACTCATGAATTTCACAGCTATATATGTAGCTGTAATAGGGCGGTAAGCGAGATTTCCACCACACAATCTCGAATTTTCCATGAGGTGCAGCATCACCAGACAAGACATCTCGCTTGGTGATTTTGGGGTCCTCTTCATGAGAAAGCCCTACTCGACATTGATCGTAAAGCTCACAATACCGAGTAGTTTCAGCTTTTCTCGCAAGCAAAATATATTTGCTCTTGATCCCAGAATCACTTGGACCTCTGCTATGTACAAGTTGATTTTTCGTCACCCCAAGCTTTACTCTAAGGTCTTCAAGAAGGCCTCGCTTTTTAGTCTCGTCAACAGTACTAGCTCTAACTGAGGAGGCCAAGTTGCTTAGATCTATGAAAGGTCCAGTGAACTCCTTATATATCTCTCGATCAAAATACCAATCAAACATTCGCATTGCTAGAGATGCTAGTTTTGGTTGCTCTTCGGGATCTGAGCTTCCAAATGCAAGGACCTTGAAGAAGTACCAGTATGCTTCTCGCGACAAATATCTTAGACGAAGAGCCTGCGTCGTTCCAAACTGAGTGATCCTGTCGGACCGACTTGTGACTATGATTTTACTTCCGTGAGGAAGGCTGCTCTGAGAAACGGAGTATAACCTTCTGCATGCACCCTCGTCAACATCCCCAGCTAGTTCAATTACGACCAGCAATCTTTCTTCATTTGAGGAGCTATGTCTATGTCTGATCACTCCATCCCTGAGGGATTTCGCTTCTTTAAAATCGCTCTCACTTAAAAAGATAATACGACAGAAATGATTGCGCACCCTCTCGTTGCAGCAAACATACTCAACAAGTGTGCTCTTCCCAACTTTTCCCGGACCAATGATCGGTAGGACACCTAGATTATTAGCATCGGGATGTTCTATATGCAACAAGAAGTTGATAACCCGTTCTATCTCCATTTGACGGCCAAACATGCACTTGTCCATGAACATATAGGTGCTATATGGCTGGCGATGCATCATAGGGTAGTTCTTCAGAAGCACAACAAACTCAATCATGTCGGTAATGACGGCCCCTAGATTATCAACCACCTGTTCTAACTCTCGCGTGCCATGTCTACTACCAGCAGAGAAACGAGTGCGCTTGGCAGGATTGAAATTAGACAGGGCTAAGGAGTCACTCACATCATGACCTTGGGCCATCTTTTCTTCTTCATGTGCTTGGTGTCTGAAGGTGTCGAGCAAGTAGCTGCCTCTGTACATCTCTTGTCTCAGCATGTTCAGTTGTTGAAGCATGGCATGGCTTGTGATGTGCCTCCCCTCGGCCTCCTCGACGGTCACGCGAAGCCGAAGCAGCATCCTCTGTAGTCCCCGCAGTCTCTCCTCCTTGGACGGCGCCGGCGACTTTAAGTACTTGTCTATCAAGAAGGAGACTGATCTGCTGACAAGTTCGCCTACGATTCCAGCGATGAATGCCTCCATTGAGAAACCGGAAACCTCTCTCACCAAGCGAAGAGGTGATAGGAATTACGTACGTATCTGATGCGAAATAGTCTTTGTTTAGACATGATTATCAACCACCTGTTCTTCGACTGGAAGACTAGCGAAATGGACATGAATGAAGAGGATACATTTCGACTTTTGACCACGCAGTTGCTATCTAGACGTAATA
Source organism: Guadua angustifolia (assembly GCA_036346375.1). NCBI lineage: Eukaryota > Viridiplantae > Streptophyta > Magnoliopsida > Poales > Poaceae > Guadua > Guadua angustifolia. Next base: position 54,959,075 of record CM070512.1, on the reverse strand, counting down.
CTTCTCGGCCTTCACTGTTCTTTTGACCACCTGTTCTTTGACTGGAAGACTAGCGAAATGGTCCACGCAGTTGCTACTTCTCTTAACCGGTAGCACCCCACTTGGAACGAGGTAATTTCCTTATATTCCTGTGGAAATGAAAACGGTTTAATAGTAGTGGTCGCCACCACGTTGCGGAAGACAAGGGTACAATTGTCTTTTGGTGTGTATAATAATGGCAGAATGTATCTTTCTATACGTATACTAATTAGTCACTCTGAAGATACTCCCACGTTAATTAACCGGCTCATCCACACCATTACTGCCGGTTATGGGAGCCGGCAGTGATTGGTCGGCAGTGATACTCGGGATTATCACTGCCGGCTCAGGGTTCATTATACAACCAGCAGTGATATTCGACTATCTCTGCCAGTTCACACCAAAATCCGGCAGTGATATATATATATCTCTGCCGGCTCTTTGAGATCTGAACTTCCAAGTACAAGCACCTTAAAGTAGTACCAATATGCTTCTCGTGACAAGAAGAGGCTAACAGCTTGGGTTGTTCCAAGGTTTGCGACGTTGTCAGACCGACTCGTGAATATGATTTTACTGCCTTGCTGAAAGCATCTTTCAGAAGCAGAGTACAGCCTTCTCCATGCACCCAAATCAAAATCGCTATCTAGTTCAGTGACAACCAGCAATCTTTCGTTGCTCAAGGCGCTACGCTGATGCTTGATTATACCTCCCATCTCTTAGGGTGCATAGCTGTTCATTTCCAAATTCATTTTGATTGAAGAAGACAATTTGAGAAAACCAATCACGCGCCCTTTCGGCGCAGCAAACATGCTCAACAAGTGTGCTCTTCCCAGTTTTGTTCTAACGCCTTTGTGCCATGTCTACTGCTGGAAGCACTACAAAAACATTTAGCAGGATTGAATTTAGACAGAAATAAGGCGACTGATCACTTCGTGGTCATTGCCATTCTCTTCTTTGTGGGCTCTGCATCTGAAGGTGTCGAGTACATAATAACAGCCTCTCTGTGCAGCCCTTCTTTCAGCATGCTCAATCGTTGAAGCATCACTTGGTTTGTGATGCGTCTTCCCTCGGCCTCCTCGACGGTGGCCTGAACCCGGAGCAGCAGCATCTGCCGTAGCCTCTCCACCTTGGACTGTGTCGCTTGTTTCGAATACTTGTCGATCAAGAAGGATATGGATCTTGTTGCAAGTTCGCCTAAAGTCGCAGAAAGTAGCATCTCCATCTTGGTTCTTGGAGGCTGGATCCCTCACGATAGTGCAAGACAGTATTGCAATGGAAGAGGAGGTTGCTTCTTCTTGTGTGAAGACTCAAGTGGTATATGATCAGAGAACTCGAGACCTCTTGGCTCTCATATTCAACATGCTGTTTGAGTTTGGCTGGTGTTGTGGCTACAAGCTAAACAGTAAAAAGAGAAGGGTCTTCGTCACCACCTTCTTCATGAAGTATGGGTCTGAAAGTCCTTAGGTACGAGGAGCAACAAGAATACAAGAAAGGGGACAAATTTTATTAATTCCTGATCCACGTTTTTATTACATGGGGAAAGCTATTTATAGTCCTATCTCCCGCCTGAGGGTGAAATTACAAAAGTATCGCTCGCCTGAGGGTGAAATTACAAATTACGTTTGTGTTGACCCTTCAGTGACACTTCCGAGGTCCTTGGCCAGCTTGTAGAGGGCGGTTGGTCGCCCCTGCAACAACTGGCTAAACAGATAATGAAACCATCACTTTTCTATCCTCAAACCTCTTTTTTACAAATCTAGTTACCCTGCAAATGTTTTTGTATATTTGCCCCCACCCCCATTGCTGAAGACGTGGCTGGTGACGCCTATCACCTACTGCGCTCAGGGAGCACGAGTTGGTGAGTGCAGGAACACGCTGTTGCAACTAGGTAGTGCGAAAGGCACGCTGCCGCAGTCACGGGGCTCCGGTTACCTTCCGTGGTAGGCAAGCGCGAAAAGTGACACGTGTCACCTTCGGGCGCTTCCGCGTAAGGGATAGGACTATTTTTCAATTACGTGAGCCAAATTTACAAAAAGAAAAGAAAAGAAAAGTACAAGGTACTAGAAAAAACGATGATTCCATAGAAAACTAGCACTATGGGACAATTAAAGGAAGTAATAGCAGCGTAGGCTGCACGGGAAATTCTACAGATAAGCAGATGGTGATGGTTCAGCAAGCAAAGACCCAAAAGTCAAGAGTTGTACCGGTTTCTAATCAGTCTAGTATATGTAATAAGGAAAGAAAGAAAGAAAAGCCGTAACAGTGGTCAGCAGATACAAGAGAGAGGAAGCCCAAATGTCAAAGATCATGTTCATGGAATGGATTGATTTTTCGGTGTCAGATCAAAGAGACTGAGTCATTTTCTATGATAATTCCTCCCCCTCTCTCTCTCTCTCTCTGTCTCTGTTCTTGTTCGTCATTTGCTCTTTGAGTTTTGACAACGAGATTTCCCGTTACACAATCTTCCCGAGGACAGAGTCCCGCAAATGGAGATATTCATTTCTGCAGCCTTAGGTGAACTCGCCAATAGATCCATCAGTTTCTTCATCAATAAATGCTCCAAACCAAGGCGGCTACAAAGGATTCTACTCCGGGCGCAGGTCATCGTCGAGGAGGCTGCGGGGCGTCACATCACAAACCAAGGGATTCTACAGCAGCTGAGCATGCTGAGAGATGCGTTGTACCGAGGCTACTATGTACTTGAGCAGGGGAGGCTAAAGATCAGGATATGTCGAGATTCAATTATGCAAAACGTCTCTCTCCCCAGTAGCAGTAGTACACAGACTTTAGAAGAACTGCAAGAGGCGCTCGACAGTTGGAACACCATGCTTCTTGATGTGAGTTTCTCACAAGGAGGAACAACAAGACCTGCTCTGCTTTGCCACGGGTTTACATTATGTCACATTTGTTTTGATATTTTTTTTATTGGATATGAATATGAATAATATTGAATACGGATATGGAGCTAATAAAAGAGGAAGAAGCAAAGAAAGAAGAAAAAAATAAAAGAGGAGAAAAATTTAAGAGATAATTTGAGATTTGTGTAAAAAGATCTTTATACGTATTCTTTGAAATCAATGGGTATGGATTTCGATCTATTAATTTTTGTTTACAAATAGTTACTTTCTGGAATGCACATGTTTAATCTAGTTTTTCTTTCATGATCTTAGATTATCTATCTAGATTGATTCGTTCAGTTTGATTATTATTTTATTAATTTCTAGAATTAATGAAAACAGAAAAAATTAATTTTAGATGTTAGTTTGTACTGATTCACCTTTCTCTTAATGCGCATCGATGCTTCCCTAATCTGCAATGATCAGAAACATAGCATAAATAGAGTTTCACAGACATCAAACTCCATATGTTACGTGCACGATCCGCACACGCAACGGGGATGAGATAGAGCCCTTAACGTGGGTGAAACGAGCTGTTGTCGAAGCTAGCGCCTTGGCTGTACGGAGCCACCGGCCAATTATCGATGACAACGCCTAATCTGCTAGAGACTTGGTTTACTCATTGCTTGGATGCATAAAGTGATACATGACATCCCTTTTATAGGATGGCTAACTTGAAGCCTAAGAAAGCAATATTCTAATCTATAGTAACTAATCTAACCTAACCCTTGATTTCTTATTTTCTAAGCAATCTGGACCGCTGCTACAATGCCTATAGTACTGTTCACATGAACAGTACCCATGGGTACTATTCATGAGCTCGGTCGACCCATAACACCATATCTCACTGCTCATCCTCTAGTCTCATCCACCTAAGGTGAGAGTCCCCAGATGGAGATTTTCCTTTCCGCAGTCCTGTGGGTGAACTCACCACAAGATCCATATATATGTTTCTTGATCTATAGAAATACATGCAGGCCAGCCCAAGGCGGGAAGCAGAGCCACCCGAAGAAAAAGCAACATAAAAGAAATTAGCAAAAAGCTGTTAATTTCTTTAGTCTACTACTGCCTCTCACCGGCGACTCCGTACATATATCGTCATTAACATGCTATAATTTGTGACGTTTGGGTTCGATGGTAAGCAATTTGATCTTACCCCATGAGAATAGAATTCTCCACAACATGCGCCACATATTCTCTGTTGACGTGAGATTAGCTATATATCAAAACGATTATAGTACATATGCTCCCAGTGAGATGAAATTGGCTATGAAAGTTTACACGAGCGCGGTACGAATCTTCCCAATACAACGGAGCTAGCTATGAAAAATCATAGTTTGAATTCCTAATTGGTAGAAAATCAATTGTGGCCCTGTGCAAATCAAGAAAGGAGAGTATCATTCAATATTGATTTTTGCCCCTCGCAGGGGAGCAGAATTATTTAATGCTTTAAACCAAACATCGTCCGATGCATCATATGCACAATGCCAGTTGCAAGGCCAAAGCACATAATCAGCATTTTCTTTTTAAACATCGACATCATGGCCGGATGTCGACGAGAGAAAAAGAGCCACTTTATCATACATATCACTATAGTCTACAACCGATGATGCTAGACAAAATTATGACCAAATGTCCACGAAGCAAGGTCACTACTCCATCGACACATCCTAAATGGAAGGGATTGGACACATTCCTTTCCAAATTTAATTGAGATATCAAACCGAGTTGGAATTTGACGAAAATTTTTGGAGAAGATTTTGGGTTATTGCTAATGCTCTGGAGAAGATTTTGGGTTATTGCTAATGCTCTCATAAGCATTTCAAAGTTCGAACGATCAAATGATCTGTGGAATTTTTGAAAATCCATTTATTGCTTCTGTGCTATTGAAGAAATGTTGTATTTGGTTTTCTAGAGGCTTCAAATAAAATCATAAATTTATAAAAAATTTTGGGGGCGCTTTGGGGATTATTTAAGATTAAATAAATTTTTTCTCCAGATTTTGTGATGATTAAGCTTTTAGGGTTTTGAAAATCTGAAACCAATTTACTCTAATCAAAAAGCATTTTCTTTTAATGCAAAATTCCAAAAAAATTCAGCAAATGTTAAAATTTCAAATTAAGGTCACAATGTAACTTGGATACTTGCATTCAAATTTTGTTGAATTTCTATATGTTACAACAAATAAATGGTAGACGGTGATTACTTACCTCTTCGTTTGTTTCAAGATTTGTACAACTTCTATTGGGAGGGAAAGCGTAGTTTTTATCTGATGAAACTTGATAAAGGGGGCATATCCAGTGCAATCAGGCTTTTGGTGCAATCACCGTGCAATCCAACTAAGAAAAGTTTCAAAAAATTCTGACAAAAATCATGGATGTATATCTCATCTTACTCCATCTACATATAAAATTTCATGATCAAATTCGTCCTATGCTAGAAGTTACAAAAAAGACAAATTTGGGGTGCATTTGAACTATTCAAGTTTGTCAGAAATTTGTCTTTTTTTATTACTCTTAACATAGGACAAATTTGATCATGAAATTTTATATGTAGATGGGGTAAGATGAGATGTACATCCATGATTTTTTTCAGAATTTTTTGAAACTTTTCTTAGTTGAATTGCACGGTGATTACACCAAAAGCCTGATTGCACTGGATTACCCCTCGATAAAACCTGTTAAAACTTATTGAAGCTTCATGAAACTTTTGGATTGAAACATGATGAAAGTTTCTAAAACTGGTTGAGCTATGTTGATTTTGACTACTACTTGATCTCTTAGGGTGCATGGTTTTTCTTGTCTAAAATCATTCTCACTAGAAAAAACAATATAAGAAATTTGACTACACACGCTTTCATTGCCTTAATTGCTCGCGTCATGGTCCATGGGCCTCCTGCAATGCAATGCTGCTTAGTCTGTTCTTCAACGCATCTTCTACATTCACTGGTTCTTGTAATTTCCTCCCTAATTCAAGTGGCCATTTTAAAAATAAGAAAAATGAAAATTTTGAATTTAAAAATGGAATTTAATAAAAATTATTTCATCTCCTGCACAATGACTAAAACTAAATTATTTCTGTATAATGAAAATTTACATGATTTTACACGAGTTTAGCAATTTGTTTCACAATATCTGGATCTTTAGATCAAAAGTTATGAGCATTTTAAATGGGCTCGTTATTGAAATTCAACTGAAAATCAAAAATACGTTTCGTTTTACTGAAAATGCAATTTCGCTTTTCAAGCGCAAACGTGTTTGAACAATTGAGCTCGTCCACGATCTCTGACAGCTGGGCCCCTGCCGTCAGCGTCTGCGCGCACACCGTGAGCTTCCACGCAGCTACTGACACCACGGTCCCGCCCGTCAGTGACGATTTGAGAGAGAGTTACCGGGAAACTGACAAACCGGGCCCGCATGATAGAGAGACAAAACAGAGCGCTCAGTCCCGAGATCGTCGGCGGCGAAGTACAGCCAGAGCCGGTGAATGGGTAGCACTGCCAGGTAGAGGAGGTCAATGCGCACCTATTGGACCATTTGTCCGCGACAACGCGATGGCGGAGCTGGCCGGCGACAAGAGGAGGCGGCGCTCGGTGAGGTTGGTCACTGGAGAGGACGAAGAAGGCGGCGCTGGCTCAGCTCGGTGATGGAGAAGCTTCCGCGGGTGGTGGAGTAGCGGACAGGCTGCTGCGGTGCGTCGAAGATGGCTCGAGGGGGCTCGCCACCGAACGGCCGGAGGCGGAGAAGAATGTCCCTGCGGCGGCGACGGTACAAGCTCCGGGGCTGAAAAGAAAGTAAGGAATGGTGGTCAAGGCTTGCCCCAGTTGCTGAGGTTCTAAGGGATTGAGCTAATGTCCACCGATTCGTTGGATTGATCTTTGCCCCGTTCGGGAGCTCACGGAGAAGGAAGTGGCGCAACGACTAGCTAGGACCGAGCGGAGAAGAAATGGCAATGCAGCGCAATGGCCGGCCTTTATGGCAATGCTGGAGTAGGTGGAAGGATTGGGAAGGCGGAGCTCGCGAAACTGGCCGGGTAGAGCCGCGTGGCTGCGAAGTTCTGCCGCGGCGGCGCGTCGACTTGGAGACTTTGTGCCGTGGCAGCGTGAGGGAGGAGAAGGGAAGGCCATGGCTGGCTAGCCGGTGGACCCAAGCTGGTGCAGGCCCCACTGGCAGCGACGGCCGACGGCCGAGCAGTGCAGCACCGAAGGCATCGACGCTTTCAGCAGCTAAAGAAAAATAACGACAGTTTCGGGTAGGGTAGTTGAGTAGGCTCAAAAGTGGTGCTAGGGTGTTCGAAAAACTCTGTAAATTTTCGTGCTGGTAGCCCAAGGACTAGTTTCCATTTTTTTGGTTTTTGCTTGATTTCCTTCTGTAATCTGTAAATGAAAATTCTTCAAATTTGACTGATTTCAAACAGTTTTTGAATTTTTAAAGAATCAAAATTCTGAGGAAAAATTTTCAAAAAATTATATTATATACTTATCTTGAGTTCTAGTATTTTATAAAATTATTTTCTATAGCATGTTACTTGCTTATTTTGTGAGTTCCTTTATTGTGCTTGGTTAGGCATTAAAGGATTTCCATTAAACAATAAAATTGGGGAATGTTCAAGAATAATTCCAGAAATAAACTCAGATAAAAATCTCAAGTATGCAATAAAATCTTGCCAAGCCACTTTATTTATTTTGCTCAACTTCTACGATGTTACATGATTTTTTTACCATTTTTCTCCCTTGTATGCCCGTACTCTTTAGCTATTTCTAATACTATGTACTAGGATGGATTAAAGTAATACGCATCATCCAAAGGACAATCAATGATTTAATGAAGATGAGTAATACAGCCTTTTGTATATGTGTTTTGGTGGACGTGTAATATACTAAAATGGCATGTATTCAGATCAGAGGGACTATACCATTTGAAAGATCAACCAGCCTAGCTACTTAACACACATTCCGGGAATTTGATTTCAAGCTAGAAGTTCCTGATCCTGCTCCCACAGCTTTGATTACTGTCATTGGCGGAACTTTAGATGCAGTCTCTGTCCAGACAGAATTGGCTAAGTTGTCTAGGGTAGAATGGAACTGGGAGGCTTTGCATCATGGAGTAGATGCCTATATTGTGGCTTTTCCCTCGGAAGAGGAGCTACTTCGTATGGCTGATATAGAATATAAACTGAAGAGTGGCATTACACTCAAAATCGGTCAATGGGAATTGAATGGTGACGCAACGCCTTCATATTACTTGAATGAGGTTTGGGTGCATGTTACTGGGGTCCCGCATGCATGGCGTCACTATTTGGGTTTCTGGGCGATTGGTTCTATGGTGGGTACCACTCTGGATGTTGATATGTTAACCTACAGGAAGAAAGGGGTCATTCGCATTTTAGTTGGTGTACTGGATTCAGAAAAGTTACCTTTGACAACCGATATCGTTTTTCACAAAGTGGGATATGATATAACTTTCACTCCCGAGGATTTGGATTTTGAACCTGCTTTACTTCTTAAACCTGTCCTGGTTGGTGATGATGGGGAAAATAAAGTTGATGATGCAGCTAAAGAAAGGGAGGCTGATCAATTCAGTAAGAAAATAAAAAATGGGGCAGAAGAAGTCAAGTCAAAGGGTTCTGGTGCTAGTTGTGGGTCAGGTCCTATGCAGGTTGATAGTGGCGAGATTAATAATCGCAGCAACTCTTCCTGCACAGATGTTATTGCTGTGACTCCCATGGGAAACAAGCCAGTTATCAGGTCGGCTAAATCCTGTTTTTTGGATAGTGTTAAACCTTCTGGCTCTATTTGGGTGACAAAGACATGTTCACCTAGAACAAACAGAAAGTCTGGGCAGTTTTATAATACTTCCAGGGGTGCATCGTTTGGTGAGGTTTCGAATGGGAATGCTGTTGATGTTTGTGGGAAGCCTGTATTGTCGGACAGAAAGTCTGGGCAGTTTAACATTGCTTCCAGTGGTGCATCTTCTGGCAAGGTTTCGAATGGGGCTGCTGTTGCTGTTTCGAATGGCAAGGTTTCGGACCGTCAGATGTTCTGTGAGAAAGGTTTGTCGCCTCTTGAAGTGAGGAAATCGTCAGAAGGTATTATTCAAATGGATGCATCTGTTTTGATTTTGGATGAGGAGGAGCCGTCCCAACAGTCCCAGACAAGGATTATGGGGAGTGGGCAGAAATTTGTTTCTCCTGTGGGTGATCGGATGGAGGATGTGCTGCCGGCTCATCAGGTTGGACAGCATGCTTTAAAATCATGCTTGGTTATGGATCCGGATGGGGAGTTTCAGGCTAATGGGGAAGGAAAGTCTGCTCTTGTCTGTGATTCAGGCTCGGTAACTGCTGCGTGTGAGTCGACTGGAGATGTGATTCCGGCAAATGAGAAAGTGAGGAATGTGTTGTCCTGTGAGAAAGCATCCTCGGTTAATGCTTGTGGTTTGGCCCTAGAGGGTGGTGGGGCTAATTCTGCTATGGTTGTTGGTGGGTTGGATGGGAATGTGTTGACTTCTGATGTAGAGAAGGCTGCAATGGGTTTTGACAAGTCTGTACTGGTTTCTGGCTGTGAGGATGGGTCGGCTGGGGATGCGCTGCCTGTTTATGTAGTGAAGGCTGCAATGGGTTGTGACAAGCCTGCAATGGGTTCTGACAGTGAGGAAGTGAAGAAAGCACTGACCTGTGAGAAGGAATGCTCGGGTGCAGTTGGTGGTATGTCTCTAGCTCTTTCTAATTCTGATGTTGGTCTTCGCCGCAGCCTAAGAACTAATGCTTTTGCTGTGGATGGCACCTCTTTGACAGATGGTACCATTCTGAATAAGGCTATGCGTCGTACCGCAGCTCGGAACCTGGACTCGATAATTGGCGCCAAGACGGTGGTTGTTTCCAAGGAAGCATCACTTTCGTCTTCGTCTTCTTTATCAACCCAACCTGGTATGTATTCTGCTAATAATTCCTTATCAATTACAGCCATGTCTGATGATCGTTGTGCTAAAAACCTATATAATTTAGGATTTAGAATGACAACGAGTAGTACAGGTCAAAACCTATCCATACAAGCTATCAAAAGAGTAGAAAGTGATAGAGTTAAGATGAGTAAACAGGCCAGACAGGAGTCAGGGAAAGTTGTAGCTGACGACAATGACACAAATCGAGTACAATCCAGTGATGTTGATGTGGCACTCTTGAAAACTGGGAAATGAAACTATGCACTGAGAATGGCCTTAGTTTGTTCTTCAACGCATGCATCTTCTACATTCACTGGTTCTTGTAATTTCCTCCCTAATTCAAGTGGCCATTTTAAAAATAAGAAAAATGGAAATTTTGAATTTAAAAATGGAATTGAATAAAAATTATTTCATCTTCCTGCACAATGACTAAAACTAAATTATTTCTGTATAATGAAAATTTACATGATTTTACACGAGTTTAGCAATTTGTTTCACAATATTTGGATCTTTAGATCAAAAGTAGTGAGCATTTTAAATGGGCTCGGTATTGAAATTCAACTGAAAAATCAAAAATACGTTTCGTTTTACTGAAAATGCAATTTCGCTTTTCAAGCACAAACGTGTTTGGACAATTGAACTCGTCCACGATCTCTGATAGCTGGGCCCCTGCCGTCAGCATCTGCGCGCACACCGTGAGCTTCCATGCAGCTACTGACACCACGGTCCCGCCCGTCAGTGACGATGTGAGAGAGAGGTAGCCGGGACACTGACAAACCGGGCCCGCATGATAGAGAGACAAAACAGAGCGCTCAGTCCCGAGCTCGTCGGCGGCGAAGGACAGCCAGAGCCGGTGAATGGGTAGCACTGCCAGGTAGAGGAGGTCAATGCGCACCTATTGGACCATTTGTCTGCGACAACGCGGTGGCGGAGCTGGCCGGCGACAAGAGGAGGCGGCGCTCGGCGAGGTTGGTCACTGGAGAGGACGAAGAAGGCGGCGCTGGCTCAGCTCGGTGATGGAGAAGCTTCCGCGGGTGGTGGAGTAGAGGACAGGCTACTGCGGTGCGGCGAAGATGGCTCGAGGGGGCTCGCACCGAACGGCCGGAGGCGGAGAAGAATGTCCCTGCGGCGGCGACGGTACAAGCTCCGGGGCTGAAAAGAAAGTAAGGAATGGTGGTCAAGGCTTGCCCCAGTTGCTGAGGTTCTACGGGATTGAGCTAATGTCCACCGATTCGTTGGATTGATCTTTGCCCCGTTCGGGAGCTCGCGGAGAAGGAAGTGGCGCAACGACTAGGACCGAGCGGTGAAGAAATGGCAATGCAGCGCAATGGCCGGCCTTTATGGCAATGCTGAGGGGACTCCGTTATTGGTAGATACCGGCGCACCAGCTATTTCGGGGAACTCTAGACCATTCCGGTTTGAGTTGAGTTGGTTTGCGCGAGAGGATTTCTTTGATAAGGTGGTTGAAATCTGGAATAAACCGCTGCGAGTACATAATTCTGTTCATCGATGGAACCGCAAATTAGGGGCTTTGCGCAGGTTTCTTCGTGGATGGGTGTCTCATACTAATGGAGTTTACAAAAACAAGAAAAAAGAATGCTTGTCGATGATCAATGAGTTGGATTTAACTGCTGAGGTAAGGGATTTGACTGAGATCGAGCGAGATTGTCTGGCTCAGGCTCGGGATAATCTTGCCCGGCTTCTTAGGGAAGAAGAAATCAAATATTATCAGCGTGCTAAAGTGAAAAATGTTCACTTGGGGGATAATAATACTAGATACTTTCAGTTGATTGCCAATGGCAAACACAGGAAGAAAATGATTTATTCCCTGGATCATGCTGATGGAAAAATAGAAGAACAGGCAAACCTAAAAAAATTTATAACCAATTATTACAAGGAGCTTTTTGGTGAGCCTGAGGAGAGTTTGTTGAACCTCGATGAGGGTGAACATACTGATATTATGAGAGTTTCCCAGATGGAAAATGATCTTTTAACCACACATTTTATGGAAAGTGAGGTTAAAGATGCCATTTTTAGATGGAACATAACAAACACACAGGCGGATGGCTTCCTACCGATTTTTATCAAAGATTCAGGAGGTTATCAAAGGGATCTTCTGTCAATGTTTAATGATCTTCATCTTTGAGGATATACCTCTATTCATCGAACTTTGGTGTGATCACTATTTTGCCAAAAGTTCAAGAGGCTAATATTATTCACAATTGAGACCTATTTGTCTTCAATGTGAGTTTTAAAATATTCACGAAGGTTGCCACAAATAGACTTAATTTGGTGGCGGATAAAGTGGTCAGCCCTTCTCAAACAGCTTTCATGCGAGGACGTAATATCCTTGAGGGAGTCGTCATTTTGCATGAAACGTTGCATGAGTTACATCGGAAAAAACTTAGTGGAGTTATTTTTAAGATCGATTTCGAGAAAGCTTATGATAAAGTCAAGTGGCCATTCTTGTTTCAAACCTTACGTATGAAGGGCTTCTCCCCTAAGTGGATATCTTGGGTTCAATCTTTTATATCGGGAGGTAGTGTGGCGGTGAATGTCAATGGGGAAATTGGAAACTATTTTCAAACAAGAAAGGGACTCCGGCAGGGGGACCCCTTGTCGCCCATCTTATTTAACATTGTTGCGGATATGTTGTCGATCTTAATCAAAAGGGCTAAAGAACAGGGGCAAGTAGGTGGGGTATTACCCCATTTGGTTGAGGATGGTCTGTCTATTCTTCAATATGCAGATGATACAATTCTTTTTATGGAAGATGACCTGGAAAAAGCGCGTAACATGAAGTTATTGCTTTGTGCTTTTGAGCAAATCTCAGGTCTCAAAATTAACTTCCACAAAAGTGAATTATTTTGTTTTGGCGAAGCCCAAGACTCCTTGGAACAGTATAAGGAGCTGTTTGGTTGTAAGCACGGGAATTTACCTCTGAAGTATCTTGGTATTCCTATTCACTATAGAAAATTACGTGAATCAGATTGGAAACTGGTAGAAGAACGTTTTCAAAAGAGGTTAAGTAGTTGGAAAGGCAAAAATCTTTCGGTGGGAGGTAGACTGACTTTGATTAATTCAGTTCTAAGTAGCCTGCCAATGTATATGTTGTCCTTTTTCGCGATTCCTAAAGGTGTTCTTAAGAAACTAGATTTTTTTCGATCCCGGTTTTACTGGCAAGGGGATGAACACAAGAGAAAATATCGCCTTGCTCGGTGGAACACCTTATGTCAACCTAAAGATCAAGGAGGTCTGGGGCTACATGATTTGAATATCAAGAATATAGCCCTCTTAAGTAAATGGCTGTTTAAAATCTTAACAACAAAGGGCACCTGGCAACAGCTGCTTCGGAACAAATACTTAGGTTCCAAACCAATCGGGCAAGTTGAGTGGAAGCCAGGAGATTCACATTTCTGGTCCAGTTTAATGAAGGTGAAGCAAGCATTCCTTTGCTTTGGTACCTTTAAGATTAATAATGGATCGCAGGTGAGGTTCTGGGAGGACATTTGGCTTGGAAATCGTTCCCTTAAAGAACAATACCCAGGATTGTATAGCATCGTTAGAAGGAAAGGTATAACCATTGCTGAGGTTTTACAAACACCACAACCAAACATTTCTTGGAGACGGTCGTTGATTGGACCTAAGTTAGTAGCATGGAGGGAGTTGTCTTTACGAATTGCCAACATTCATCTAACACGAATGATGATGAATTCATTGGAATTTGTGTCAGAATGGCCAATTCTCAATGAAATCCCATTATCAAGCTTTGATCAAACGTCATGTCCCAAATTTGAATAAACGTCTATGGAAACTTCGAGCTCCTTTAAAAATTAAGGTGTTTTTGTGGTATCTTAGGAGCGGGGTGATTCTCACAAAAGATAATTTAGCAAAGCGAAATTGGCAAGGGAACACAACATGTTGCTTTTGTAACGAACCTGAGACTATTAAGCATCTGTTTTTTGATTGTCGGTTTGCGCAAAAGGTTTGGTGCTTCATATATTTGGCTTTTGGAATATCTCGTCCGACGAGTGTAGCAAACATGTTTGGAAGGTGGCTGGAGGTTTTCGATAGTAACAGTAGAAACCTCGCTCTTCTTGGCGCTGCTGCTACATGTTGGTCTTTATGGTTAAGCAGAAATGATAAAGTATTTCAAAAGAACAATATTTCTTCTCCATTGCAGGTTATTTATTCTATTACCCACTGGCTCCGTTCGTGGGCTGTGTTGCACAAGGTGGAGACGCGAACTGCTTTGGTGGCGGCTACTCATTGTCTTGTTCGGGTGGCTACGGACTTCTATTCTCGGGCACATGGGTGGCGGTCTAGTCTTCGGATTGCTAGTCACTAGTGTGTGCGTTTTTTCTTTTCCTTTCTTTTCTTTTTCATTCTTTGTTGGCTGTGTGCTTGTTAAGCAGAGGCCGGAAGTAATTTCAAGGACTTGTATTGTCTCGATGTAAGTTTCTTGAGATTAATAAAATGCTTCCTTAATAAAAAAAAAACTTAACACACATTCGATAAAAAACCCTATGGAGGTACGTACCGAAAGTTCTTGTTGTAATCGACACCGGTCGTGTTGTGAGTAAGGAATCAATGAATGCAGACCAGCAGCAATCTGAAGTGGTTTGTTCAATGCAGGAGAGAGCTGAAGAAAACGAAAAGATTGCATGGACGAATGCTTCCTGAAGTTAGTAAAGACAATACGCACGATACCAACTCTACTCACGTTTCTGTATGTTGCTGGAGAAACAAGCATGGAAATAAGGAGAAATTTATGGAGTGGTTTAAGAGAATTTCGGCTTAAAAAAGCCACAAAATTTCGGCCGTTACAGGGAGGAACGTGATGTGGTCACATGTCACATCGAGAGTGCCTCTCGTCATCATCTGGTGCTTGCTCCCATGAAATTTGCTCAGTAGGCCACTGAAGATGCTTGCTCCCATGAAATTTGCTTTCATCTCGATCCCTGGCTATGTCCATGGCTATTGATGCCAACTTTGGGTGCTCAACTGCGTCCATGCTTCCAAATGTGCGTACCTTGAAGTAGTACCAATCAAGCGTTGTACTCTTAAGAAGTTGTGTGGTACCAAAACTAGCAATCTTGCCAGAGTGGCTTCAGACTATAATTTTAGTACCAATTGCAATGCGAGTTTTGTACAGTGAGTACAATCTTCTCCACACACCCTCGTCGATGTCCCTGGTTAGTTCGATAATAATGACCAATATCCTGTCCATCAACGCCACAGTTTTTGATGCTTGATTACACCACAATCTCTAAGAGCCACTGTCCTTTCATCTTTAAGATCATATTCACTAAAACACACAACTTGAGAAAAGGCGCACCGTTTCATCGTTACATACGTGCTCGATTAAGGTGCTCTTTCCAACTTTTCACATGCTCGATTAGGGTGTTCATTGAAATAATAACTTGCACGTGTAGCCACCACGTACAAAAAAACAACCGACACGGCGCACCATGGCTGAAGCCAGTTGGCCCGTGCCGAGGCACGGCACGATCCAACTCTATTCTCTTTTTCCAGCTGCCCAAATCGGCAAATGGAGGGTGCCGGCGCTAGGTGCAGGCGTGTGAAACAACCGTAAAATTTCTTAAGCAAAAGTATATCATTAGCAGAAATTAAATCTTGTTTAACAAAAGTAATGCACATCTATTAATCTCACCCATTAAATAATTGCATTCGGATTCAATCAAATAAACTTCAATATATTGAAAACAATATATTGAAAACTTAAATTGTAATTGCAATTATTAACAAGAATGGATAATTACAAAAGTAGAAAACAAAAATCTTCATTTCTAAAGTCTTCTGTCGTCCAAAACTTCATATAACCTGTAAATATAAAAAATGTTGTTTTTGTCAGTAGAATAATAATGTATCTGTGCAGAATGAATTGAATAAATTAATTGAGTTAGAAATTGCCGTTAGCCCGAAATATTTATTATCGCTCATCGAAGATCCAAATGTTGTCTGCGGGCCAACCAGGCACCTATCGCAATTTGTTTGTATCTTTCGCCAATATACAAATCTATTTTGCGTCGTAGATACACGCATATTTTAGAAAATATCACACGATAGAAATATTTTTTACCTCGTAAAGCAAGCACAGTCAAATAGATAAGCACATGATACTGTGCTCAAGGAACACCTCATCCAGCCCAGAAGCTTCTCGTGATGGCCAGAGTCCCCTCAGCCATTTAAGACATCTCTCCCGCATACAAGCCTCATTTCAATATACACAGCCACATTCTAGCCACATTCCAGTAAGCGAAGAAACCAAAAGACCATCAGGAGCAAGCATCAGGAGCCCGAAGGCGAAGAGATCAAGATCAGTCATTCCCTGAAGCTAGAAGCTCACTAGGAGAAGCAAGCCAACTAGTATATCATCAGAAGCAAAAGAGGAGCACAACCAGTCTGCACCCTCTTCATCCGCTTCACCACTCACAGCCACTGCTTTTTATTCCTTGGAGCCAGGTAATCATCCATTCAGCCATTAGTAGCATCATCATGGATCAGTGGTATAGAAAACTTAGTGAAAAATTGAAAATGACAGCAGAAGGAGTGGTAGTCTCAGTTAGCATAACTCGCGAAGATCGCGTCGTGTGCCCACAATAATCCGTACCTGCATTTGGCGCAATAAAGATTAAAGGTGCCATCACGACGGAATCAACTCGCGCATTAGCTAGTATTCATCACAGACCCAAAGAATCTCATCTTCATCTTGCAGCACAAATTCCATATTAGTGATGAAATAAAAAAATAATCACAAGATGAGGGATACCCAAACTCAAGTTGTGAGGCAAGCAGTGAATCATGGGATTTCCAGAAGGGCCATGGGGGCGAGCAGCAGCCAAGTCGGCGCAGGCCATGAGGCCAAGCCATGTGCGCGTGAGGCACGGGCATGTGCGGCGGTCGGGTCAGCGGGCCGAGCCAGCGAGGAAGCGGAGCCCGGCCAGGGCCTGCGTAGGGGCGCGAATAGCCAGGGAGTCGAGCCGGCTGAGGAGGAGGCCAGCGCGCGGCGGTGGCCGGCGCCGGAGACGTGGGTCGGCCGGGCCAGACCGGTGTCTGCACGGGAGAAGCAAAGGAAGGGAGCCAAAGCAAGAAGACGAGAAGATGAGAAGGAACTGGAAGGAGCAAGAGAGAGATAGAATGGGAAAAATGAGGAATGGCCAGAGCCGGAAGAACCTCTGTCGGCCAGGGAAGCGACTAGATAATTGAAGACAGAGGGAAATAATAAGAGAAGGAAAAGAAAGAAAAAGAAGAAGAAAAAGAAAAGGTAAGAAAAAAATTGAAAATTCTAAAATATGTAAAATTTGCTTCTTGATCTAGAAAAATAATCATAAGACCAATTGGGTACTAAAATTGTGTAAATCAACCGCGGCTGATAAATGAACCAGAAAATAAAAAGAAAAGAGAAGAGAAAAACAAGAAAAATTAAATTTGAGTAAATCAGCTAAAATAATAATTATCTATCTCTGTCAAAAATTTAAAATCGATCAAATCAGTTCAAAATTGTTAAAAGCGATTAAATTAGTCGGTCGAGCTATTAAATAAATTAGCGCGATCGCATAAAATTTGATTAAGCTCTAAAAATCACAAAATTAATTTCATAAATCTCAGAATAATAAGGAAAGCATGTTGGACAATCTAAAACATGAAAAAAAAACCTATTTTCCACTAAATATGGTTTTTATGTAATTTTAGGAAATAAATTTAATTGGATCGCTCATCAGTCAACAGGTGAAGACGCATATTTTGAACAAAATCCAGGCAAGCAATCCATGACCATCTTATTTTGATATTAATGTTTTATTTGTAATATATGTGGTATCATTGATGCATGGTAAAATGCTGTTTTAAATAAAACCTAAATCGGTTTGTTGGAATAACTGCGGATACAATTGTGACTGTGATTTTTGACTTAACCGATTGGTGTGGTCGGGGTGAGTTGTTATATGGTGGGTAGAGGGTGCCATGTTTGATGTTGCCAGCGGGACCCTCACATATGAATAAAATATAAGGTTGAAACCACTACACTTGGGCAATGAGCCGTATTAAATGGTATCAACTGGCTAAGCCTGGAATTAGTGCCATCGAATCAGTATAGAGTACAACTAGAAGGAGCCAGGGTTGGAGAATTTTAAATACCAGATTAGTGATAAACGTTCTGGGTTCTCAACAGATGTTGAGTTCACTATGGGTAAAGTGATACAAACCTATGTAAGGTCAAAATCATGAATTTATGCCTATCCTGGATTGGAGGCTACGGAAGCTCTCTCATCTACGAGTGTTAGTAGCATTTTCTCAAATTAAAATCTGAAACACAAGATTTCCTTAATAAAACCTATTTTTGGTATCGATTTGAGGTATGGTTTTGAGGAATGGAACCGGGGATGGTTCCGGAAGATAAAACTCATGAATGCATAATTCCTACTAATGTTTGCTGAGTACATTTTTGTACTCTTGCCTACTCCTTCTTTTCTTAGACTATGATTGCTATGGATGCTCGGATGAAGAATGGCTGGATAATCTCTCAGAGGAGCAGGGTGGCGAGGCGGCAGAGTTAGACCTCGAGGACTGGGTGAAGTAGAGGCTTTCGTTCTCTAGAATATTATGTATAATTAAGCGTGGCAGTGACTTTTATTGTAAATTATGTAATAAGACAGGTGAAAGACTGTAAGATGGTACTGCGTTTGGAATGTAATAAAGTTTCTGCAAAGTCTTTAATTAGTGTTCTGCTGCAAGCCTGCTACACTCTGAAATAGCGTGTTAACTAGTAAATTGTCGGGCTTACTCGACGAGCTATTAGTTAAGATGTCCTGATTAGTGTAATTAACTCGAGATTAATGAAGCACTTTGGTCATTATCTAGGGTTAATTATGCGGGTTGCCACAGCACGCATGCACTTGCAGCGGCGCGGCCAGCAGCGATGGCTTCTCCGCTTGGCGGCCCGCGTCGCCTCCCCTCCTCGTCGTGCTTCATTGCTGTCGACAGCCCGCCACCGCTCGCCTAGGGCTTCTCAGGTGCACACCGCTCGGTCCCAGCTCTCGTAGTTGCTTGCTTCCATCGATTGGCCCTAGGTCGGGTGTGGAGTGCCCCTGTGGGGTGGGAGGCCTTGTTGGACTAGTGTATCCGTTCTTATATATACTAGGAGAACATTCTTGTTCTTTCTGACATGACGAGTAGAAAGAATGTTTTCATTTCACAAATGTTCAGCTTCTAAATTACAGATATGGCATCATACATCAAATTGGGAGATAGTAAGATCGCCTGCTAATTAATTAAGCTTTCATAAAACTAAAAGGATTGTCAGCTACTAATTATTCTTCTGAAAGCGCTTCTTCCTGGCGACCATACGCTGCAGTCTCCGTATCTCACAGTTCAACATGTAGGTGTAGTAAGGTGGCAGGTGAGATCTCCATGCAACCTTAAATTTCCCTTGAGGCCTAACACTTCCATAAACAAGATCTTGCACACTCATCTTGGAACATTCTGCTTCACTTTGAGACAAGGCCTGCGCAGAACCTATTTGATAGTGATCAAGAATCACAAAATATTCAGAAGAAGCTCTGTTTACTCTTCTAATATATACTGGTTCCACCACCTGCCAAGGATGGGTAAACTCTGCCCCATGCAGTAGGAGGTTCTTTTGCATGAATTCTCTGTGACTTGCACGAGCCATGCTCCAGAAATGGAGATTAAAATTTGCATTCAGTAGTCCACTCCAGACGGTTGCACCCATGAAACACCCATTCATCTCCTGGCCAAGTCCATGGCTATTGATGCCAATTTTGGGTGCTCCTCCGCATCCGTGCTTCCAAACGTACGCACCCTGAAGAAGTACCAGTATTCTTCTGGAGTCAAGAATCGTACTCTAAGGGCTTGTGCAGTTCCAAAACTAGCAATTTTTTCAGATCTACTTGCGACTATAATTTTACTGCCACTTGCAAGGGGACCTTTTGAAGCTGAATACCACCTTTCCCACACACACTTGTCAATATCCCCATCTAGTTCAATGATGATCAATGTCCTTTCTCCATCCACGCCACGGTTTTGATGCTTGACTATACCTCCATCTCTTAGAGTCACTGCACTTCCATCTTTAAGGTCATCTCCACTAAAACACAAAATTTGAGAGAAGTGGCTACGCACCCTTTCATCGTTGTAAGCATGCGCGATGAGGTGCTCTTTCCAACTTTTCTCGGACCGATGATCGGTAGAACACCGGATTTTCAGCACCAGGAGTCTCCGGTTGCAACAGGAAATTTATGGTGTGTTCCATCTCGATTTGGCGCTGAACATGCACTTGTTCAAAAGCAAATACATGCTATACGGCTGACGGTACAAACGAGGGCATCCATTTAGGAACGTAACAAACTCCCTCACAGTCACAGCTTGAATGGTGATCTCTAGGCTGCCAACGACTTGCTGCAGCTGCTCTTGTAAACTCTGGCCACTGCCATTAGAGAAACAAACACGCTTGGCAGGATTGAACTTAGACAGCGTAAAAGAGTGACTCACTTGATGATCCTTGGCCTTGTCTTCTTCGTGGGCTCGGCATCTGACGGCGTCGAGGGTGTAATACCCTCTATACATCTCCTTCCTTAGCATGTTCAGTTGCTGCAGCATCGCTTGGTTTGTGATGTGCCGGTCTTCTGCCTCCTCGACGATGACGCGAACTCGTAGCAGCAGTCGTTGCAGGCCATGCAGTCTCTCCTCCATGGTTGGAGCAATCGGCTTCAAGAATTTTTCGATAAGGAAAGATATGGATCTACTAGTAAGATCACTCAAAATTGCAGAGAAAAATGTCTCCATGTCAGGGAAGCTCACTTCACCGAAGCTAGGAAGGTACTGAAACGGATAAAGCCAAGAGCTCAGAGAAACTATGTGATCATGAATTTTTTCAGAGGACCTGGGCATAGCAGGGTATAACATAAGGCAGCCACATACTCCATAAAGGGACAGACATTGCACTTTGGTTTATACATACATATGTTAGCAAACCTAGAATTGTCCAACCTAACCTAGTATTTAACGCACAGCCCTTGGAATTATTCGTGTAGCTAGTGTGAAGTCTGTCTGGTTCAAGTTTCTCTCTGTAGGATCGAGGAGGTGACTGCAACGCGGTTTAAATAGGAACCACCTTATGAAAAGATCTTCCCTAAAATAACCATGAGAAGCTACAAAGGTCAGATTAAGATGCAAAGAAGAAACAACGTGAAAACGTACCCAACCCAAAAGCTACGACAAGCTGTAGATAAATTTACGGTTAAGTGCCGTGTATGAAGGGTCACCATGCGGCAGTAGACACGAAGTCATGAGCGGCTGCAGCGAAGAAGAAAGGAACGTTCCGTGCGGCTACAGTAGAGCGAGACGTGCGGTTGCAGAGGCTACGTGACGTACGCAAGGTAGCAGCAGCAGCAGCGATAGCAGCAAGACTCTTTGTGCCAAACAAATCATCTCCACATGCTTTCACACGTAGCATGTGGCGCTCAAAGACTTGCCATCAAGTCACTTTGCATACCACACGCACTAACTCATCCCTTCACGATCCTTGTGTTTTATGTGCTTCCCACTTGAGCCATGTAACCTTAACCGGACTGCACGAACCTTAATTATCTCTCTAGCTTAGACCTAGTCATGCCATTGACCGCTAACATTTTCTAAGGCTCTTCAACTTCCAAAGAGATGGAAGCGGTGCTGGCACCCTCAAAATAGTATTTTTTATTTGTTCCGCAAATATCAGCTTCATTCTATATTACAGATATGGCTTTCTTCCCAAAAGAGAAATACAGATATGGCAATACAGATCAAACTCAGAAATACCAAGATGGTTATATAGCTACTATTTTTCCGAAAGCGCTTCTTCCTGGCGAACATACGTTGTGGCCTCCGTACCTCACAGTTTAGCATGCATGTAGCTGTAGTAGTATGGTGGTATGTGAGATCGCCACGCAAGAGCCCTAAATTTCCCTTGAGGCTTAACACTTCCAAACAGGAGATCTTGCACGCTCATCTCGTGAGCTCCACTACTACACAAAAGCTCATCACAGACGGTGCGGAAATCTCATCATAAACGGTTTTGTGAACTATCTATAAGCAAGTGTTAGTGATGACAAAGAGTCATTACAGACGGTTTTTCAACCGTCTGTGAAAAAGCTCACCGTCTGTAATGTGGTATCATCTCAGACGGTTCCACTTACGAACCGTCTGTGATGATGGACTTATCCCAGAAGGTTTTTAGGAAGAACCGTCTGTGAAGAGACACCGGGAGTCTCCGCTTGCAACAAGAAATTTATGGTGTGTTTCATCTCAAATCGGCGGCTGAACATGCACTTGTTCAGAAGCTAATACATGCTATACGGCTGGCGGTGCAGACGAGGACATCCATTTAGGAACATGACAAACTCGCTCAGACCTCCAATAGTAAGTTCTAGGCTGCCAAGAACTTGCTCTAGAAACCCGTATACACTCTGACTACTGCCACTACAGAAACATACACGCTTGGCAGGATTGAACTTAGATGGGGCAAAAGGGTGACTCACTTGATGATCTTTTACCTTTTCTTCGTGGGCTCGGCATCTGAAGCTGTCAAGCGTGTAATACCCTCTGTACATCTCCTTCCTCAGTATGTTCAGCTGCTGCAACATGGCTTGGTTCGTGATGTGCCGTTCGTCTGCCTCCTCTACGATAACACGAACTCGTAGCAGCAGCCGTTGCAGGCCGTGCAGTCGCTCCTCCACGGTTGGAGCATTCGGCTTCAAGAATTTTTCGACAAGGAAAGATATGGATCTACTGGCAAGTTCACCCATCATTGCAGAGACAATGATCTCCATTGTGCTGGGGGCCTGGATCTCCTAATCCTTACAGGTAGGTGCTTCAATGGATCAATTAATCACCAAGAGCTGAGAGAAGAAACCGTGTAATCTGGAACTTTTTATAGGTCTCACCTAATGATTTGTGCCACTGTACTGACCAAAGTCCTTTTCTTGCCTTTCACTGAAGACGCGTCATTCTTTCTTTGATTTTTTTTATTAGAGGGTACAAAAACCCACACCGAACCCACTGAACACACAAGCTTTAATTTTTCCGCCCGAGACCGAACGGTGGACCTTAGAGTTGAATAGAAATATAAGTCGTACGGAGGTCTCATTTTCTTTCTTTGATCTTAGAGTTGAATAGAAATATAAGTCGTACGTAGCGAGATGAACGAAAGTACAGAAGTCCATAGCCAAATTCGTACGTAGCAAAAGTTGGAATGCGTCAACAAGTCCAGATGCGTGTTCGATGAATTTTTGTACGCAGAATTCATTAAATAAAAAAATGAGAAAAAAATAAGAAGAAGAGGAGTGGCTCTCATGTCAGTAAATAATTAGTGATACATAACAAAAGAACAACATGTGGTGTGTAAAATTCTCTAGAGCAATCCTATGGTATATAGGTCCCATGTGTCATAAAATATTTTTTATATATAATCTAGAGGGTGTCTAGAGAGCACCTGAGTGTTTTATTTAGTCCATGTGTCAGAAAGGAAGTTTAAAACCCATGCATGATTCCAATTCGTTTAGTCCAAGCCGAGAAAGAGAATCATCATCTTGCGATCCCTACGCGCCTGTAGGTTGGCCAGCCTGCTCGACAGCACGCCGGTCTCCGTACGTCGGCGGTGCTGCCTTCATGGTGATCGGACGGATTCGAAGATGATGGCATGCAGGGGATGATTCGTTGCTGCAGTGCTGCTAGAGGGTTCGTACGTGCGGGTAGGGCCCAGGAGACAGTGAAAGTGGAGGGTTGATTAGTCAACTTCTTTTGTCCACTTGCCGGACATCCCTGGGTGGCTGGGTATTATGTCTAAAGCCCTAGCTAGAGGTTGGGTCTCCGCTCGACGGCTAGAGGTGGGGCCGCATGCCTAAACTATACTGTATCATCATAGCTTGGTTGGGCCACTGTATGCCGTGCCTAGGTGTTGTGCCGTGCCGGTCCAGCTAGTCCTCGACAAGTCTACTGCAAACATGGTCTATTTGCGATTCGTTCTGACTTTGTAACATGCAGATCTAGAACTGGTCTATTTGCACTATTACGACAAGAGGAAAGAAGTTGGAGACACACGGAACTGAGACAGTGGACCCAAATATTCAAAAAAAAATTTAGTCATTCTTGAATAGATATAGAGTTACTGTCATGCTAGAAACCTTGCACCCAGTGCCAGGCGGGTTGGTGCACGTGCTCGATGTCAGAGTATGTACTCTCCGATCTTCATTATTCACCTTTTAACATCTCCATTGTCTCCCCTTTCTCTGCATGTGATGACCGTAAAAGGCGCTAGCCATAGAGCGAACCACAACATGATACAATGTCGCGACCGAACGTCTTGCTAAATGCTTTTTTTAGATAAAGGATTAAGATCCGGCCTCTGCAAGTGCACACAACCGAGTTTTTACAAAGATCACAGCCGTAGAGCTGTAATGAAAAAGGGGCAAAGAGAACTTAAAATCAAAAGCAAATTCTATAACCATCCATTCTTGGCAAAGATGTCCAACGCCACGACCTCCAATGCCCTGCTTGCCAGTCGGATGGTCTCCCTATTGTTCTCATACTGCAGTAGTGTCCAAAACCGCAGCCAGTATGTTCCCCTGAAAGTAGCCTGCATAAAAGAAGAATATTGTTTTTTCTCAAATATTAGATCATTGCGTGTGCACTAAATAGCCCATAATAGGGCAGCACCCCACACAAGAATCAGTCTTTTTTCACACTTCTCAATGCTTGTTAACTAACGACCAAGCATATGAGACATAGACTTCGGCGGTGATAAACCAGTAGCAATATGCACAATTCGCCAAATAGTTTTTGAGTGTTGGCAATCAAAAAATAAATGTCTTATTGTTTCATTACAAGTACATAAACAACATTTTTTATTCCCATTCCAATTTCTTTTAGCTAGATTGTCCTTTCTTAAAATTACTCCTCGTTGTAAATACCAGAGGAAAATTTTAATTTTTAAAGGAAATTTCAACTTCCAAATGAATTTACTGGTAAAAGGGGTGCCCTGGTTCATCAAATAGACGTACATAGACTGTACAGAGAACTGTACATGTCTATGTAAACCCCAGTGAAAAATATCCCTTCTATCGGTAAAAGGAAAAAGGATTTCCAAATAAAAGAAATACCAGAAAATCCAAATAAACTTCAATAACTTCAAATAAATAGCAAATAAACTCGGAAAAATCTCCAAA
Organism: Guadua angustifolia; assembly: GCA_036346375.1. NCBI lineage: Eukaryota > Viridiplantae > Streptophyta > Magnoliopsida > Poales > Poaceae > Guadua > Guadua angustifolia. Next base: position 54,933,980 of record CM070512.1, on the reverse strand, counting down.
AATACAAAAAAATTCTATGAAGCATAAGGAACCCAATAAAAACAAGAAATATTTAATTTGAAGTGTATATTAATCAAATTAAATCCTTTTAAATTTTGAAAATTCAAATTAAGTTGGAATTAATTCGAATAAAATGCAACTGGTTTGGGTTTTGAAATTCAAGCACAAAAGAGACTCAAATTTGGAATGTTACAACAGGCTGGCTCTTAGAGGATGGCCACATAGTGGCCTTTGTGTGATGTGCGGCCTCGAGTCGGAGTCATCCAGACATCTCATTCTCTTGTGCCCGTTCGCAAAACAAGTATGGAGAAAGGTCCTTCTCTACATGAACATAAATTTCATCGCCATTCAACCTGCATTGGTCCAGCTAGATATTGCGGCTTGGTGGCGATTGGTCCGTACCACCATTCCGCGTCAGCATCGCAAACAGGCGGACGGCACCTTTATGTATGTAGCATGGAACCTCTGGAAGGAGAGTGTCAGCGTACTCTACGCTGGGGTGCCCTCTCCGACGCATGAAAGCAGTCCGCGTGGCACTTGCACGAGCAGGTGGGACACTGTAGTACGGGCCATGTCTGGCCCGATGACTCTGGGCATAAGTAAGAAGCCCTAAAGACACCTACTTGTAGACCATGAGGTCATGGAAGTATCCAGCAGCATGGACGCCACCCCCGCCACCGACTCCTGAGAGAGACAACCAAGAGGGGATGAGAGATTGAGTCATATCTCTCTTAGTCTTTCCCTCTCTCGTCCGTCCCTCTCAATTTCTCTCGCCTGTCTCCCTCATTCTCTTTCTTGTCCATTGCTCTCTCTCGCGTCCGTGTTCAGCGCATCCCCTCGGTCTCTGTAACTGTTCAAGAATAAATAAATTTTAATTCTTTTCCTATAATATTTGTGTCCACTACCTTAACTCCATGCATCTCCGGCTCATTTCCTCTCGTTGCAATAGTGCAAATGGGCTGAGTCTGGACCAGCACGGCACGAAACCAAATAAATTGTGGCTGGGTTCGTCGAAGGCGAGCCGAGTCGGCACGGCACAACGGACCATCACGATCCGATACAATTCAAACATAAAGCATAATAAACCTATACCGAATCGAGCAACCTTAAGCATGCAAATTGATTGGTCGCTTATGTCAGCGTCATGCAACCGTCCGCAGGCAAATTAATTGGCCGGCTGAGCATTGGACTCTGGACTTCGGTTTTGTCGCCAGCATTTTCAGATACCGGTATTTACAGATAGACTCATACTTCCTACATCCGAAAATATAAGGTAAAATATAAGGTGTATTTTGACTTTATATAAGTAGTTAGGTTGTGCTGAAATTGAAAAGTAATGATTGTAAATGATTTAGATGTCTCACTTAATTGTCTTAAAAGATGAGAGATAATGCTTTGTATGGGTGGTAATAAATAAATACATATTGTTGAAAGAATAAAAAGAAGTATAGAATTAGGAAAGATCCCATTAAATCTATATACAAACCTTATATTTATGGGAGATTTAGATATTTGCCACTACTAGAAAATAAATCTTACAGACTAGCTAGGACGGAAAGGTGCACGCGCACGTGAAGAAAAAGCAAGATAAAAGAAACTACCGCCGATTCGTGACGTTCGGGTTTGATGGACACTCAAGTACGTTGTTCGTGCTGGGGTTCTTTATTATATAAAGAATTAGACTTGAAGGTAAATATATAAAGAAGTCTTTCTTTATTACACAACCAAATAGCATATATATAGAAAGAAGATTAATTCAAATATATTGTACAATATCATTCTCCATTATTAAGAATAAACAACGACAACGTTCATCACAAAAGTAGTGTTTTATATACATATGTACAGAAAATGTAAATCTAAACGAAGCAAATCAACTCAAAACCTTTCTCTTCTGACAGATCTTATCATCCGTGGCCACATGCTTGAGCTCACGAATCTGGCAGCTATATATGTATCTATAATAGGGCGGTAACTGAGATTTCCACAACACAATCTCGAATTTCCCATGAGGTGCAGCATCTCCAGACATGACATCTTGCACGGTGATTTTGGGGGCCTCGTCACGAGCAAGCCCCACTCGACATTGATCGTAAAGTTCACAATACTGATTAGTTTCAGCTGTTCCCCGAAGAAAAAAATATTTGCACTTCATCTCAGAATAACATGGACCTCTGCCAGGTACAAGTTGATTTTCCACCACCTTAAGCTTCGCTCTAAGGTTTTCAAGAAGGCCTCGCTTGTTGCTCTCGTCAACACTAGCTCTAAATAAGGAGGCCATGTTGCTTAGATCTATGAAAGGTCCAGTGAACTCCTTATACATCTCTCGATCAAAATACTCATCAAACATCCACATTGCTAGAGATGCTAGTTTTGGTTGCTCTTCGGGATCTGAGCTTCCAAATGCAAGGACCTTGAAGAAGTACCAGTATGCTTCTCGCGACAAATATTTTAGACGAAGAGCCTGCGTCGTTCCAAACTTCGTGATCCTGTCCGAGCGACTTGTGACTATGATTTTACTTCCGTGCGGAAGGCAACTTTGAGAATTGGAGTATAACCTTCTGCATGCACCCTCGTCAACATCCCCAGCTAGTTCAATTACGACCAGCAATCTTTCTTCATTCGAGGAGCTATGTCTATGTCTGGTCACTCCATCCCTTAGGGATGTCTCTTCTCTAAAATCACTCTCACTTAAAAAGATAATACGAGAGAAGTGATTGCGCACCCTCTCGTCACTGCAAACATGCTCAACAAGTGTGCTCTTCCCAACTTTTCTTGGACCAATGATCGGTAGGACACCTAGATTATCAGCATCGAGATGTTCTATATGCAACAAGAAGTTGACAACCCGTTCTATCTCCATTTGACGGCCAAACATGCACTTTTCCATAAACATATAGGTGCTATATGGCTGGCGATACATCATAGGGTAGTTCTTCAGAAGCACAACAAACTCAATCATGTCGGTAAGGACGGCCCCAAGATTATCAACCACCTGTTCTAAGTCTCCCGTGCCATGTCTACTACCAGCAGAGAAACGAGTGCGCTTGGCAGGATTGGAATTAGACAGGGCTAAGGAGTCACTCACATCATGACCTTGGGCCATCTTTTCTTCTTCATGTGCTTGGCGTCTGAAGGTGTCGAGCAAGTAGCAGCCTCTGTACATCTCTTGTCTCAGCATGTTCAGTTGTTGAAGCATAGCATGGCTTGTGATGTGTCTCTCCTCGGCCTCCTCGACGGTCACGCGAAGCCGAAGCAGCATCCTCTGTAGTCCCCGCAGGCTCTCGTTCTTGGACAGCGCCGGCGACTTTAAGTACTTGTCTATCAAGAAGGAGACTGATCTGCTGGCAAGTTCACCTACGATTCCAGCGATGAACGCCTCCATTGGGAAACCGGAAACCTCTCTCACCAAGCGAAGAGGTGATAAGAAGTATATGTGATGCGAAACTCTTGGTTTAGTGTCGAAGTCGTTGCTTTGATTTCTTTGACTTGTGCCAAAGAAGAATGGACTCGGTAATAAAACCCCAGAGGTATAGTCTACGCAGTTGCTATCTCTATCTCCTCTCTGCACGTCGCTAGCAGCTGCTTTTATTAACTAGTAGTAGCATTATGGCAACCAATTTAACAGCTACTCATTTTTTATAATCTTTTTGGGATTAACTCACAATTCCGAAATAAATTCTTACCCAGAATATTCTACAGAGCCTTGGAAATCAAATGCTAAATTTGACTTGTTTCCAACTGTGTGACCGAAAAAAGGCGATCAGAGAGGGTAAATAATCAACAACAATGCCCCCAAAAAAAAACAGAACCAAGCAAAACATCACTTCAT